>JAOXOE010000694.1:13156476-13166771 GCA_028565055.1 Phoeniculus purpureus
GTTGCAGGTGCTTAGAACTTCTAGAAAACAGTATGGATGTGTTCCTGTGTGACTTGGTCTGGGTGATCCTGCTGTGGTGGGGGGACCGGACTAGATGATCTTTCGAGGTCCCTTCCAATCCCTGATGATTCAATGATTCTATGATTCCTCCCCCTCTACTCTGCCCTGGTAAGACCACATCTGGAATATTGTGTCCAGTTCTGGGCCCCTCAGTTCCAGAAGGACTCAGAAGTGCTTGAGAGAGTCCAGTCCGGCAGAGCCACAAAGGTGATGAAAGGAGTGGAGCATCTCCCTTATGAGGAAAGGCTGAGGGAGATGGATCTCTTTAGCTTGGGAAAAAGGAGACTGGGGGGTGGCCTCATTAATGTTTAGAAATATGGAAAGGGTGGATGTCAGGAGGATGGAGTCAGGCTTTTCTCAGTGGCGTCCAATGATAGGACAAGGGGCAATGGGTGTGAGCTGGGACCTAGTGAGCGTGACAGAGCACTAGGAGATTGTGCAGCCTCCTTCTCCAGAGACATTTCAAACACACTTGGACGTGTTCCTGTGTGACTTGATCTAGGTGATCCTGGTCTGGCAGGGAGATTGGACTAGGTGATCTTTTGAGGGCCCTTCCAAGTTCTGTGGTTCTGTGATCTCCCACTGCCCAGCAGTGGGGTTTGTCCCTCTCTAAACATCCTTTCCTAGCTCTCTGTTTTCAGTCTGATGTGTCACTGCAAGGGCTCTGAACTGTGCAGTAGAAAGGGAAGGGGCAACAAGAACAAGCTCACAAGTAAGGTGTAAAACTCTCAACCTCAGGATGAGCTGTCATCCAAAGGTAGACCTTTGTCCCATTGACAAGTAGCTGGCAGGTGAGAATCTGGTTGAATGTGTGGTTGGAATGGCTGTACTCACTTGTCCCCAGCCCTGTGCCTGATCCCCACACAACTGGAGTGTAGAACCAGAGAATTCTGAGAAATACCCCACCTCATCCACCAGAAAATCTTCAGGGGTAAACCAAGTCTTTTGGACATTCTTTAACACCCCAAAGATGCAGAAAGGGCTTGAACTTGATGTTGTTTTCCTTGGTGGGTTGTGTTTAGGATTCTGGCATTTTGTGACTTTTATATTGACTTCTTTCTGAACTCTGGTGTCAGGTGGAGGTTATTTGCTGAAGAACAGGAGGTGTTTAGATGTAACTTTTGATTCTATGATTAAGACAACTTCTTAATTGCAAGGGTCATTGGCCTTGGAACAGGCTGCCCAAGGAGAGGATTGAATCACCATCCCTGTAGGTGTTTAAAAGTCATGGAGCTCAAGGACAGGGTTTAACAGTGGCCTTGGGACAGCTGGACTCGATGATCTTGAAGGCCTTTTCCAACCAACATGATTCTGTGATTCTAACTTGCTGAGTATTTCTGCACAGAGTGGAAACTCGTAGTGTAACTCCCAACACTGTCATTTTCCTGTTCTTTCCAGGTCTGAGCTATGGCATTTCTGTGGACTGGATGGACTCCACGCAAGAGGAGGTGGCCTTTTGGCAGGAGATGATGTCTGCTGCCAACGAGTGGATTGAGGGGCTGCTGCCCCTGCGCTCGCTGGCAGGGAGGAAAAAACTGAAATAACCTCCTGCTGGTGCCACAGAGAGGCTGAATATGGTCATTACGGTTAGGAAACTGCCTGCACCCAAGTGACAGAGACCATACCCTGGGCTGGCGAGTGCCAGGTTAATAACTGATGGCCAGCACTTTGGAGATGGTAAATGTTGAGTCCTAATTCCCAGACAGAGAACAGCGAAGGTGCCAAACTGAGGCTACACTTGATTCTGACCAATAAGAAACTTCACTTGCCTTTGCATTGAATCATTCTTTTGAGCATCTGTGCATCCCAGTAAGCCCTGGGATCACTGGCAGGGGGAAAAGGAGATGGACATTATTTTGGTTTACTATTCTTCGTGCCCTTTCTTCATGTTCCGTGCAGAGATGTGGCTGTATGCAAGAAGCAGTGTGGTGTCGTTCATACCCCCTGCATGGGTACGCTCTGTGCTTGAGCTGGACTTGCTGTACACCACCAGCAGCAGCCTGAGAGCGGACGCTTTGCATTTGTCGCCGGTGACAACACATCTGTGACGTGAGGGAAATGGAGATCCCAGGTGAACCTAAAGACAGAGAGGGCTGTCTGCAGGAATGTGAGGAAGTCAATATATTAATTTGTTTCTGCTTGAGTGTGAAGGAGAGGAGTGATGGGTCCTGCTGCCAGGGGGGGTTTGCAACTAGGAGCCATTTTCCTGGGTTTCCCATGTGTGACCTCAGGCCAGCTTCTCTAGGAAGGACAGTTTCAGTGCAATATGAACTAAAGTGCTTGTCCAGAGGTAAAACCTGGCCGTGTTGCTGATGGACCCAATTGCACCTTTGAAATGCCCTAAACATTTCAGTGAGAAATATAGGAGCCAGCCTGGTAGATCTGGGCCAGAAGGAAGGTTATGCAGCTGTTGGGAGCCAGTGGGAGAGGTAAGTAGGGGTGTGAGTGAAAGCAAAGGGTCACTGCAGAGCACTGGCTGCCCGGCTTGCGTTCCTGCCTGTTAGACTCTCTGCCCTTCCTTCCGCCTGCGATGCTGTCAGTGAGTTGTCCACGGCTGGGATTTCCCTTGTTGCCAGTAGCTTGCAAGAACTCTGCGCCTGGCACGCCCCGGCGGTGGCAGAGTGGTGCCATTAATGCGTGTTGAGATGCAGCTTTGTAATTGTATGTTTGGATGTACATATCGTGATTAAATAGAATGGTTTTCTCAAGTCGTCAGCTGGTCTCCTCGTACCTATTTTCAGGGTGGGCTGAGTCACAAAAGAGGTTGTCAGGTTTTGTTATGGCGAAATGAATTCTTTTAGCCCGAAGGCAAGTGAAATGTTGTGGGGAAATATTTTTTGTAGCCATGTAGATTTCGGCTCTGTGGATATTTGAGTTTCTTTAATAGATTGATTTTTAGTGAACTCAAGCTCAGCGTAAATTTGCAGCCAGTTGCAAATACATGGGGAAAGGGGAAAAGTGCACTTCAAAGAACAAGACCTTTCCATGGAGTTAAGACATTTGGGAGATAGTCAGCAGCTTCCATGGAAACAAATGAAGAAAGAAGATGGTTTTGCAACTGGAGAAAGATAACATTGAAGCTACCACTTGAACTGAAAACACAGACAGCGGCTGTGGCTACAATAAGGTTGATGATGCTGGGGGCTGGGACTGCAAATACAGGTGGGTGGTAGTGCTGGGGGCTTCGGCTCAGGTAGGGCCATCGTTCTTCCTGGAGGGTTCAACTGACTCCTCTCCATCACAAAAATGGAGTCATCCCACCTCGTCCTCCTCTTCATGCTCTCACTCAGGATTAGCCCATGCAGTTGTGACAATTCTGCCAACACTGCTGTTTGTGTCAAAGGGGCTGGAAATGGTCGTGTTGGTGTTTCAGAAAATTGACAACTTTTTCACTGATGGTGCCAATATGGGGAGAAAAAGGGGGTCAGTTGGCCAGTTCCATCCCAGTTGCTTTGAGTTGCTTGGCTCAGGACTTGTTTTTGCATCCAGATTCCATCAAGGATTGCTGCTAATCTTTTGGTGGCTTGTTTATTTAAATTAAGCCCTGATTAACTTAAGCAGCTTTCTTTGGCATTTAGTGGTTTATCAGAGTAAATGATTACCCTGCCAGCCCATCGGTGATCCAGAGTGTCTGGGCTAATAGAATTTGTTGTGCTGTGGCCGTAGTAGAAGTGTGTGAAGCACGCAGGTATCAGCAATGCAGCAGGATCCGACTGCAGTCACTGAGCTCATACAGGAGTGACCCCAGGGACTGAGCAGCCCAGAAAGCAGTAGGGTACAGGCTGGGACCTCGAACATCCTTGATCTAAAACACAACCCTCAGTATCTACATGTAGAGGTGATGCTGAGGGCTGTGGGTTAGTGGTGACTTAGCAATGCTGGGGTAATGACTGGACTTGATGGTCTTGAAGGTCTTCTCCAACCTAAAGAACTGGATGATTCTGTGATTTTATACACAGAGCTGGGGAACTGCTTTCCAAGTTAACGACGATCAAAAAAAGGAGAGGACGAGAAAGGAAGGAGCAAGGAAGGAAGAAAGGAAGGAGGAAGAAAGGAAGAACCTAGAAATGCCTATGTATGACCTATATCCATCCAATACCGTTTATGTTATAAGAATCAGAACCTACTGAATCAGAATCATCAAGCTTGGAAATGACCTTCAAAATTGGAAATGTTTTAGAAAGAGAAAGAAGGAATTGTTGGAACGCGAATGGCATCCAGCGCAGGAGTGTCTCAGAGGAGATGGAGAAGTGGCTGAATTAATTATCCGTTACTAAATATTTACTCACCTTCCTCCTTCACCACGACAGGCAAAAGTAGTCCAAGTGCTCTCAAAGTACTGTGGAGATGCAGGGAGAAAATGACACTAGCTCCACAATCTCCTGTAATGCCATGACCTGCTGAACTGGGAGATGTGGGAGTTCTGCAGGCTGCTAAATTAAGTGAATCAAACGGACCGGTGTCAGAACCTGGATAAATGACGACACTTCATTTCCTGCTCTCTATGACTGCACGTGCAGCACCGGGCTTGGTAGGTTGGTTCCATTGGCTGGTTTGTACTTCAACACCTTTCATGGTTTAATCCCTTTTCTTTCCCATCTGCCTCCTTTCCGCTCCTCAGGTGTACTGGTTGTCTGCTGTCCCTCTGGGCACTGTTGTGAAGGTTGTCAGGAGGTTTTAGGAGACTCACTGCAAAGCACCGTGTGAAAGCAGCTCTGCAAAGTCACTGGCAGGTATGACTTACTGGGGCTGTGCTGCTCTCAGCAGCACTGATGCTGCTCAGGATCCTACACCCTGTGGAAAGCTCTTGAAACACAAGTCCTGTCCCATGGGGTTGGCAGGAGGCACCACTTTTACCCAGAGGCTATGCTTTTGAGGAAGTTCTTTGTATTGATGGCTCTGCCACGAGAAGCAGCTCTCCAGTGAGGGTCAGGGTGAAGTCTGTGGGACCACAGGAGGACCCTGAACATGGTTTGGTACCACAGTAGCAGCAGCTCCTGGCGTACCATGAGCAGGAGATTTGTGGCTGATTCATAGCAGTGAGGTTTGAGCAAGAACAGACAATTCCAGGGAGGCAGTCCTACCTCTGGGGTGTTTGCCAGTTTCTCCCACCCTTCTGAGCACGGCTGGTTGGTTGGCTGGCTGGTTGGAGGTCTCTGAGTCAGCTCACAGCAGCACAAAATGTGAGCATCAGCCTCCAGGAGCTCCATGGAGGAATTTGTATCTTAAGGGATGAGAGAGGGATGAACATGGTGAAGAGCTGAAAGTGTCTCCTCCAGGAGCCTTACAGGAGCCCTAGACCAAGCTAGGACAAGAAGCAACAAGTATAAGCTGGAACATAGGAGGTTCCACATAAATATGAGAAGGAACTTCTTCATAGTGAGGGTGACAGAGCACTGGAATGGGCTGCCCAGGGGAGTTGTGGAGTCTTCTCTGGAGACATTTAAAACCTACCTGGACATGTTCCTGTGTGACTTGATCTAGGGATCCTGCTGTGGCAGGGGGATTGGAGTGGATGATCTTTCAAAGTCCCTTCCAATCCCCAGCATTCTGTGATCCTGTGATCTGACACTGGGACTCTCCTAAGCCAACAGGTATTTGTTTTTTAAAATGCTGTAAAATCGTGTTATGGCTGGACTTGTCTCTGGGCTGCAGACCCTTAGAGACCACCCCTCAGTTAGTTCTGAGCTGGTGCTGCAGCTTCTGAGACAGAAGCCAGTGCCCAGCAGTGCTGAACAGGGCCAACACAGCTGTGTCTTGCCTGTCCTCACTCTGCTGACCTGCCCATGCTGCCACTAAACTCGAGACACTGACATTGGGCACAGCAAACAGACTCCATCCATCTAACAGCCCCTACTTGCCAACCTGCTGGGTGCTGGCAGTCTGGAGGAAGAAAATCACAATAAACTCGTTCCCTCTCCTCCTCTCTCTCTCCCAATCACCATTACTAGTTTATCCTGATTATAATGGCTCCTCTTTGCTCTGAGCAGATCCTGTTCCTTTTCCTGGAAGACTCTAACCAGCTACAAGGATATAATATTCCCCATGGAGGGTCTGTTCGAGGGCTCAGGCAGATATAACGATCTCCTGATGGGAGCCCCACCTTTTTCAAGTGGCCAACCCATGGCCAATTTAAATTGATCATAATCTGAAATAGGACACCAGGAGCTACCTCTGGAGTAAGACATCCCTTGGTAATGAGCTGATGCTTCAGCTATCATCGTGGGGAAATGCATTGCCCATATTTCATTCAAGAGTTGAATCCCTCCTCTTTGTTCAGTCTGCAGAACAAATGTTGCCACTGCCCAGGAGCTCTGCTCTTGACTCAAGAGGCCACACTGGTTATTTCCGAGGTTTCTCTGCATTTTCTAGCTCTCACAGATTCTCTGACCAGCACAGATCCTGCCTAGCTTTGCAGCCTCATCTCTGTGGTGGTGTTAAGCATCCTGGTAGGAGACAGAGCCTCCTGCTCAGGGGATGGGGCTGCTCTCTGCTGAGCCATGTGGTTGTCTACAGCCAAGAGAGAGAGCAGTGGTGCTGGAGGATAGTTCATCCCATCAAGCCAAGTGGGATAAATGGCTCTCCAGAGCTATTCCTGCCTCTCTCTGTTGGCTACAGATGGAGCCCAGACACCAAGTGTAAGAGAGATGTTTAGGTAAAGGGTTCCTGTATGAATGGGGACCATTAACAGGACAGTCAGCATCACTCACCCATGAGTCTCTTCCTGAAGGCTGTGTCTGCTCTGCTGCTTTCAATTTGACCCTGGTGTAACACTGGGGAACCCATGGTAGGTACCTCTGTGAGATGCCCCACCTAACCGGCATGCTTGGGCTGTTGTGGAGTGCAGGACTCCACTGCTCACTAGTAGCATTCTGCCAACAGGTTGGTGTTGTGGCAGGCAGGTCGGACGAGTTTCCTGGGGATAGAGGCTGCCAGTCTGCCACAGGAGTCCACCACTGCAAAAGGCACTTGTGCCCAGCCAAAAACCAAGATAGGACAAATGCTTCTCCACATGCCTGCTGGCACCTGGCCCTGCCTGAGCTTCCTGGAGACTCTGAGGCTGTCACCTTGCCACAAAGCCCTACATGACAGTCCCAGTGCTGGCTGTCAGCTGGGCTGCCAGTTCCCCAGCACTGTGTGATGCCCCTGGCCTTTCCCTTGTCTGCACCACCCTGACAAGCAGCGGGTGCCACAGTTTTGGTGGCTCACAGCAGGGGATGGGGCAATCATGTCCCCACTGACAGTGTAATCTGTCTCGGTGTCACATCTCCCGGCCAGGCCTCGCTGAACACGGGCTGACAAGCTGTTGCTGTGTGTGGTCAGCCAGCCTCAGCATTCCACCGCCTGTACCTGTTCCCAGGAGGTAATTGGTCTCTCCTGTTTGAAATCGTACTCTTGCAGGGCTGTGCTTGGGAGCAACTTTATGGTGACAAGTAGCTCCATTCGGATTGGAGTTGGGATATAAAACCTGAGGGAGCTGAGGACATCAGCTTGTGGGATCAGGTGCTCTGCTTCACCAGCCTGTTCCCACCACTGCCCTTCCCAGGCTGGGCCAGGGGCCAGCTTGGGCAGCTCCTGTGCACAGTGAGGGATCCCACAGTGAGGGATCGCATCTGATTGGTTTTTGTATCCTTGGAAACTGAAAGAGCATTAAAATTGCATGGTGTGAGCAGTGCTGAGGCGCTCTGCTCCTCGCAGTGCTGCCGTGGGCTTGGAGATGGCTTCAGCTCCATCTGTCCACTGTGGAAAGGGCCATGGCTGGTTCTGGAGAAAAACTGCTCTGCAACTGAACAGCAACTCATTGCTGGAGTCTGGGGTGGGTCTGATGCCCAGCCATCCCAGGACGTGACTCAGTACCTCCTCTGGGCCCACAGCAGAGAACTCCTGCCTGAGAGGAGCTGCATACCCTATCCATCCCAACCCAGCCACAGGGACTACTGAGCTGGTGCCAAACTCTTCGTGGAGGGTTGCCGTTGGGAGCACCCACCTGCAGGAATGGGTTGGCAATGGGCTTGCAAAGCCCCTTCTAAGTATCTGCTTAGGGTTTTTTTCATCTCACACTAAAAGGACGTAACCACTCCGGGACAGAGATTACAGGCTGCACAGTTGGCAATCGGGTCATTCTCCAGCTATCCTGCCTTAAAATAAATTCATTAATCAAGAACTACCTGCTCAAGTGGCTGCTGTGCGGATATTTCCCACCTGGTGCAGGGGCTACAAACACAGGAAGCCGTTGGACAGGACAAGATGTATGGGGTGCTGCCTGCACAGGACCTCTCCTTGGCAACCTTGAGGCAGCTGGGTTGGATCCTGCCTGTGGGGTCCCATGGATGCTGCCAGCAGATGTGAGATCTTGGTCCTTGCATGCCAGCATAGGCTCAGCCATGCCCCTGGGGCCAGCTGTGCCCTCACCCATGCTAAGGTGGGTTTGGGGCAGCTGAAGTGCTAATGGCTGCAAAGGGAAAGGTGCTTCCCTGGAGTTAGCCCTGGACCCATAACCGGCAGTGCTGAAGGACCATTCCTAGTTTGGGGCTGCCCATGTTGGTTTCTCTGAGTGCTGCTGTCAGTGCTCCTGCAAGCTCCTCCCCAGCAACCCCTGGCCTATCCCCAGCCAACAAACCCAGTTCTGCATCAGATCTCAGTTACTGTCACTGTCAGACACCAGATTCCCTATTTTCGGAGGCGGTACCAGAGCAAAGGCTCTCCCAGGATCTCATTTGCTCCTATTGTCTCTGCTGCTGCTAATTATTCATCTGTCTGTGTGTCTGTCCAGGGAATGGAGAATAAAACCTAGATCACAGGACCTGCAGGCTTGTTTGCTGGCGATAACACATGTGATAACCCAAGAATTCCTCTGGCTACGACAGCATGTGCTGGACACCAGCCCACCCCTTGGTGCCCTCCCCAGCTCTCACTGGCACCTCTGCCTGGAGAAATCTCCTGGCACTGATGATGATGATGGAAGGGCAGGGTGTGCTGATGAGTGAAAACCCTGTGGAAGAAAGGGAATGAGGGAATTACCTGTATGTGGGGAGGGAAAACACAGCTTATTGTGGGATAAAACCAAAGGGACATCAGATGCTCAGAAACCATACGATGAAGTGCACAGATCCCCACCCAGCGTCGCTGGCCCCAAGTCACTGTGCTGCTAACTCAGATTTATGGCTTTAATATTTTTCTGTGGCACTGCTTCTGCTGCCGTGCAGATTGTGCCATCAGTTTTCTTTCCCATCCCAAGGTCTGTTAAAGTCAGATCTTTTGGGATTTTTAAATAAATATATTTCAAAGGATACTGAAAACATTCATTGCTGTTTATTCCTCAGGACTTGAAATGATCTAACGAGCCAGTCCAGTGTGCAAACTGGCTCAGAATGCTACAAACAACATCCTTCTGTGGGGGAGTAATCATGAATGTGCAGTCACCATGACTGCATTTGTTTGAACAGGGGTCACGCAGGAGGAGCCTTTACCCAAACCACCTTTGTTTTCTAAAAAAGCCCACCAACGCTTTGATAAACAGCCATCAGTAGTCCTCTTAAGTTTTAAGTTTGACTAATCCACACATTAAAAATTGCTGGTTTTAACAACAAATTGTGTTAACTTCCCTTCCAGAGCTCCAAACCGCCGTGGGAATCATTGGACACGCAGGCTTCACTGCAGAGCCCCTGCGTGCTGCTGCAGGCCGGCCTGGTCACAGCTGGCACTGGGCAGCTGGAGGCCCCTGAGCACAAGTGTGGGGCAGGCACTGCCCCTGGCTCCTCAGGACAACCTCTGCTCCTCAGCAATGTCCATCACCCTGTGGAGCAAAGGAAAAATGGTTTGTCAAGACTTGGGGGACTGAACGAGCTGGGTATTTAACGGCGGTTACTACTGGGTGTCGGGGTTGTACACGGGTCGTTTATTAAATACCCCCGCGTATGGAAAGGCTGAGACAGGTGACCCTGCGCCCTCTCACCTTTGGGTTCTGCTTGGCCTCCCAGCTTCTTTTTGGCACTAGGCCTGGTACAGCAACCAGTACCAGAGTGATATCACAGCCAGCCCCATGTGCCCCTATGAGCCCTGTGAGCCCCCGCCTTAGCCCCATGTCCCACATCAGCCCCATTTTTCCTCTCAGCCCTATGTCCCCCCTGAGCCCCATATTTCCCCCCAGACCTACGAGCTCCCTGCAGCAACACATCTCTGATCTGTGTCACCCCCTACGAGCCTCAGGGGACAAAAATGGGCCTCAGAGCTAA
>JAOXOE010000694.1:13166871-13218740 GCA_028565055.1 Phoeniculus purpureus
GGGGGCGGCCTCGGTGCCCCGGGCCGGGCATGGGCGTCGCGGAGGCGGTGGCGGCGGGCGGACACTGAGGCGGCGGCGGCAGCGGCGGCAGCGGCACCATGGAGGCCATTTGGCTCTACCAGTTCCGCCTGATCGTCATCGGCGACTCCACCGTGGGCAAGTCGTGCCTCATCCGCCGCTTCACCGAGGGGCGATTCGCCACGATCTCGGACCCCACGGTGGGCGTGGATTTCTTCTCGCGGCTCGTGGAGATCGAGCCGGGCAAGCGGATCAAGCTGCAGATCTGGGACACGGCCGGACAGGAGCGGTTCCGGTGAGGGGGGCCGGGCCGGGCCGCGCGGGGGGACAGGCCAAGCGCGCCGCCGGGGGGGGCGTCACCCCTTATCTAGGGGATGTCACCCCTTATCTGTGGGGTTCTGTTTATTTATCAGCGCTGCCCCCAAACGCGCAGGAGGAGTGTCCTGGGATTTGTGTGTGTGTGTGGTCTGCAGGATGTGCAGGGCCTATAGGATGTGCGGAGCATAAAGGATGTGTATATGCTGTGCAGGGCCTATAGGCTGTGTATGGGATGTGCAGGGCCTACAGGATGTATATAGGATGTGTACGGTCCAGTAGGATGCTTGAGGTGTGCGTAGGATGCATAAGGTCTATAGGGTGTGTATAGGATGTCTAGCATGTGTACAGGATATGTGGAGTCCATAGGATGCATAATGTCTATAGGATATGTAGGGTATGCAGGATGCAAAGGATCTGTAGGGTGTGCTGGATCTATAGCATGTGTAGGGTGTGTACAATGTGTATAGGATATGTAGGGTGTATAGGTTGTGTATAGGATGTTTAGGCTCTATGAGATGTATGGGGTATATAGGATGTATAGGCTGTGTAAGATATATGGCGTGTATAGGATGTATGGGGTGCACAGGATGTGTAGACTGTACAGGATGTATGGGGTGTATAGGATGTGTAGGTTGCTGATGCAGAGGAGCAGCCCTGCTGTCGCTGTGGAGGGCAGTGGGGCCCAAAGGCCCTGGGGCTGGGGGCCGTTCCTGCACCCCGAGCAGGGAGCTGAGTATGGCAGGGGGCAGGGAAGCAGCTGCTCCTGCTGGTGCAGCATAATGGGATGTTCCCAGCACACGCAGCTCTGGCCTGGCTGGCTGTGGGGTCAGGCTGTGCAGGATGGCCATGCTCAGCTGGCTGCAGGATAGAGAAGGGCAGGACAAACCCTCAGCCATGGTGGTGCGGGATGATGGGTGTGTTCTGCAGCCTGTGCCAGGCTTTCAGGAGCAGTGAAGATGCCGTGAGGAAAAATAAAGGGGATGAGGGACCATGCCAGGAGTTTCCCCCAGAACTGAGCAGGCTGGGCCCCAGGTGAAGTGGGGCTAGGCTGTCTTGGCTGTGCAGCGGTTTGGAGGGCTGGGAGTGAGCCCTCGGCTCCCACCTCCTCTGTGCTTGTATTTTTCATGCAGCTTTAACCCTCGTTAGTGCTTTCATCCCCCTGGGAGCACTTCCCACATCTCTGCGCAGCTTTCTGCAGCTTCTGTGCCCTAGAGACTTGCCTGGCAATGATCGGGCTTGAGACCCAAACCCCTCTCACCGCCTTCCTTTGTATCCATGGCCTGGGCCTCTGTCCCAGGACAAGCATTGGCCATCCTTATCCACTGACAGGTTTTCCTCACAGGCTCTTGGTGCTTTATTCTTCTGAGAGAGGAGGTGCTTCAGCTCTCGCAGTTGCATCAGCTTCCAGCTCTGAGGGCTAGAGGAAAACACATCTGGTGCTATCCCGAGCTGCTGCCTCTGCTGTGAAGAAAAAGCTGCTGGATGGCTTCAGTTCCCCTTTTTTGAGGCCCTGGAGGCCACTTACCCATAGCTGAGGGCTGACTGCCGGGGTGGGGGTTGTACCCACAATGAGGAGGTGACCTTCAGCACAAGGGCAGACTGCGACACTGCGATGGGCAGCAGTGGACAATGGCAGGCATAGTGCAAGGGGAAGGATTGGAGAGCGACATCCAAAACCCCACACTGCAGTGTTGACCTGACCCTGCTAAAGCACCAACTTAACTTCTCAACGGGAAGGGGTGGAGGGAAGGGAACAACCAGTTTCACACCTTTGTGGTGTGAAAACATCCAGGTGAAGTCTGTTTTGTTGTTTATCCCTTTCAGAGACCATTAGCCTCATTGCAGGTTGTGCCCTGGGAAGACAGCGGCTCTTGTGCACCTCCTCCAAGCTGGTTTTCTTGGCAAAAGGCCAGATGTAGCTGTTACTGGAATAAGCTGAAGCTTCCTGGATCTGTGGGATAGGCAGGATGCTCGAGGTGCAGGTGATCTGCAGAACCCCTAAACTTTCATCAGAGGATGTTTGTAGGAATGAGCTCTGCTGTTCCACAGAGTTCTGTGATTTGAGCAATTCCAGCCACCTTTGCAGCAACCAGCAGCTGCCCTGTGAGGGAGAAGCTGCTGCAGTTATTTTGAAGACACCTTGTTGGTGTTTCCTGCTCTGCAGCTTTGTCACAGGTCTGCTCTTCCTGACCCCCGCTGGGAGCTCTTTCACTCCCTATAAATTAGAAGCAGTTTCTGTGCAGACAAAGTTTAAACGACAGCTAAACAGGTGCTGTTCTGTTCTGCCGGATGAAGCCCAGGAATGTGCTGCCTGGGGCAGCACTGAGCTGCTCTGGAGCTGTAGCAGAGCAGGGGGCAACACTTCCTGGATCCAGTGGGTTCTGCCCATCTCTGGTTGCTCAGATACTGTGATGACCTGTGTGAAACATGATGTTGTGTAACGCTAACGCAGACACTCCTGGGTCTGTCCCACCGCCCACAGCAGAGCTCTGCCCAGCCAGTAGCTCTCCCTTGGCCCAGAAAGAAAGACTCGAGCAAATAGGGGCAGACCCTGCTTACAGGAGTCCCCCACCCCACAGAGCTGGGGGAGGTGATGCCTTTACGTTAAAATTTAGCCAAAATAGGTGCAAATCCCCATCCTGCTCTTCACGTGGGTGAGGATAGTGGGAGGGGGAAGGTCACACCCTTGGCTGGGAACGGGGCACTATTGTGCAGTGTGAAGGCACTCGAGTTCACTCCCTGCAGGTCTGTAAGGAAAGCAGTCTGTGCAAAAGGCTGTAAAAGAAAAGGCGCAGAGACCTTCACCTGATTCTACCTCCCAGCAGCGTTCAGCTTAGATCCTGTCATGGCTTTCAGAACTACCTGGGGGATGGCTGGCATTGGCGGGAGGAGCTAGGCTGATGGCACAGAGCACAGGGGAGCAGCAGAATTGCCAACTAGCTTTTTCTGCACATTCCCCCTCCCTACCCCGGCCCCACCCCAGCTTTCTCCAGTTTTGCCTATGGGTTTTCTCTTGTTTCTGTATGTTTCCCCGAGGAACCAGTCCTTGAAAACTCCATCTCTTCCTTGCTTGGGGCACTTTGCTAGAATCCAGCACTGCAGGCCCTGATAACCCCTGCCACGGCCTCAAAGGATTCGTCCCAAGGTACAACCGCAGCAGTGGTTACATCTTCCCAGTGAGGAACATTCAGGCCTGAATCTCAGTTCCTCCAGGGACTGAAACCAATCATGCCTGGATTTGGAATGAACCCTTGAACTGCAGCTTCAAGCTGATGGTCTCAGCTTCGCTCCATCACCCTGGGTTAGGTGGTTCCATGTGCTGCTCTTGGCAGTGCTGAAGCCCGTCCTTGCTTGCAGTAGCTGTGGAAGATGAGCTCCACTCCACAGCCCATTGCTCAGGGATCTGTTTGATTCTTGTTTCATGTTGTCAGTGCTTGGTAGGACCAAGCCCAGCAGTGATGCTGGCTCCCCTGGATGTGGCTGTATCATTTTGCTGTTACCTGGGGGATCAGACTGGCTGCTCGTGTTCGCTGTGATGTTGTTCTGATCAGTGGCATAGTGGGACAAAGTGTAGGGTCTGGTGGATATAGTTCCCTCTGAGGGAGGGGACCTGCAGCCCCATGGGCTGCCTTCCACAGCTGTAGCCTCCTGCTTTGATGTGTCTGTGAGAGAGTGGGTGGTTGGTTTCAGATGACTCCTTTTTTATGGTGCTTCTAAACCAAGGGGTTAGATGAGGTTCTTGGAGAACTTTGTGGCAGGGGACTCTTCAGACATGGTGGGATGCTTTAACAGCAGAATGGGTCCATTAGATCTTGTGAAGAATTCCCTCCCTGTGAGGGCGCTGAGGCCCTAGAACAGGTTGCCCATGGAGGTTGTGGCTGCTCCATCGCTGAAAGTGTTCAAGGCCAGGTTGGATGGGGCTCTGTGCAACTTGGTCTGGTGAGAGGTGTCCCTGCCCATGGCAAGGGGCTGGCACTGAGTGATCTCTACCTTCCAACTCAGACCAGTCTGTGATTCTATCATCCAGAAATTCTTGATAGAAAATGAGAGGCCAGAAGTACTCGTGGGGATTTTGACCAGAGCCATAATGAGTTGTTGGGGCTGCTGCCCAAGGGTGAAACCTCTAAACCAAGAGCAGATGTATTTCTGAATGACCAGCTCTGTAGAGCACAAGCAGTGATGGGGCATTGGTGGAAAGGTCTGCTCTGTGCTGTGTTGTGCAGATGCTGCTGTCCTAAAGCCTGCCCTGAGAATGGCTAGACTTGGCTTAAGAGAAAGGCAAGCAGCACACACTCCAAGAAACAAAACCCCCAAGAAGCTCGCATTGCCCTTCTGCCCACCCAGCTGTAACTTGGACCTTTGTTGTGGCTCATTCCTTTCCAGGTCCATCACCAGAGCCTACTACAGGAACTCGGTTGGCGGACTCCTCCTCTTTGACATTACAAACCGCAGATCCTTCCAGAACGTCCACGAGTGGCTCGAGGAGACCAAGGTGCATGTCCAGCCATACCAGATTGTCTTCGTTTTGGTGGGTCACAAGTGTGACCTCGACACGCAGCGGCAGGTCACCAGGCATGAGGCTGAGAAGCTGGCCGCTGCTTATGGTATGAAGTACATTGAGACCTCAGCTCGGGACGCCATTAACGTGGAGAAGGCCTTCACTGACCTGACTCGAGACATTTACGAGCTGGTTAAAAGGGGGGACATTTCGATCCAGGAGGGATGGGAAGGGGTAAAGAGTGGGTTTGTTCCAAACGTAGTGCACTCTTCAGAAGAAGTGGTGAAATCAGATAGGCGATGCTTGTGCTGAGCTCCGCTAGGGAGGCGAGTGGTGATGGACTCTACTAACCAAACGTACTTTACTAAGTGAACTCGGCGTGATGGAAGGGAGAGCAACACTCCCGTTGGGAACAGCCTCCCGCCTTGTTTTGGACACCAGAGCAGACCCCTGTTCCAAAAAAACCCAACCTTTCTGAACTGGGAGGGGGCTACAAACCTAAAGGAGAGTGAGTGAGGGTGCATGTGGGTGTTGTGAGGAGCTGGGCAGCACAAGTGAGGGGCTGCAGGAGCCAGGAGCGAGTTTGCAGTGAGCTAGGTGGGCTGGCACAGGCCATGGTGCTGTACACGGCCTTTTTTAAGTAAATCCGTAGCTCCACGCTGGGTCTTGAAGCCGCAGTGTGGATACATCAGGGGTATGACAGACAGACAGGGACATCTTCCCTTGTGTCAGCTCTTCGTTCTCAGGAGGGTTTAAAGGCAGCGCAGACACTGTTTCCTCATGAGGCCAACGCCACAGGAGAGGCTTCCTGCTGCGTTGTTCACGCGTCTGAGTTTTTCTTCCTTGTGTTCTTGATCCTAGTTCAATAGCAAAGACCATTCTGTTGGAATTAAAGAGGCAAACAGTAGTTACTTGATCAACAATTAAAATGTAAATTATTCCCCTTCCCACTAGTGCTTTTCTTGCTGTGCTGAACTGGGATTCTAAGTGGAACTCCTGCTCCAGTCCTAATTACTCAGTGCATTGTCCTGCATTTACTGCCAAGGTGAGTACCTTGGACAGGTCCCAATCTGGGATGTTCCGGCAGAATTCAGTGATCACAAGAGCAGGAGGAGACATCCATGGCCTCACATGTTATATCTAAAGGCTGGGGTGCTGCAGCCGGATGATATACCCCATCATCTGTGTCTTGCTGACAGCACTGTGCTGACCTGGTGGGTGTCTCAGCAGCCAACTCACAGGGAGGAACGGGTAGGAGGGGGAAACCCAACCCAGCAAAAGAAAAAAACTTGAAGAGCTTAACTCAGGTGCATCAGCCATCCTAAGTGATGAGTTTTGCTTTGAAAAACCTTGAGTAGCATGGAAGGCTGCAGTTTCCAACTGTCTGCTCTAGACTGTCCTTTTCTTTCTCGGCAAGTGTGGAGGAAGAGAACCAGTGGTGGGAGCAGACACAGACACACCAGGGCAGGGGGAAGGGAAGAGCCACCTGACCAGTTCAAGAGTGAAAAATTGCTTTCCTCTATGTCCGCATGTAACACAGGGGGCTCCTTCGCGGGCTGGTCCTGGTGGGGTGGCAGCTGAGGGTGGATGATTTTGGGGAGCTGGCCATCACCACTTAGTAGCTTTGCTTCTGCCAAGGTTTAACTTAAGCTTTGAAGTGCAGCAGGCACCCCAGTGCCTGGAGGCAGCCAGGGAAGTGCAGCCTGTTAACAGCCAACAAACAAAACTACAGTAACTTTTTCTTACTAACTTTACAAGCTTTATGCTCCCGACTGCAAACAGGCAGGCAGGAGGCATTAAGCAAAAACCACAGGAAGCCTCTAGCGTTTGATTTTAGGCCTCTAAGTAGAGAAGAATAAAATACTGTTACAGCTTTTTAGGTTCCTCCCAGCTAGAGGAGTGAGACCTGTGTGGCTGCTTCACTGCTGGGGGGTGTTTGGGCTGGTTCCTCCTTTGAGCCTGGTCTCTTGGTTTGCAGTGCATGGGCAGCTCTGCGTGAAGAACAAATTCTTCCACATTCAAGCTGTAAAAAACAAGCCACAAGAAACCCAATCCAACAACCAAAACCCTGCACAAGGTGATTAACACTTTTCTTTTCCAGCACTGTAGGAACAGTTTTGGTTCCTGGGCTGGGCAAGGGAGCAGCAGCTCTGTACCTGCTGAGAGGGCAAACTAGAGGAAGGGAGGGGCTGCAGCAGTTTAGCACATCTCAGCCCTGGTAAGACCCTGTGAATTGCAGGTGGATTCAGTCAGAGTGCCCTGAAATTAACACAAATAGTTAAAAGATGAAAATTCCCTTTACAAAATCTCTTCCTAGGTTAGGCAAAGCTGGAGTCGAATGCTGCAGAGCACCCCAGGAGCTGCTGTGGGGCTCCCATGGGCTGATGCAGCGGAGAGAGCACAAAGGTTTGGCCAGACTGGGTCTGTTAGTGCCATTTTCACAAGGACAAGTACAGAAGGGTCAGGTCCTTCTTTTGGTGACTGAAAAGGCCTCCAAGCGGCCGCTGTGGTCTCTTGGGGTCCTGCTGGTAATGAGGTGAATGGTGGGTTGCCTGCTGAGGGTGGCAGAGCTGCACTAGTGGTGTTGTAGCAATAGTAAAATCCTGTGCTGCTCTGCGCAGGAACCTAGCCAGTGGGGGAAAGGTAATTTCTCACAAGACAACCAATATGGTGTTTAATGGGTTTTGGACATTTCCCTTTGTGCTTCCCGAGGGAAATCCCAAATCCATAAGTGCATTCAGGCCCTCAGAGTAGACCTTCAGTTTAAAAACACGAGTGTCATCAACACCCTAAAGAGGAACAGTCCAGAAGATAATGTACACGGGTTGAACTACTTAGAGGTAATAAATGGTCCTGTGAAACAATAGAGAAACCATTACCTACATCTTTTTCTAACTCCTTGCATTTTCTAGACAGCTTATTAAAATATATAGGAACTGTAGATTCAGCTGTACAAACTTTGGAATTTTTTTTTTGTAAGATGAAAAACATAGGATATGCTAAGAATTCTTTTCTAACAACTGGTTTTAAATGCTTTGACTTCTAGTGCAAGTGGGGCTTAAGAGAAATCAGCAGGTGAGACCTTTCACGGGGCAAAGTCAGGAGCTCTTTTACTGTAGGACAAAAATTAAACCCCAAAGCAGAACAAGCTTTCTGTGGTGTCTCCCACGCTGAACACAATCTGCATGTTAGAGTGAGACTGCGCAGAACCTCTAGAGCAAAGCGTTACTCCACGCTCCCCTCGCTTTCTGTTATGCACTGTAACGCGCTTTGGCGATGCCGCTGTACGTAGCTGTATGTGACTGGAAATATGCCTGTACTTAGCAATCGGTTACTCTGTGATCATGTGGAATTCAAAACTTGTAAAGAAACTTGGGTGGGTTTTGGTTTTTCTTCCCCACCCCCACCCCCACCCCAGTAAATTTACTACTGGCCTGTAGTACCACAGCCCTAACTGGAAATGGGACCACCGTGGACTAGTTCAACAATAAACAGGCAATAGCCGCTGTACAGTTTTTTCTGAAGGCCACAGCCCACTGCTTCCATCTTCAGAACCAGCCAGCAAAGGGTGCAGCTGCAGAAACACTGGCTCTTGGAAAACAAACCAAACCCCAAATAAACCCCCTGATTCCTGCAGTAGCCACCAAACCCAAGCTCAGCCCCTGCAGCAGACAGGACTGGTAGCACAGAAGCTACAACAGCTTCTGCAAACTGCCCTTCTGCTGTTACTCAGAGTAACAAAGGCTGAACAGCAAAAGACAGAGACAAGGCTCAGTCACAGTGCAGCTCCAGCTCTTGTCTATGAGATTGGTTTTGTTGGCTTTTAATTTACACCCTATCAAACAAAAAGATCTCCCCAAACAAGAGTTGTGCTGGCCACAGCCATCCCCCCATCCCCCCCAGACACCTTTTGGACCCCCTAAGCAAATCTTGCTCCAAAGCTGCCACCCCCATCCCCAGCACTGGGTCACTGGTGGTTGCACACAGGGCTGATTTTGCTGGTGCAGAACTGCTTACCTCGCCGTTTCTTTGTGCACACAAAGGCAGGCGATGGCTGCAGCAATGGCTGCCTTGGACCAGCCGCGGGGAGGGGCGGTATAGCCTGCGGGGACCTCATCAATTCAAACTGGAGAGAAAACTGCGAGAAACCAGGACGTGCTTGCAGCTGCCTTTCCTGGCCTTGCTGCTCTCAGAACATAAGCGCCCTGTGGTCTGAGCAGCCCCATGCACAGCCCATCGCAGCAGCGGGCAGATACCCATCAGGCAGATAACACATTAGAGCTCCACAGTCCTCTGCTACAGCAAGAGATGCTGGAACATTGTCACCCTGCAGGAAAGAAATGGACCAGCCAAGTCCAGATACTTACCTGTGACCAGGAGCAAGGATTTAAATAAGGACATAGAAGGGTTTGGATTGCAAGGGACCTCAGAGATCTTCCTGCTTCAACCCCTTGCCATGGGCAGTGATACCTCTCACCAGGCCAGGTTGCCCAGAGCCTCATCCAACCTGGCCTTGGATACTTCCAGGGATGGAGCAGCCACATCATCCCTGGGCAACCTGTTCCAGTGCCTCAGCACCCTCACAGGGAGGAATTTTTTCTTAAAATTAATCTCTCCTCTTGTAGTTTAGACCCATCCCCCACGTCCGGTCACTAGAGTCTCATAAAATGTTCCTCTCCAGCTTTCCTGTAGATTCTTCAGGTACTGGGAGCTTCTACAAGGTCCCCAAAGCCTTCTCCAGACTGAACAGCCCCAAACTCCCTCAGCCTGTCAGAGATTTTCCTGCTTTGTGCCCATCCCTGTTGCTCTGGCTCTTGCAGCCACAGCACGGTCCCATCACAGAATTGTTCAGGTTGGAAAAGACCTTTGAGCTCTTGAAGTCCAACCATTACCCTAACTGTCCCAAGGCCACTACTAAACCCTGTCCCTAAGCTCCGTATCTCCATGGCTGTAAAACACATCCAGGGATGGTGACTCAACCCCCTCCCTGGGCAGCCTGTTCCAAGGCCTGCTGACCCTTGCAACGAAGAATTTTTTAATATCCAACCTAAACTTCCCTGGCTTCAGGAGCTGACACACTTCCCCAGCTCACTCCGCTAGCCTGCCTCGAATTAAAGACAGAAACCTTACAAAAGGCCACACTCAAGGCCTGACTTGCTCCCACAAAGAAAACTGCACAAACCCCCATGTGTTGCCACAACTGTTGAGTTTTACTATTTTAATATCATGAAATAAAAGTACAAAAAAATTTACAGGTATTTTGTTTCTGACATGAGGATCGAACAGTTAACATTTGCATTCATTTTGCAGCGAAACCTGTACTCCCAGTCCCAGAAGGTGAACATTAGCCACTGGCACCACCACTGAGCATTTCATTTCAGAGAGAAACTGCAGAGGTAAAAAGGCAACGATCTCGCAAGGCTGTGTAAGGACCAAGAGGAAAACACATGACTCCCACTGCTAACACCAGGCATCAGACCTCAGGGAACCACCCTGGTCTCATAAAGGTTTCACCATGCGCAGGGCGCTGTTAAGACATTTGACCTGGACATGGTGTCTAAGGGATTGTAGAAGGGGTTTCTTGCTCACAGGCTTCTCAGTGATTTGCTGTCCTCACTGCAGGCGTCTGCAGAAGTAAGTGATGTGTGCACAGGTATGAAAACAAACAGGGTGAGATCACCAGCAGATCTGATGGAACTCCTGCTCTTCATTCCCCTCACCATCCCCTTCGCAGACAAGTCACAGGCTCCGGTGTGTAAAGTGCTGAGAGTCCAGTAACACACAGGTAACTACCCAGTGGCTATGAGGACCAAGTCAGTCCCAGGTGGGTGTTGAGGAATGCTGCAGGGTGATGTTGCCAATTACCTGACTGAAACAAAACCCAGGACTTCACAGGATTTCCTGCTGTCTCCTAGACCTCTACAGCTGTGTGACTATCTCCTCAGCCCCAGCAGACTTTAACTCCACCAGCTGTACACGGAAATGAATGAGTGAACCACTGCGCTACACCATCAGACTCGTTTCATACACATCCCTCAACTCATCAAGACAAGGAATTGATTCATAACAGACTGCTCTGATCAAAACAAACGTCCTTCGCTGGACCGGGTGGTGCCTTCTCAAAGAACTCCTCCCATGAAGCATGCACAAACCCAAATGCTGAGGTTACAAATAAATAACACGGTGCCCACCATTCGGTTTTATATATTTTACCTTTTACCAAAATGCTTTAAAGTGACCCAGTCCCTTAAGGATGAACTTTGGGGGGTGGGGAGGGGGTTTAAATTAAAAAAATGTTTGGAGATTGAAACCACATTGAAAATTGGCCAAACTATGCTTTGTTTTTGGAAAGGTCTTGCTTGTTTCTTCTCTTTACATCCCAATTATAAACTCTAGCCATATCTGAGGGGGAGTGTTAAGGACGTAGCTCAGGTGCTCAGAAGACTGAGGAAGAGGAAGAAAAAAGGATAAAAGCAGGTGATACAGTGGCCACACTCCTCACAGACACTACATAAACCATTTAATGAAGGGCTTGACTTAGGGCAAAGCCCTAACACATGAGACTGCCCCTAGCTGTTACTATCAGCAGCATTCGTACCATTTACTTCAAAAGCTCCAGACCCCAGTCACAAAATCCCAGACTGATTGAGGCAGGAAAAGCCCTCAGCTCATCCAGCCCAGCTCAGGACCTAACATCACCACGTCAACCAGACCAGGGCACTAAGGGCCACAGCCAGGCTGTCCTTAAACACCTCTGGGGATGGGGACTCCACTACTGTCCTGGGCAGTCCATACCAGTGTCTGATCATCCCTTCTGTGAGGAAGGACTTCCTAACATCCAACCTAACCCTCTCCTGGCAGCTTCAGGCCCTGCCCTCTCATCCTGGCGCTGAATGTCTGGGAGAAGAGTCACAACCTTTCTCAGGGAATTGCAGAGAGGGAGAAGGTCCTCCTTGAGTCTCCTCCAGCTGAACACCCCCAGCTCCCTCAGCCTCTCCTAATCAGACTTTCCCTGCAGTCCCTTCCCCAGCCTCGCTGCTCCTCTGGACCCACTCCAGCCCTTCAATCTCTTTCTTGAAGAGATTGCCAGTACTGAACTGCCCCCAGTACTCGAGGGGAGGCCTCTCCAGTGCCCAGTACAGGGGGAGAATTACATCCCTAGTCCTGCTGGCCATGCCATTCCTCATACAGGCCAAGATGCCACTGGCCTTTGATGCCACCTTGAGCACCCTGCTGGCTCCTGTTCAGCCAGCTGTCAACCAGTACTATCAGGTCCCTTTCTGCCAGGCTGCTCTCCAGCCACTCATCTGCAGCCTGTAGCTGTGGGGGGGTTACTGTCGCCAAAATGTAGGACCACCTTCACACCTCCTCCCTCACCAATACAAATCAAGGATACTGACTTCTGTAGTGGTGAACTGATCTCTAAGAAAATCCAGGTCTTCTTCTAGAAGGTCGAGGTTTCTGGTAGCTGTTGACAAATTCTTCTCTAACAGAGCCTGAGCTTCATCAATATCATATTCAAGCATCACATTGGCCTGAAACAAAAAAGGAAGATTCTGAAAAGCTGGTTCTCCTGCATCGTAAGGGCAAAGCCCCAGCAGGGTTATTTCAGGCTGCTGTTCTCACTTACAAAACAAGCATCTGTCCTGACAGGCCAAGGCAACCAGATGGGGGATGAGCAGTGCCAGAACCCACAAGAGACCTCCAGCATTTCAGCAACTGACTGACATCCCTCAGGTGACTGAAAACCCCTTCTCGTCCTACAGCTGAGTTACAAGGGCCTTCTCTCCTGGCAGGCTGCACTCTGCCTTTTGGGATCAGTATCTCATCCTCAGCACCTCTGAGAAGTGAGAGACTTCACATTTCTTAGCACAACACAGCTCTAGAACAATTGCGGCATTCAAGCTTGCCCTGTGAATGTCTGTGTGGAACACCACCACACAGCAAAAGGGCACTGCTTGTTACAGTTCTGCGAAGTCCTGCCCTACCACATGAGGAGATGAAAGAGGTGAAGATGCCTTGGTGAAGCTCTGTCCCACTCCACAGCTGTGCCATGAGCACAGCCACACACGCTAGGCAGGATTCCAGGGCTGCACCCAGTGCTAAGGGACAGGGGTTAGTGGTGACCCGGCAGTGCTGGGTAGAAGGTTGGACCTGATGATCTTAAAGGTAGGTCTCTTCCAACCAAAGGGATCCTGAGAGGAGCCATTCAGTACAAATGGAAGCCCAACATGCAGGCTGTGAGCAACAAGGAGGATAAGGGTGAAGGCCCAAGAACATCTAAATCAACTGCTTATGGCACTTCATTACAGCTTTTCTGTGGGAACAATCAGCCTGATGAACTGTCTCTGACACTCTTGTTAGAAATGAAACCTGTGATGCTCCATCAAAGTCAATGTCTGTGAATTCTGCACCCTCCTAAAAGCAACAAATTCTAAACAAGTATCTTTTTGTGACAGAAAAGGAGAGGCTGGGAGTAACTGCTCAGCCAGTTTGGATGCTGCATGTGCCACCAACATTTCTATCCCAGCCCAGAGCTTTGCTTGGCAGCCAATACAAGGATTTGGGAACATCCGGGATTTATGCATCTCAAAATAAACATCAGCAGGTCATCTCCACATCGAAGTAGCCTCTGAATGCAAAAGATCCCAGCCTGACACCTCTTAAGCACTTGGAAATCCCTGTTCTGAGCTCTGATCCTACCAGTCTTTAGCACAAATCCCACTTTACATACAGGCAGGTACCTGTGACTAACAGAAATCCCACCTTTTCCCTAAAACTGTGCATGAGAAGGGAAACCAAGCTGCTAAATACAGTGTAGAGAGGAAGGGAAGCCACTGGCCAAACAGAGTGGTTTTGCTGAACACATTGTTCCCATCCCAGCAGTGATAGATGGTTATCTGAACCACACAGCAGCAGAGGTGACACAGGAAATGTTCATCAATAGGTTCTTTGGAAAGAACAACTCAGCACAATCTCTCAAGTCTGAATGTGCAGGAACCAAATCCAACCCAACATGAATCCTGCAGAACCGAGTTTTAGCCTGCGGACAGGACCCAGCTATTCTATGCATACAGGAACAGAATCACACCCACAGCCCCTAGAAGCAGAGGGAGAGAGCAGCTAACAGCATCCTCTCTGAGCCTTTTGTAAGAGATTCAAACAATTGCAGGGAAGTCTCCATTTTACTTACCCCCAACCACAAACAAACTTTATCTGTAGGAGGAACGGAAGCTTTGCAGTAGAGATTATCTGCCAATAAAAATCTGGTTTCCATTGGATTTGTGGAATCCTTAAGACAAACAATAAAACTCAAAGTTGCTATTTTCACTGGAAACCCACGTCAACAACATCAGATGTAAAGAGCACAACATTTTGCCTTCTGCCATTAACCCAGGTGGAACTCTAGATAACTCTACTCAAGAGCCCCAGGAGTAAAGCATTTACAAAGATAGATTTAAAAGCAACAAATTGTAAGGAGGAGGGACAAGCCCCAGCTCAGCCATAAACTGAGCAGCAGGCAAGCTGCACTCACAAGCTCAGCACTGCAGGTGAGGTCTGCATTACAAGCATTATCTTAAGTTTGGAGCTAGCTTTCAGAAAGCACTACAGACCTCCAGCAACAGTTCTGTTATGACAAAGGCACCTTAAACGTGCTCTCCCAAACCTTTCTGGCAATCTGCTGCGTCAGGGTGGAAAGGCAGTTAGCTTTGCTTGTTAGACAGTCAAAATCACTTACCTTTTTCTTCTGCATGTGTTTTAAAATTTCTAATGTCTGTTTGATTTCAGGAATCTGACTTTTTAGCCTGTGAATTAACAACAGTCACCACTGATTATTTCACAGAGACACAAGGTTTCCTTAACAAGCCATCCATTTTATTAAACAATCCAACCTCCATTTGAAAACTTCATAAACTCTGTTGACAGCTCTACAGGCTCACAAATACAGACTGGAGCAACACAGCAGGTAAAGGCAGCTCAGCCTTTAGCGTTTCCAAAGCAGAGCAGCACCTCCAGTGCTCAAACAGCAACAAACGCACCAACAGTTCCCTACAATGATCTGTGTCTACATTTCTCATCTGCCCAGAGGAGGAGAAGGAGACCTCAGCAGAAATACAGATCAAACCCAGTGTGGGGACAACAAGGGAGTTTCTTCTGAGGCCCATGAGCTGTCCTTAGCTACAGGATATTGGGCCACGTTAAAACCAAAGCTCTCTCCACAGGTCAGGGCATGCCTGCCCAAGCAGCCCTGGCTGCAGCCGAGCAGAGACCAGCAGCAACTGCCAAAGTAGGTCTCCATGTGAGAGGGATGTGCCACCAAGAAAAGTTTAACCTAAAACCAGTATTACTTGAAGCTTTGATTTATAGCTTTTAACAACCTGCTTCTTGCTCAGCTTCAGGGAGAAGAGATCACTAACCCAAAAGCCACCAGCTTGATGTGGGTTGACAAGAACATTGTTACTTACAGCAGGCTGGTAAAATTAAGAGGCTACAGCAGTACTTTACAGCCTTAAAGGCTGAGGACAACACTATAATTTTGTTTGCATGGAATTCTCAAGCAAAAGTCTGTGCTATAGTCAAAGAGCTGAAGGAATTAGCTCTCCTAGCATCAACTGCTGACTTTGTGGGATGTTTAAGAAAACCAGACTTAATTTTTAAAAGAAAACAGAACTGTGCTAAACACTGCCTGACCCTACAAATGCTATGACTTACCTCCTTTTCTTCTGAGCAAGATTAAGTTCCAAAAACTTATACTTCTGATACTGCTCATCCAGCTTCTTAAGAACTACATCTGCTGTCTCATTTCCCGGCTGCTTCATAAAAGAATCGACATCTTCCTTTAAGGAGAGAAAGAAACCCTTAGTGTTAGAAGAGCTGTACAGAAATCCTACACACGCTACCATCCCACTGCAGCTACGGCTGGAGTAGCATTTCATACAGAAACAAACTCTTTTTTTATTGCAAGAAATCACTCCACAGAATCACAGAACATTAGGGATTGGAAGGGACCTTGAAAGATCATCTTGTCCAATCCCCTGCCACAGCAGGATCACCTAGATCAAGTCACACAGGAACATGGCCAGGTAGGTTTTAAACATCTCCAGAGAAGGAGACTTCACAATGCCCCTGGGCAGCCCATTCCAGTGCTCTGTTACCTCATCATGATGAATTTCCTTCTCATACTTACGTGGAACCTCCTCTGTTCTAGCTTACACCCACTGCCTCTTGTCCTATCATTCAATGACACTGAACAGAGCCTGGCTCCATCCTCCTGACACTTGCCCCTTCTATATTTATAAACATAAATGGGGTCACCCCTCAGTGTCCTTTTCTCCAAGCTAAAGAGACTCAGAACCCTCAGCCTTTCCTCAGAAGGGAGATGCTCCACTCCCTTCATTATCTTTGCGGCTCTGCAAGCAGTTCTGTGTCCTTCTGTAACTGAGGGGCCCAAAACTGGACCAGATATGGTCTCATCAAGGCAGAGTAGAAGGGGAGAACCTCTCTCAATCTGCTAACCATTCCCCTTTCAGATCCATCATGGGCCTTCCTGGCCACAAAGGCCCATTGCTGGCTCATGGTCATCCTGCTGCTCCATTTCCCTTCTTAGTCACCTTTTCATTTCCTCCCCACTCCCATTTTATTTTTTGTAGGGAACTGCTAAGGAAGGGTGCAGAGATTATTTCACAGCCATTTGCTAGTTCCGCAGTCCTGCCCATGTCATATGAGACCTACTGGGGATGGATGTGCCCAGACCATGGTCAAGCACTGGTGTGCTGTTAGTAAAGCAGCTGATGCTCCTCTGCAGCTGATCAGAATATGAGCGGCTGGCTGAGGGTAACAGTGATGAAGGGAGAGAATCGTGGTCTGATCAAGCATGTCATGGTAGGGAGAGGTAGAGCAGTGAAAACAGCACTATGTGCTCAGGCAGTCAACAGCTCCTTCTGCAGTCAGCAGGAAGCCACAGGAGCCTCTATAGAACATTTCCAGCCTGTCCAACCATCAGCTGGAAAAGCAACCAGAGAATAGAGGCCTGAGAAGTGACCTCTGCCTGTGTCTGCCTCAGATGCCCAGGGATGCTCTTGGCCTCCGGAAGGGCACGCTGGCACCAGAGCAACCACACATTTCTGACCCAGTGTGTAATTCACGATGACCACACTGAGCGAATTCTGTCCTTACATGTCTGCAGAGCTCTGCAAAACCTGATGGATGCCCACCACAGGCTCTTCAGCTTCTCCTGTTTAACTAGGTGTTTGTATTCTGGCAGTCTCACATCAAAGATCTGACCAAAGGAGTATCAAACATCCAGCTGGTTCCCTCCACCATAACTCCTCAGCTCTCCTTGCTACACAGACAGTGAGATGGTAAGAAGCCACCAACCACCCTTCTCATTAAGGAAATGTGCAGTAGAAACATGAACTGCACAAGAGCCTTCAGCAGGCAGCATGACAGGGGTGGGGCAGCACAACTCATGGGACCCCATTTCAGACCAGGTGCCTAAGGAACACCATAACCCACCTCACCGAGAGCAGAGTGAGCAGCATTCCTGCCTCCAGAGAAGCCTTAACTGTAACAACCAGGGGCTAGATTCAGGCAGCTGCTGTAGAAGTGAGGCCTGAAAATGTTCTGAAATGAAACTCCCTCTTGTGGAAGCTAATTCTGCTCATGTAAAGCACCCAAAACAGGAAAAAACAGGTGGGCAACAACTCACTCCCCAACACTGCCTGACATCCCCACCTCTACCTCAGCTGAGGCATGTTTGTACAGATAGATAAGACAGAACTCAGGTCCTCCTGCAATAAAAACACTGAGAAGGGAATCCAGGCCCCCTGTCCATGGCTGATCTCCTCCCTCTACATAATGTCCCAGTTCAAGGCAACCTCAGATTTACCACACAGGTTTTCCAACTATGGCTTCCAAGCTGGTTGCGCCCATCTCACTGCACTGCAAGGCTGAGACACAGCTGCTTCTTCAAGCCTGAGCAGCACAGCTCTGTAGCAGAGCTGGGTGTCGATGCTATTGGAACCCCTGCTATGGCATGCTGCATCTCAACTACAGAATCACCTTACAGGTTCTGCAAGGACCTGCTGGAACTCATCTCTACCTTCTTAGGAAGGAAACTGCCAGATGAAACACCACTGCTGCATAGTGCAATGGTCTCTGCCAACCTGAAGTCACACACAGACTCTGCACACAAGTCCTGACATAGAGCAGGAGGGCACAGTCCCATGTGGCCTGGTGTTTATCCCAAATAAAGAGCTGCAGGCAATTGTTCTGTTTCTGCAGAGAGCCATGGGCACACGTGGACAATACAAGAGAGCTACGTTTTCAGGTCTGCACCCCCTGCCCTTCCGCTCACACACATGCTAAGCAAGAACAGCTCAAAATAAACTAGAGCTGAAAGTTCTGTCTCTAGTGGTTTTTAAACTCCGCTGAAACCCTGAGTAATGTTATCTGAGATCGGGAGAGGCACACAGACATCCAGCTTGATGCCTAAGGAAAGGCATCTACCACAAAATGTTTGAAGAACATCTACTGAAAGAAGACCCTTAAAGAAAATATCTCTGAAGATGGGATTCATGTTAGGCTTGTGGTGGGGAACGTCAAGCAAGCAATCAGGAAGTCTTTATCACTGTAAGAGAGTACAGAGATTTAAAAACACAAACCTATTTTCTGAAGAAAATAAGTCTGTAATGAAGATGACCCTCAGGATACCTGTATGTTCACTCTGTGGTGTGAGATACCATTACAAATGTCTTAGTGTGCCCTCATTTTGAACAAAAGCGCCTTAACACACCTTCATCCAAGATCATCACTGAGGAGTGGGGAACTTCAATGGGCTTCAGATCCAGACAAAACATTAGGAAGGACCAAGGACAAGCACAGAACTAAGGCATGACCCCCAGAGCTCTCTCTGGAGGCACAGCAAAGCACATGAGGTGTTTCTGACCCAAGTATCTAAAAGAGAACAATATGGAATCAATCATGAACTGTATGGAAAGCTACCAGCATGAAAATGGGGACTGTGACAGACCCCCTTGTTCCATCTCCTGCTCCCTGCAGAGTCATTACAGACCACAGGCTCTCCCCTGTCACGATGATAATCAAGGTCTCATAGGCCAGCTGAAGCCAAGGATTTTTTCTGTCACTTCCATGTACACAAGGGGCACTGAAGGAAGTCAGCAGCAGGCAGCAGTGGTTTTACATCCCAGTACGATTTGCCAGACCTCAATAATTGTTAAAAAACTTAAAGAAGTCTGAAGTGGATACCCTGAAATCATGAGCACTGTGCCCATCTGCTCAGGACCTGTGCCCACCCCAAACAACTCTGCTAGAGATTTCAGGACAAAAAAAAGACTCCAGTCTAAGAGGTTCTCAGGAACAGAACAGCATGAAGAACTCAGCACTCAGGGTAGGCACTGACATTTCAGGATGATCTGAGGCAGCAGGTACAGCCATCATGATCAATTACTTATTGATCAGACAAAATAAAGCAGCACACCATGAGCTACCTTACAGCAGAATGAGAACAATACATAATTTTGATGTGATGTCAATAAATCCTTCTTTTCAACCAGCCACCAAAATTCTTAAATACTTTAAAATAACTTTGCAAAGTTGGATGAACAAGTTCTGCCTGTTTTCTGAGACACAGCAATCAGGAATCCAAGCTGGACAACGTGGTAGCTTCTCAAGAGTGATTCTGCACAACAGTCAAGAAGATGATGATAAGATGCTGGAAAGGTGCTGGGTTATCAGAGATGAAAGCACAAGATCTTACTGTCTGCCACGGGAGAGCTCAGTCATACCGCTTGTGAGCTGACCACTGGAACACCATAAAGCTAAAGCAGGGGGTCTGGGTTTACGGCAGAATGAACCGATCCAGAATCACAGTGAAGCGCAAACTCCCGGGCGCAGCACTAGGCGTCTCCGACCCCGTGCGGAGGGAGGGAAAAGAAGCGGCCCGCGGAGCGGGGCTGAGCCCATGGGCACGGCCGGGTGGCTCGGGGAGGGCGCAGCCGCTTCCCCCCTTCAGCAGGCCGGTCCAGCAGACCCTGCTTCGCGCGAGCACGGCGGGGCGGGCCGTGAGGTTTCGTGAGGGGCCGCTCCCGCGCTACCCAGGCCCCGCCCGCCAGGCGGAGGCCCCACAACGCCGCAAGAGCCGCCTAGCAGGGCCAAGCCCGGAGCGCGGCCCCTCCTCCCGCCCGCTCACCGCCCCCTGCCCGCTCACCACGAACACAGCCTCGGGGATGCCCAGAGGGCCGCGCTTGGCGCCCGCCGCCGCCTCGCCGCCGCCCAGCTCGCCGCTGGTGGCCGCCGCCATCTTGGGGAACCGACGGTGCGTGCACGGCCTCCGCCAGGACGCTGCGATCTTGCGTCATCGCGTCAGCCCCGCGCGCCGCCGCTGCCATTGGCTGCCGGGCCTTGAGCGGTGCGATGGCGCAAGGTCTGTCGGGGAGCGGGGTGGGTGGGGCCAGGTCCCCGCGCGAGGCAGTGGGGGCTCCGGTTGCGGCGAAGCGGAAGCAGAACAAATCCCCGCGGGCCGTGGGCAGCTCCGGGCGATTAACCTGCCCCCTTAAAGCGTTCCAAGCTGCTGGGTGGTCACAGCGAGGCTTTTTGCACAGCAACACGCAGCTCGGAACACAGTGCTTATGCCTCTGCACCGTAATGATTCTACAAAGCCAACCACGTGCTGGTCACTGCCCATCCCCCTGCGCTTGGAACAGCAGCCCGTGAGCGAGCGGGGACCCGGCCGTACTGGATCCAGAGGTGAACAGGAACAGCCCGGAGGTCTAGTCCAGCTAGGAGAGATTCTTAGCTTCTGATACGGGAAAACTGACATAGAAAAGTGGAGGAACAGGAACGTGTAGAGCTGCGGAGTGTGGGATGGGCTGCTGACACAATAGGGGCTGTAGAGAGCAGAATGACCTAAAGGAGATCAGAAATGAAGAAGGCCTGATAAAACTATCACATCTGCATTCCAGTGAGGTGAGACTGGCAACGGGCCTTCATCGAGAAGATCACCAGCACCCCCCTCTTTGTGACCACTTAAGACCTCAACTGTGCATGCACTGAAGGTGTATGCCTATCACAGAATTACTCTGGTTGGAAAAGACCCCTGGGATCGAGTCCAACCATCTACCTACCTTACAAGTTCACTGTGGGAATGTATTTAGAAGACCAGGGATATAAAAGGTTTGGAAGGTCAGCTCAAGATAAGGAGGGCCTTGAGAGTTAAGCAGGGTATTTCTATACTGGCTGTGGGAGGAAGAGAAAGGCAGGATGGAAAAGTAACATTTGGAGGCCGATTTGTGTGGTTTTGGGTGGCAAATCACAGTGTACTAGCCTGGTGTGCTTGATGTGTGAACAGTCTTAGGCCAATCAGAGAATGCCTGATCTGTGTGTGATTTCGTGCTTGGATAGCTTTTGGAGTATAAAAGACAGAGTATAACAAGCAATAAATGACTTTAGACTTCTGATGCATTACTGTCAGTTGATCCCACCTCATAATTCCCTGAAAGTTCACCCCTAAACCACATCCCTCAACACCTCATCCAAACAATCTTTAAATACATCCAGGGATAGCGACTCAACCACCAACCTGGGAAGCCCGTTCCAGTGCCTGACCACCCTTTTCTTCCGAATATCAAGTCTAAACCTACCCTGTTGTAACTTGAACCTATTCCCTCTTGTTCCATCACGAATTTCTTGTAAGAAGAGACCACCACCAACCTCTCCACAACATCCTTTCAGGTAGTTGTAGAGAATGATGAGGTCTCCTCTCAGCCTCCTCTTCTTCAAACTAAAGAGCCTTAGCTCTCTCAGTCATTCCTTAAAAGATTGTTTCCCAGTCCCTTCACTAGCTTAGTTGCCCTCCTCTGCACCTGCTCCATCACCTCTACATCTCTTGTTTTGAGGTGCCCAAAACTGGACACAATACTCAAGATGTGGCCTCCCCAGTGCTGAATACAGGGGGACAATAACCTCCCAGTCCTGCTGGCCACACTGTTTCTAATACAGCCAGGATGCTGTTGGCCTTCTTGGCTACACTGCTGGCTCATATTCATCTTTCTATCAATTAGAACCCCCAGGTCCGTCTCTGCCACACGGCTCTCCAGCCATACCTGTTGCATTGCAGGGGGTTGTTGTGGCCAAAGTGCAGGACCTGGCACTTGACCTTATTGAAGCTTATGCCATTAACATTGGCCCATTTCTCCAATGTATCCAAGTCTCTCTGAAGAGCCTCCCTACCCCTGGTTGTCCTGTATGTGAAGTGCGATGGCACTTGAGATATGGCACTTGAGATTATGTGTTCCATGACCTTCCCTGGCACCGAGGTCAGACTGATAGGTCTATAGTTTCCTGGATCCTCTCCTTTCTGGCCTTGTACATAAGTGTTACATTTGCCACCCTCCAGTCCATTTAGACCTCACTTGCTAGCCAGGATTTCAAGTAAATAATGGAAAATGGCTTGGCAAGCACATCTGCCAACTTTCTCAGCACCCTTGGGTGCAAGCCATCCAGCCCCATAGACTTGTTTACACCTAAGTGGTGTAGCAGGTCGCTGACCACTTCCTTTTCAATCGTGATGGCCTCATTTTGCTTCCCCTCTGTCTCTGAGCTCATGAGGCCTGTTGTCCAGGCAACACCAAGTTACACTGCTAGAGACTTAAGCAAAGTAAGCATTGAGCACCTCAGCCTTTTCCGCATCATGTTACTAGGTTTTCCTCTGAATCCAAAATAGGATAGAGATTTTCCCTCATCCTCCTTTTGTTATTAATGTATTTAATACATTATACATATTAACTCACTCTCTGAGATAGAGGATTCTCAGAAAAGTACTGAATATGTAAAGCAATTACATCAGTTTATAATGAATGTGTATCCATCACTGTAATAGAATCCTGACCTTTACTTGTAATCAGCACGTGTAACTCTTACGGAGATATCCCCTGCATAAAGAATGCCTGCTTAATAACTTCAGTTATTGAGTCTCTCACTGTGTCAATTCCAAGACAGCCCCCTTCAGTAGAGTTCAGCATTGTGCCACTATCATACCAAGAATTTAGTGTCTTCTCCTTTGTCCCCTAAACTCACAGTCACCCTGCACAAGAAAAACCAGTTGCTGCATCCCAACAGAAAATCCATTCAATGGAAATCTTGTCAACTCATGGAGTCAAGCTACTGTGATAAGTTTGTGTGGGGCATCACAACACATTCAGTATGAACACAGAAGAGTAACTAATAAAGCACAGCACTTGTAACTTGCTACCACTATTATCAAAGCCTCAGAGAACGCCACATGATAGAAGAGTCAAATAATTGAGGTTGAAAAAGACCTTTCAGATCATCGAGTCCAACCATGAACCCAACTGTTCCAAGGCCACCGCTAACAGCTGTCCCTGAGCTCCAGATCTACACAGTTGTGAAACACATCCAGGGATAGTAATCTAATCCCCATACTGGCAGCCCATGCCAAGGCCAGATGACCCCTGCAAGTCAGGAATGACCAGACACACATACATACACATATATTACATGTGCCAAAGTTTATTTTTTTCCAAAACTTGTTTCATCAAATAGTTGGATATGAGCAGTTTTTTAAAAAACAAAGCAGTTTTGTGTATTAACAAATTGTGAAGTTCCACAGTTAAAATATCAACACAGCCAGTCTTGTGCTTAGGATTCTTTTTAAAAAATTATTAATTCTTAGAACATAAACCCTCAAAATTGTTTTTTTTTTCCAGTTTGTGGCTAGTATATTTTCTACACACTATGTGTTCTTATAAAATGAAGAAACTCATGTAAAGGAACAGCTGTACAAGAATACATCTGAAAAAAAGCCCAAACACCTAAATTATAGTAGCTCCTTTTAAATAAATATCCAATAAAAGGCACAAACCTGTTATGGGGAAAAAAGTAACATACAAAACAAGACCTATCAAATAAATAATGTAAAGTGTGGGTTGGGGTGAGGGAAATCTGTTCCAGCACCTGTGTTGTCATTGCTCCAAGACGAAATTTCCAGCCAAACATTTGGTGAAGGATTAAACTTAATCACAAGGATATGCGTTTGAGATATCCCGAGAGATCTGATGTTACAATTCCTGTTATAACTTTACCAGTTACTACAGCCTCCTTAAATAAATGGTGATGAGACTCTGCATGAAGTAGCAGTGCAGTGACATATGTATCAATGACAAATCAGATACATCTGCAGAGTAACAGTGACAGGATTTCTCTATTCCAAGCTATGGGTAACGTACAAATGAGAACACGTACAGTTTTCATTGCGCAAAAATATAATCTTTTAAATGTAAATAAATGACTGATACACAGTGCCTTTAGATGTTGTCCTTACAATACAAACTACCTCAAACAAAAGTTTTCCTTTGTATGTACAAATGAAGCACCGATCCACAGTGCACACTACTCTAATCACGACCCCACCCTCCCTGCATCACATCAAAAAACCCACGTGGGGACACACCCTGTATTCAATCTTGTACTCAGGTTTTTTGTTGGTGTTTTACAGTTTTTTAAACAAGAGTCCATTTGTTAATTTTTACCTAAAAGTATCCCACCACCACGTGCACAGAACTGAGATTTCTCTAGTACACGTGTCCAGTAAAAGATAAATGTAATTCATTCAACAAACTTCTTGGAAGCAAAGTCAAAGTACACCTAGAGAGCATTAGAAAACCCCAGTCACTTAAAGAGAGGTACATGTTCAAGTCCAACAGGCCTAACACAAGCAACCTCTCCACACTTCCCCAGAAGGTATCTCAGGGTAAATCCCATTATATACAGCCTCCCTGCAGCAGCATCAAGTCCCAGCAGTTAGGCTTGAGTGACCCACTAAAGTATAACAATGCAAAGCGCATGGCATAAATGCACAGCCTGCTCCTTGCTCAACAGACACGGAGTGACACCCTCAACCTGCTTTCTGAAGTATTCAGAACAGGAGTCTGGTCAAACAACTTGGAAGAAAGCAGAAGGGGAAGTCACATGTATATACATCTCTTCAGTGTTTTTCTTACTCATCACAACTGCTACCTACAGCACTCGTGGGCTGCTAGTTACCCTTCAAGAACCACCTTTATCTTCAGAGTGGTTTTTTTTTTTTTGTTTTAAGAACAAGTTCTGAGCCATAAAAGCCTTGACAGCATCCTAAGCCCTTGATTTTTAATTTGTTATTTCAAACAGTGCTCTGCCATTTCACACTGGCCAGCACATACTCAAGGAAGAAGCTGGGCAGAAGTAGTCAGTCCTGCATGCATCTTTCCTGCATAAAGGTCAATCAGAAAACTGTGTTTTAATGCATTGATCATTCTGAATGAGGCTAAAAGAAGGTAGATGATAAAGTTTTTAGGATGTACTTTGTGGCTGTTTCTCCTTTATAAATACTAAATAAACTGGTATCTGACAGCTTTGCTACAAGGAAGCACACCAAAGAACCATTACAAAATCCAGAGCAAGTCACAAGTAGTGCAAACTACACCTAATACTAAATCCATTTCTGAGCAAAGGACATTCCAGACTCTCAGAATGCTCTGCAATGTTATAGCAAATATATACTGTTTGCCAGGCATTTATTTGCGTATTTTATTAAAATAACAGATTATTACTTACACAACTCAGGATGAGAGAGGGAGACCTAACAGCTTACAGTGCTAGAAAGTACCTGACTGTAGTGCTCTTAGCTCTGTCATTAATGCCCAGATCTTGATTATGACATGTCCTGGTCTAATTTGAACTCAAGACTCCTCAATGCTGAATAAATCAAGGGAATTAATGATTTCTTAAACAGTCTCCTCAACACAATGAGGCATTCTGAACAGCATCGATTCCCTTGTCACATGGAGGGTAGCTATAGGCACTGAAGAACTCATTGGCTTAAAACTGTACAATTGTTGAACGCAAGAGAGGTGGATTAAAGCTTGAAGCCCTTTGTAATTTGAATGTGAACACTGAACTGCTGTACATCCATCCAAATGCTTTAAAAAAATCTGCATTCAGAACCTCCCAGTTTCACATTTCCGCAAGGTGCTGCTTCCCAGCAAGTTTGCAGTTACAGATTCCAGGCCTTGGGAGATGGTTTGTGTTTCTTTTGAGTTGTTTTCACTCAGGGAAACTATTTCCCTAGGGTTAAGCAGCACTGCTTTTGCACTCCTTGGGCAGAATTAAGCATTAAGAAAAAGAGAAGGCTTGTTCCCACCATGAGGGAAGTGGTGTATTTTACAAGTTCTCTTGACAGGACAGTGTGACACGATTTTCAGGCCTATTTGCATTTACAGGGAAAAATCAGATATTTCTGTGGTTGTAGACTCCCCAGAAGAAATAACATGCTACTCTGGAGGTCTAGTTATTGTAACAATAGAAAACTATTCATTTCTTGAAAACTCTGTGTTTATATTAATCATTAACAGAAATAATTCTACTTGGCAGGATTGCTTTTCACCGTATTCTGCCACAACATTTCTGGAAGAAAGGTTGCTCCTTGTTACATTATTTGACATTAATTATGGTTTTTAAGTTATTTTTTAACACTCACTTTTTAATGCAACACTGAAAAATACAAGATAAGGCATTTCCATAGCTGATTCCAGTTCTGGAGGAAGATGGTTAAATACAAAAGATGTGCCAGCAGTCTGGACACGTATGGCCCATCATGAATAACACGCTTGATTTAAAAGATTTTCCTCTCAAAAAGAGTCTGGATTTCTTAACGTAGGATTTTTCACCTTGAAATTACTACAGAAGACAAAAAGAGGTTACCGCAGCATCAAAAAAAAGAGTATCTGAAAGTTTGCAACTATTTACATTTTTAAAAATAATTACTTTTATGGTTCTTATTTCAGAAAAGCAGCACAAGCTATTCTCTACAGCTGGGGAGTTTGGACAGTTTGCTTCTACTGCAACATTTGCTTCTTTTGATTGAATGGACTTTTTAAAAAAGAAAATGGATCTCTGACTCTTTAGCAACAAGATTTTTCAAGCTGCTCAGATTTGCTGCTTTTGGAGATACCAACACTGGTTCCCAAAGCTACTCCTCTTTGAGCTATGGAAGATGCTACCTGCAGAGAAAATAACTTGCTGTGAGCACAGCTACCGTCACCCGCTGGAGGCTGCACATGCTGTCCTGTGACACACTTGTTTTCCCCTACTCCATCAGAGACTTTCAGCCCGTATCAGAGCCTGGCGCTTTCAGTTAGCCATGTAACACTGACATACCAACAGAGCAATTGATTATTTTAACCCTATATATATATATGTAATATGTATATAACTTGTTGATTCACAGCATTTCAAACTCACATTATAAAGTTTGCAAATTACTATCAGCTAGTGTACTGTGAAAAAGCTGTCTGATTTCACACAACATTGGCCTTACGATAAAGCAAGCATTCCTCTATGAGAGTATTTATCAGAGCATGTAAGAATTTTATTGCTCAACTTCATTTGTGTTGTGTCTTGGTTACAACAGCCACAGAAGGTATGGAGAAAATGAATGGCTTTGACATCCTCAGTTAACTTCTTTTGGTAATCCACTGATGAGTAAGGTTGTAGAGCAACCACGTAACCCCTCTTCTCAGCTTGTACCTTCGTCAACCTCAATACAGTTTTCTGCTGAGCAGTTTACCAAAAAGAAATAAATCAGTGAACAAACATGACTTCACACTGCAGTGACTGTTATAAACAAGAATCTCTAAAGCATTGCAATTCAAAATAACATAGTATTTATACAGGGAACAAGCCGATGCCCTGTTCTGGAACACATCATGGAAAGATTGAAATTCAGTCCTTTATTTTACCAGTATTTGGTTGCTCTCACATCTTGCTGCTTTGGCGGCTCTACATAAACTGTATCTGTGAAGCAAAGACCACACATTAATGCCATGTACATAACACTTGGCTTCTAGGCATTTCAGAATTATGAACTTACTCAACTAGTTTGTTCTTCCAAGTTACAGGTTTTGACACTGACAGAAATCCCCCAGTAACATTAAGATCAGTGTCTGGATGACAGGAGTGCAGAGTTTCTGCTCTCTTGTCCATGCCATTTTCCCCTCCCCACAACCTCACCCTTCAGAAAGGTTTCACCACTGCCTTAGGGCGGTATGACTGAGCCACATATCCAGCCAATGTCTAAATTCTAAATTTAGCAGCAAGTCTAAATTCTACATGTCTTCACCACTCACATTTTCTTGACAGACACAGTGAGAAGTTTTATTGAGGAACTTTCAAAGCCAGAACTACATTAGCAGCCCTTCATTAAATATTTGGTTACTTTTACCAAGACTAAAGTCTCAATGTGATCTCAAGGGTAAAGAAAGGAGTTCACCTGAGTTTCAGAAACAGGTGCAAAAGGATTTGTTGGCCTTAGACCAAGCTGTGTATACATCATTGACTGAGGTGTCAAAGGAGCAGCTCCAACCTGAGGAGGTCCCTGTCAGAAAAAACAAAGCCCCACACAACAGCTACATAAAAATTCAAATGAGCTCTAGGAATTGTATCTTTTCACATTGCATTTATAGTAGGAAATAAGCATATGGACATAGACACACATAGTGAAGGCGAAGCTTTTAGAAAAACCTTGCTGTATGAAGTTTAGAGCAATCTCTTCCCATGCACAGTGTGACAAAGCCATCAGTCTCCACATGACTGACCTTATAAAACACAAGTACACGTTGCAGGATGATCTGAACATACTACTGTCTGTAATGAAACCCACTGGAGGAGACTGCTGGAGTTTTCAGAAATACTAGACAACCCCAGTTCTTACCATTCCGTACATAGGCACTTGCGGTGTGGTCAGTGGGTACGCGATAGGAGCAGGTACCTTCAATTAAGAAAATGCAGGTATTTTAGATAAGCTCATGCATGCTAGTAGCATACATAATAAAACTCTGAGAAATACATATTGTTTCAATACTTAAAATAACCAACATATTTACAAGAAATGGACTTACATATCCAGGATAGTGTACTCCATTCTGGCACAGCAAAAGGAGTAAGGACAGAAAATTATTTAAGAGGTATTTGAACTGGAAATTCTAACCAAGGGATAGAATCGAGTCCAGTATCATAAGCATAACTATGCTCAACTCATTTATGAAAACAAAGCAGGAGGGATGGCGACATCAGTAATTCTAACTAGTGATAGCTTTCTAGGAAAACCTACATCAAAATGCATTTTTTTACTAAAACTAGCCAGATTTGAGTATACTGCTTTGCACAAGCATTTGTGTGAGAAGCATTTAGAGCACAGCATGCAATAATCCTTCCTCCTCTCATTATATGCAGGTAGGGCATATTAAAAAACACACCCAAAGAGGCCAGCAAACGCTCAGCTTAAGAAGCAAACAGCATTGGCTGTTGAGCCAGGTAAATGTTGCCCACATACTTATTTCTGCTGTCAGCAACATATCACAAGGCAAAACAAAAAAAACCAAAAAAAAATGAAGAGCATCTGAAGCCAGCAATAAGTTCCCTCAGGTGAAGTTCACAGGCACAGTGATACATGCACTTCATACTGCCAGGCACTGGTACCCACTGCTAATTACTTTTTCAGTTGGAGTGATAATTGGAATACTGTGAAAGAGTGCACAGACTACACGTGAACTGGAGAGCTGATACTCAGAGCCACAGACTGCACTAGGACAGCTAGACATTTCCCATACTGGGGCATTGATCTCAAAGATACTCATGGCTGAGCTAGTCCTTCACATCATTAATTGTTGACCCTCCAAGCAAATGAGTGAGCTGATAAAGCACTGAAACGCTTAGACCATGAAGTATTAAAACACAAACACATGAAGTTAAAACACAACCCAAACCCAGTGATCAGTATGTGCTAAAGTGCCCTGCATCTTTCAAAAACAATGCTTCAGTACTCAGACCATGTTCTAGAGCACCAAGGGGACAAAGATTTTCTGGTCTCACAATTCTCACCTAAAAGTGCTGTAAACAGATGATGTTCTCAGCTGAATTTGAGTCTCTTTATTTTCAGACTAATTCTAGGTTTAATATTATATCCAACTCTGAGGAATTAAAACATGGAAGGCAGGCACTACAGGCCAAGGAATTCTTAGCAGAAAATCAAGTCAGACAGTCCAAAATTCATGGCACATGGGGCATTTACCCTAGTTCTACACATAATCAAGATGAAGATTCCTCTTCCTTTTAAAGCACTTATATTTCAGTAATGGTTTGTATTTGTATTTTATGAAGACACTTGCAAAGCTCTTTTAAAAACATAGGAAGAGTCAGTTGTCTACCCTCCAACAAATGAAAATTTTTAACTGAACTAGAACTTCCTCTTACTGTTTTGTATTGCTTTAAGATATGAAGTTGTTAAGCACTATCAAAAGTCTACAGTGCTTAACCTGACAGCTAAGTTGCTTTGCAGGGTGCATAATACAGCTGCGTTTCACGTGGTAAAACTGAAAAAGAACCAAAAACTGGATGGAACAGTAGTTTTGCCCTTGAAACACATTCTTAGGATTCTTAAAGGGTGCACATGTGTGCACAGGAGGGGAAAGCATCTCAAATATGCAGGAGTTTTCTGGTTTGGGATCATTTGTTTTAATTGAAAATGATGAATTCAGACACATCTCAAGTGAAAGGCTGGTTCTTTATGTCCTTAAATGGCCAAATTTACAGTGTAGGGAGACAAAGCATCAACTCCCTACCTCATTCAGTTTAAGTGATCCTACAGGCTTTCCTCCCTGTCCGCAGCCTTGCCTTAACCAACCTCTGCTACTCTTTTAAAAGTAATTCAAGCAGCAAAGGCTAGGACAAAGCAGAAGTTCAGTAGTTCAGAAATTACCATATGTGGGATAGTGGGTAAGGGAGTAGGGTTCCATGTGGTCGATGTGCTTGTTTTTGCTTGCCAGTTTGTTCCACCAGTAAGTTTTTTCTCTGTAGGCTGGGTCCACTGCATATCTGATCTAAAAAGAAATGGTGGCATTAGTTTTTAGAGGAAGGCAACAGCTAAAGGAATGACATAACAGAAAATCAAAAACCAAAACATGCATTAATGCATTTCAGTAACTACATATACATTGCTTTCCCATTAAGCATGAAGCCTAGGGGGTTCTATTTTGCGTTGCATGCAAAATATCATTACTGCACTGTACAGCATCATGATTAACTGGAGTTTTGTGTGCCTGCAAGATCTTTCTGGTGCTTCATAAAAATATTTACCTAGAGCAATTGCAGAAGTAAAATTAATTACTGAAGGTGGGCTGTGTGTGACTGATGACAAAAACTCAGTTTCAGCACTGCCCTTGGTACCGGATTACTTTTGAGAGTTAATACTCTTGCCATGTTAATGTTGTGCCAGAGACACATCAGGTAGTCACATAAGAGTATTTTATGTCCATATATGTCCTTACTTTTTGGATGGAGTTCCTCCAAAGCAAAGATCTGGGTGAAAACAGAAACAGACAAAAGTCTAAGTATTTTTAATTCAGGGGAACAAAATTAGTAACAAACAGTAAAGTCACATTTAAAAGCCTGACACTTACTTCCTACTAGATTAGCAAGTGAAGAATCGAGGTCGTTTGCCAAAATTCTTCCATTTTGCTGGCTGGCTGGTGTGGTTCTTTGACTTTGTGGTGGTACTGTGGGTTGCAATACCTCATCTAGAAAGTGAAAAGGCTAAACAAAGAACACAAAATCAATAGTTAACAGAACAGTTACATGATGTTTAATAAAAGACAGGAAGTTTAATAAAGACAGTAAGGCAGGAAGTTATTTTCTTTATAGAACACAATTAGCATTCTGACTATTCACACGTGGAGTTTCAACACAAGTTTAAGGCTTAGAGAGAAGACTAATGCAACCTTTTTTTTTTTTTTATGAAGTACTACACTGTAACTAAACAGTTTTGAGTGTTCTTGTAACACATTACAGAATCACAGAATAATCATGGTTGGAAAGGACCTCCTAGATCACCAAGACCAACCATACTCACAAAAACAAAAAACCTAAGTACCTGAACATCTAAATACCTGATTCATTCGCAAACACAAACTCACTCCCTACATGCCTGCCAATATAGCAAGTCATGAAGCACCATGTCTACACACTTCTTAAATACCTCCAGGAATAGTGCCTCAACCTCCCTGGGAAGCCCATTCCAGTGCCTCACCACTCTCTGTAAAGAATTTTTTCCTAATATTCAATCCAAACCTCCCTTGCCTCAACTTCAGACCATTTCCCCTGCTTTTGTCATTAGTTACTACAGAATCACAGAATAATCATGGTTCAAAAGGACCTCACTGAAACTCTTATGGTTCTTGCTAAACTGTGATTCTACCTAAGCAGATCTTGTGTCAGTACTGGTTGGTTTGGAATCAAACACTGTGAGGCTCCATGTTGACAACTTCCTGATGCAGACTATCAAGGTGCAGTGCCCTGGAATAATTATCACTAGTTTTTTTACACAAGCAAGGAGAAAGGGGTGTCTGATTTGGCAAGATAGCAATATGCTGTCTCTGCATACACTATTACACTTACAAAGCAAAAGACAAAAGGGCATAACTTGGAAAAAATGTAAAACTTAGCTATAACCTTGACTGTCATTCTGTTCAACACTTTTTTATGACACCTTTACTACTCAGTGTTAAAAATAAAAGTAAATATGTAAAAAGGCAGCACTTTTCAAGGCCATATATAAGGCTTGAAACAGAGCGCTTTGGAAAGAAGCATATTCCACATCCAGATACAGTGGCACCATTGGCTCAACAGCTTCGTTTTCTAGACCCAACCCACTGCACTGAGAACTCTAGAAAGCAGTGATTACAGCAGTGATTTTATGACAGTAGTCTACCCTCAATGTATAGAGTTCCTTTGCTGTATGTTCACAAGGACTTTGAGTATGTAGTAAAATAACAAAAGAAAAAGACCCCAACTCAGCCTACTTTTCAAGTAACACAAGCATGTAAAACTAGTTACACATATAACACCTCTCAAAGAACTTAGAGGGAACTAGTTATCACGTATCAATAGAAAACACTGAGGACAAAAGCACTGGAAACAGATTAATGTAAGCTTACCCAAACAGAGACATCCCATAAGCCATGTTCAGAGTTCATTCCCCAAAAAAGAGAGGAAAATGTTATTACACAGCATATGACATTAGTCAAACCTAATTTTTAAGTAAATCACTACAATTGAACTGATTGCCCATTATCTCATCAGCCCCATAATCAGCTTAAAAATGTATTAAGTTATTAAATCTTGAATGGCAATTATGCTAAATTGTTCAGTTACTGTTGCCTGTGGGGTGTAAATTAGTCAGAAACTGGTTTTTACCATTTGTAGTCCTGTATTCTGGTGCTGTAGGTTTTCCTCCAAAGACAGCATCAAAGTCCACGTTGATTGTTGAAGATGTGGTACTTGGAGGAGCTGAATGAAGAGGAAAACCTGAATTAAAACAAAAGAGTTTAACTAAGTACTTCCGTAGAGTAATACTACTTATTACAGTGAAACCAGAAAGTTTAAAAAAAGATTAATAAATCAAATTACCATCAACAGTCAGAGGATGATACACAGAAGCATATGTAGGTTTATGACCACTAAAGTCATCTTTGTAAAAAGAGAAAAGAAAAGAAGATCAGTTTAAGAGAGAAAAAGAAGGGAGCCCAAAATCATGTCTGCAGTTAGAAGTTTAACATTTTAAAAATAATAAAAAGGATTTTCTTTATTTAAGAAATTTGAAAAGCTCAAGTAACTCCTGCATTCCCCATTTCAAATAGGAAAGGAGGTTGCAGTTTGAAGGATATCGGCAAAAATTCCAGGAACATGTCAAATCTTACAATGTCTAGCGTGGGAAAGCTGAACTAAATAATGTGTTCTTTTCATTGCAGAAAAAAAACACTTTAAGGAAACATAATTTACTATATCTGGAATTGATTCACCATTTTCACTTAAAAAGTGAAGATTGGTCCAAGCCACAAAAAGACTACATAGCCCAGTTCATTAGTACTACTATTATTGTCATCTCCAGTTTCAAAGAAATTACATGGAATTTGTTTGGTTGGTTTTTTACCACTAAATAGTTCCACCGTTTGTTTGGAGGAAAAAGTAGCATTGATGAAAGGAGTGGTAGATTTTACAGCTTCTTCAACTGGCTTCATGTCAAAGATGTCCAGATGAGGTGGAGAACCAACACAACCATTTGTGGCCGAGAAAGGACCTTTCAGATGCAGAAGTGAAGGACGTAAGTACACATAATAGAAAGGAAAAACAGACTGAAGCAAGTAGAATTCTTTGTCTAGCATCTCTAGGCAGAGTCAGACTGTAAATATTTCAACCTAGTGACACTTATGTAAAAGACAAGAGACTTTAGTTTTAGATAAAACTTAAAACAACTACGTAGGGAAAATAATTCGAGTATTGCCAGTGGGTGGGAGGGGAAAGAATGACAGAATATTTATCAATTGAAAAAGTTAGATAAAAGATACTCTGCTTCAAGAATCTTCCTTTTAAATAGCTCATAACAGTATCATTCCACTTGTTCAAACACCACCACTTACAGTGGTGTTAACACTGCCTTATTTCAGCATTTAAGACAGTCCTTTGACATTTATCCTCATTATCCTTTAAGGGACAGGCAAGGGTAGAGAGCCTGCCATGCCCAAGGACTTGGGAACAGCAGCATTTTATATGTACTTTGAAGTCACCAACACCTTTTAAATGAAATGTACATTAAAGTACACTAGATATCATTAATGGAATGGAAATACTAGTCCAGCATCTTTTCAGTGACACATGCTTACTTTATATTTCCCTGCATTTTTGAACTTCGGTTTTAATTACGGTTCTTCTACCTGTCCTCTTCTATTGAGCAGATCCTTCATTCCACCTACTGCACATCAACACTACTGTTATGTGCAATAAAGAACTTAAGAACAGTTTGAAAGACCTTTCTGACAGCTTATATTCCATCAAGGTTAGAAATCATTGAATCTAAACTTTCATTACTCCGCAAACAAGTAAGTAGGAATCTGTAGTCTAAGAATTCACCCATCATTTAGTCAGTCAAGCCATCGTATCAGCTCACCTCCCCAAGCGTTGCTTGATGATGTAGATATAGCTGGAGTGCTCTGCACAGTTGGAACAAAAGCAGGCTGAAGATCAAAAAGATCACTAGAAAGGTTGGGCATGCTGAATAAGAAAGAGAAACATGTAACAAGCATTGTATTCTTGTGTTGTGTGAACACTCCATAGTAATGGTATAATTTCATACCATCAATAATAATGGTATGCAACAAAACTAGTAATTAAGCTCTTCTGACTGATAGCAAAGTTCCTGCAAATACTCCACAATAGCATCACCAGAAGGTTATTCTTCAGAAGTATTTGAGAAGTACCTAGGATCAGCACTCTGCAGCTGACTGTGAAGCTAAAGGCCAATGCAGTAATTCCTGCTTGCTTCAGAAAACAAATTGTTTCTCACCTATTTGTTGTGGGTGCTGATACTGCAAAGAGGTCAACAGCTACAGTGGTATTCACACTTTTGCCTGATAAGGTGCTTGGGGATGCAGATGTGGAAGTGGACACTACAGAAATCTCTCTTAATCGTTGCTCCTGAAAGATAAGAGACAGTTTGCATTTTAGTTATATTTATAAACCCTTCAGTTCTGAAAGCCCTTTCCTTCAATTACAATCTTAATAAATAAAACAGTTAATTCTTCTGTAAAGTCCTGAAAATATGGAAACTAGACATAATAGTTGCGTTAAAAAAATTAACTGACTTGGGACTTATAAATAGTTAACAATACATTTTTTAACTGCTTAGAAGTAAAACACTTCTAGTCAAGCCACACAATCTAGGCTACCTTCGCAGTTAGCAGGTAGCCAGAAAAACCAGTCCACAGTAGAGATGGGTCCATCTCTCTACTGTTAGGATCTCTTCACAGTTCAGCTGTTCAAAAGTCAGTGACAATGCTCATCCACATGGTGTTGCTCTTAAACCAGCAAAATAAAGATGTATTTATGTTGTTAATTTTAGGTTTGCATCCCTCATTACTTCCAGATCACAGAATCTCAGAACATTAGGGATTGGAAGGATCCTCAAAAGATTGTCTAGTCCAATCCCCCTGCCACACCAGGATCACCTAGATCAAGTTGCGCAGGAACATATCCAGGTGGGTTTTAAATGTATCCAGAGAAGGAGACTCCACAAGCTACCTGGGCAGCCTGTTCCAGTGCTCCATCACCCTCACTGTGAAGAAGTTCCTTCTGATATTTATATAGAACCTTCTAGGTTCCAGCTGACACCCACTGTCCCTTGTCCTATTAATGGATGACACTGAGCCTTACCCCATCTGCCTGACATCCACCCTTCACATATTTATAGACATTAATGAGGTCACCCCTCAGTCTCCGCTTCTGCAAGCTAAAGAGACCCAGCTCCCTCAGCCTCTCCTCATAAGGGAGATGCTCCACTTCCTTCATCAATCTCACTGCTCTATGCTGGACTCCTTCCAGCTGCTCCACATCCCTCTTGAACTGAGGAGCCCAGAACTGGACATAATACTCCAGATGTGGTCTCACCAGGGCAGAGTAGAGGGGAAGAACCTCTCTCGATTTGCTAACCACCCCCATTCTGATCTACCCCAGGACACTGTTGGCCCTCTTGGCCACAAGAGCACACTGCTGGCTTATGGTCATCCTACTGGCCACCAGGACCCCAGGTCCCTTTCTCCTACACTGCTCTCCGGCAGGTCATTCCCCAGCCTATACTGGTACCTTGGGTTGTGCTTGCCCAGATGCGAGACTCCACACTTACCCTTGTTATACTTCATTAAATTTCTCTGTCCAGCTCTCCAGCCTGTCCACGTCTCGCTGAATGGCAGCACAGTCTGCTGGGTTGTCAGTCACTCCTCCCAGCTTTGTCTCATCAGCAAACTTGCTGACAGTGCACTCTAATCCCTCAGCCAAATCATTAATGACCAGATCGAACAGGACTGGTCCCAGTACTGACCCCTGGGGCACTCCACTAGATACAGGCCTCCAACTAGACTCTGTCCCATTGACCACCACTCTGGCTTCTGTCCTGAGAAGGACAGTGGAAGGATAGTATTTGTGTTAGTAACACTTCTGCATTTATGGAAGAAAATTTATTTGTCCGTGTTTTAGCAAAAATATCCTTGTAGTGCCCAGGTAGTTCTCCAAAGTGTTTATTGAATTTGGGAAGTAACCACCTTGCAACTGAAGAGGATTTCCCCTGCTGTCTCCAGACCTGCCTACTCATGACACACACACAGGAAAGGGGCCCCTGGCATTTGTTCCTGTGTATGGCAATACCTCCCCAAAGCTGACGCGAGTAAAAGCTGCTCTGACCGAATACAAAGGAAGCAAAACTTTGATGAAAACATGAGCAATGAGAACAGTTTCTAGATGGATAAACCAAGTGAAAAAACCTCCAGCTTTTCCCAAGAGGACTTCAGTAAAGTTAAATTAGTCGTGTTTGTTGAATACGTCATAGCCGTCATGATGGACCACGTCGAAAACTCTCTGAAGAAGCGATGAGTCCTGTTGTCAGGGCACAGCACAGCACACAGTAAATAACACAGGCGGCCACACCTTGGACCGCAAGGAAAAAGCAAAACACAGCGTCATCATCCAGTGGACACCATCCGTCGTATGTTCTGAGTGAGGCGTGGGGGAGAATTGTGTGTGATCATCTCATTGAGAGCAGTATTCGTACTCACGGGGGACCAAACCGAGGTTCAACAAACGGCCTTAATTCTGACAGCACCTCACTCTCGCCTGCTTAGCTCTGCAGCCTTGACAGTCCTGCCTCGGTACAGAACACAAGAAGCGGGGAGTTGTGAGTGTTTTTAAGGCTGGGTGGAAAGTCCAGCCACAGAGTTGTCATGAATTTCAGTGTGACGGCATCCCCTGGTTCACTTTAGAAAGCTCATCCTCGGTTTCTCCGTGCATTTGGCTACCCCAAAACATGTTACGCACAGTTCCCATAACAGTCTTACAAAGAAGTTGCCTTAATTTGCGGGTTTTGGCCACGATTTCAGAACTAAACTATTTCAGTCTGTGATGTATCTTGTGTGTGAGAAATCCATAGTTTGCTGTCTTTCTGCAGGAACTGTTTTCTTATTTTAAAGGAACAAGAACGACATTTTCCCTGATGTTGAGCTGATTCCTTGCTTCTCTGCCCATAACAAGCAGTATTAGCTAAATGAGCAGCAGAGCACATCAAAGCCAGTGGGATCGAACGAGTGGCCATTCTGCAGGCTTCCATGTGGCCATTGGTAGTGACTGTGTCTAAGGCTCACACTTCTGAGTGCATTTTTCCTATGGAATTTCCTAATTAAATGCTATTTTAAATTTTAACAACAGTTTCTTCTTCACCTTTTATTTCCTATGAAGATCAGTCAGCCTAAGAAGACTGGTACTGAAGCAGTGAAAGGATTTAGAATGCAATGCTTCAGTTAAAAGTTGCACAAGACAATTGACACTGTCTTCCATGACTTCCTTGTCCCTGAATTAGAGAGACATGGATTGGACAGATGGACCGCTCAGTGGAGAAGATGTTGGCTGGATGGTTGCACTCACAGAATTGTTATCAATGGCTCAAGTGGAGGTCAGTTGTGACTGGTGTTCCTTTGTTTTGTCAGTGACATGGACAATGGCAGTGATTTCCCCCTTCAGGTATCTGCTGATGACACCAAGCTCTGTGGTTTGGTCGACACACTGGAGGGAAGGGAGGACATCCAGAGGGATCCTGACAGACTGGAGAACTGGGCCCTTGAAGAGTTCAAGGTGAGGTTGGTTGGGGCTTTGGGCAACTTGGTCTGGTGAGAGATGTCTCTGCCCATGGCAGGGGGATGAGACTAGATGATCCCTGAGGTCTCTCCAACCTAAACAGTTCCCATTCTATGATGGAAGTCCCAGAAACACCATCAAGCTGAGGTTAGCATCACTTAGGTAGGTTTGGTGCTCCTGCTCTGCAAGTAAAGGAGCAAGCACTAGGAGATGTGTAGGAGAGGCTGCCTTGGAGAAGTTATGATACTAAGCCTGTCTTTTAGTGCTTCTGGTGAACAGGGCCAGTCCTGGTGGCAGGTGCAGCAGCCAAAGAGAGCTCCCGGCCAAAGCACAGTGGATACAGGTAGAAGAGGTCATCTCTGATTGGGTGTCCTAGCTAATCTGCTTTGCTTCTGTTGCTCAGAGCTTCACAGGGCACTGCAGCCAGCTGCTTGAACAGGCAGTATGGGTGTTGCAGACAAGGAAAGAAACCTGGAGGTTTTGTTGTGTATTTGGGCCGCTGCATCTGGCCCAGCATGTTGATGGGTGCTGTAAAGTGCAGGTGTCTGCATTGTGTCTGGCTGCAGTATTGAACCTGGGGTTGGAACATTGCAGAAGTGCCAGTGGCGGGTTTGACCTGACTCTTCTGCAGTGGCAGTGATCCCTCCTCTTGTTGAAGCAAGAGGAGCGATAGAGAACTTGTTACCCTGGCAAGTGAAGAGATCTTTCTAGGTACCTATTTGGGAAGCCCTTGGGCACACGCTGAGCATGAAGCACATGGACAGGCACTGCTCAGTGCAGGGGATTTGCTGAGTGAGGGGGCAAGTGGGCTTCAGGAGGGACCTGTTCAGTAGCTTCTAATGACGTAATGAAAGAGCTTTTAATGCTTAGATGGAAAACAGGTCTTTGGAGCACAGTGACTTCCTCCTACTGGCATTATTAAGTAACCCAAAGAAGAACAGAGCTGTCCAATCTGCAGACCATAAACATCAAAGATGTTTAATGTATATTCTCCAAAATAAGCAATTTTATTTTTATCAGAAATGCACTCTTTGGGTGTTTTTTTTTCAAGTAACAGATGAAAATCAATGGATTTTAATGTAACCCAGAAGAGCAAGTTGTGTTCGTAATCCCTTAAGTGCCCTTTTCTTGTTCAGACCACAGCTGTAAAGGGATTTGAACCCCAGCGCAATAAATGCCAGCACAGAAATTTGAAAGGCAGGCCACAGACTTTGTGGCCCACCGGAGGAGGAATCTGCTGTTCCTCGGAGTGGTGTAAAATTAGACGCAAGTTAAACGGCGTCGTTTTCATATAACGGGTAGCCAGTCGTGCTGTCCAAGTTCAGCATTTTATATATAGCTGATGTACGAAAAAGTAAACATCTACCATTAGGCTGGAGAAGCATCTCTGCAGCGTGCTTTCTAAATATAGAGATTGCTACAGCACAGGCAGTACCAGGACATCATATCTCTGCCTCCTTAATATGCAGACAGTCCCCCGTGCAGGTATGCAGTGTGCAGGAGAGTTAAGCACACGCGTGCATGTGGGTACAGATTACACACGCGTGTTCACACTCAGCATCTGCTGGAGAAGCCAGGGCAGGCAGATGTTAAATGACAGTTACCTGCTGAACATGGCAAGGAGTCAGGCACTGAGGAGGGCATCGTTCTTGGCACAAGCAGCAATTCCTCTCTGACTCCCAACTGGCAGCTCCTGGTGCTTCCACTTCTCCCCAGGGAGCAGGGCTGGTGAGCTGCCAGCCATCCTGCCCCCGTAATAGGGACTGCAGCACGGCGTTTCTGGATGTTGAGCTTTGCTGGCAGACTAGTGCCTGCCTAGCTTTCTACATAGAACTGTCTCATTTCATTTACTCTGTAAAACAAAACAAACTGTCCTTATTTAATAATGGTTCCCAATTTGCCTTCTGAGTTTACAGCTGACAATGAAATGGGATATAAGAAGGGGAGGTCACCCCTCTTCTGCTACTGATATTAAGCTGCAAAGCATTTTCTCTAGAGGTGGTTTAAAGAACAGAGTGTTGTTAGTCACAGAGTACAAAGAGGCAGCGAAGCACACGGTGCTTAGGGAGGCAGCAAGAATTATGGTAATGGATGATCTCAACTACCTGTGCATAGTCCAGCCTAGAGTCACCACGGGACAAGTTATAAAGAACGAACTTCTTGAATGGTTATTTCTTGGAACCGGCAGCTATGTACACAAGGGCAGGGAGTGCTCTCAGGCCTCGGTGAAGCTCAGCACCTCACTGGAGATATAATCCCCACTGAACCACTAAGCAGTGCTGGCTGTAACATAATTATATGCAACCTGCCTGGGGAAGGGGAGGTACCAAAGCACTGTACAGTGACCCTAAACATTGGAGAGGACTGTGGGGAGGGTAAGAATGCAGGTGAGAGGGAAGATATAAAAAGGCATCACCATCTGAAGTTGATTTGCCTCCAGACAGGGGGAGCTTCTGCCACCCAATGGGAACATCTTGCAGTAAATGCTCATGCAGCAGCTTGGAGGAGCTGTGTAAGGAAGAAGATGAAAGAAGATCAACTCAGCTGGTTAGAAAAATCACCTCACTTAGATGTAGCCACAGCTAGGTGCATTTCCCATGCAGAGAGGAGCTCTCAGTCAAAATGGGTTTGGAGCTCTCTCTGCTGAAGCCATAGAGTTCTGCAGGATTTTGAGCCCATAGCTTGGGGAAGGAGCTACTGAGGCCACCTCTCACACGGAAATGGTGCCACAAGCATCTTGCCAGGGACGGCACAGTGTGTAAAGGCCCAGGACTGAGAAAAAATACATAGGCATCTATATTGTGATGCTTTCAATGCCAGAACCACTGGTGGGGTAGGCATGGCTGGAGTCGTATCTGTGTGCACACAGAGGTATTGTTGCAGGCCAACTGTTTCTAGTGCTCTGGAGGTTTTGAGGGGATCCCCAATGCTGAATTGTTATGTTTAGGCAGAGACTCACTAGGTAGCCTGTGATACAATTAAATCAAGAAGACTGCTGTGAAGTCAGGTACCTGGCAGCCACTGCTGTCAGGGGTACAAAGGTGGTTTTACTGCAGGTGGTGCAGCACTGGGGAGGCCACACCTTGAGTACTGGGATCAGTTTTGGACACCTCAATTCAAGAAAGATACTGAGGGGCTGCAGCGGGTGCAAAGAAGGGCAGTGAGTCTGGTGAAGGGTCTAGAGCACAGGTCTGGTGTGGAACAGCTGAAGGAGCTGGGGCTGTATAGCCTGAGGAAGAGGAGGCTGAGGGGAGACCTTATCGCCTTCTACAACTGCCTGAAGGAACATTGTAGAGACATGGGTTGAGTCTCCATCCCTGGAGGTGTTTAAAGATCGTTTAGATGTGGTACTTAGAGATCTGGTCTAGTGGTGACCTTGGTAGAGTAGTGTTGTTGATGATCCCAAGAGTCTTTTCCAACCTGAATGATTCTGTGATTCTAAGATCCCACTTGTACCGACACACAGCTCAGTCCTGCGTACATGGTACCTTGCCTTCAGGGGGAAGCCATCCCCAGAGTTAGCCAGACCTCAGCTGCAAACACGTAGAATCTTCAGCTCTGCTGGTGAGCTCCACAGCTCCCGCACAGGGCAGCACATTGACTGACAGGTGCCATCGGTGTCACTGGTGTCAGCGGTTGCAGACTGACTAAAGGAAAAGAGGAAAAAAGGAAAGCAGCGAGGCTTTGTTTAACAGAGCATTAATTATGCAGGTACTGGATGAATTCTAGCTCCTTTCAGCACTTCTACTCAGAATTCAGATCCTGCTGGATACACTTAATTTTTGAAGCCCTCCCCGTTTTGCAGTTTACACATTTGCATAGCGTAGGACTACTGTCAGGAACATAGCTCTGCAGATCTGGGGCAGGAGCTGTTCTCAGCATTTCAGTGGGATGGAGCATAGAAAACAGTTCAAAGGAGGAGGATGGGGGAAGGGGAACATTTCCATATTTTTTTTAGGGACTCATAAAGACACACAGGCAAGTGTGTCAATCATGAGGCAGTTCTCTCTTTAATATTGCCAGGAATACAAAAGTTCACCGAGCACATGTGTGAGAGGGTGCTGTGCTGCCTTGACTACATGATCTGCATGATGCATGTCAGGAGATGGGAATGTTGCTATGGCAATTCCTTCCTCTCCTGAATACTAAGTTGATGAAGAAGCCAGTCCACAGTCAGCCAGGCTCACTTATGGATTTGCCTGCTTGGAGATGCTAAATACTATTTACAGCTCCTCCTGAAAGGAGACAACATCCTTTGCTGCCCTGGCCACTTAAGGCCCTGTGCCCCAGTCCTCCCATGTTCCCAAGGTATCTGGGATTTGGAAGCTACTGGAGGCTGTTGGGTGTTTTCCTCGTCTTACAGAGTGTCCATCTTCCAGCTTGCTAAGAAGGCAACGGACAGATTGGTCCTTCTGCATTTCCAAAACACACCTTGCTGTTTTACGAGGTTCACTTAAAGTAATCCACAAGTCTTTACTTTCAGTCTGCAGTGGTCTGGCCTCTTCCCATTGTCAGTTCCCACTGGCAGGACAGTGAGAGAGCAACTGGGAGCCTTTGGGCTCCCTCTACCAGCTTCTAAGGTGGGAGACCCCTAGAGTCCTTTCTTGTGCTGTTGAGCTTTTCCCAGCCTGCTGGGTGTGTGTCAGGATGGAAGTGCGACGCCTTTGCCACCGGCTCTCCTAACGACACCTTGTCTTTTCCTCAGAAATGGTAGTCTGGTTTGCTTCCTGCCCTCCAGCTCTGTTCAGCGTTGCTCTGCAGAACCAATGCAAGTGGCAGCTCCTCTGCAGAGGTACCCAGCTTCAGTAGATGCAGTGACTCTTGTAGTATGATTTTTCCCACTGTACAGGTCGTGTCCTGTTTTCTAGTAGCAGGCTACTAGGTGCCAGTGATTTTCCTTTTGCCTAACTTCCATTTTGTAGACTGGAACTTTCCCTGCTAGGAAAACTCTGTGTGATTCAGGCTAAATGCCAGTGGGGAAATATTCTAGGATGGCTCAGGCACTCCAACAATGAAGGTAAGGAAAAAGAGACTATATTGTCCTTGATAGATAGATAGATAGATAGATAGATTGATTTCAAACGAGCTGATACCATTGTCTTCATTGTTTTTTACTTTGGGACTTTCTTTGTGGTCTGGCTAGATACTGCTGTAGGGAACTGTGCAGGGGAGGGGAGGGTGTGAATCACAGAGCATTAGGGATTGGAAGTGAAAGATTGTGTAGTCCAGTTCCCCCGTCACAGTAGGATCCCCTAGATCCCATAGCACAGGAACATGTCCAGGTGGGTTTTAAACATCTCCAGAGAAGGAGAGTCCACAACCTCCCTGGGCAGCCCATTCAAGTGCTCTGTCACTCTAACCGTGAAGAAGTTCCTTCTCATATTAATGTGGACCCTCCTATGTTTCAGCTGACACCCATTGCCCCTCGTCCTATTACTAGATGACACTGAGCAGAGCCTGGCTCCATCCTCCTGACACCCACACTTGAAATATTTATAAACATTAACAAGGTCACCCCTCAATCTACTTTTCTCCAAGCTAAAGAGACCCAGCTCCCTCAGCCTTTCCTCATCAGGGAGATGTTCCACTCCCTTCATCATCTTTGTGGCTCTGTGCTGCACTCTCTTTAGCAGTGCTGTGTCCTTGAGTTGAGTGGCCCAGAATTGGACGCAATATTCCAGATGTGGTCTCACCAGGACAGAGTAGAGGTTCCATGTACTCTCTTCTCTGTAGCAGAATCAGGATTGTTCAGGTTGGAAAAGACCTTTAAGGCCATTTAGTCCAACCATTAACCCAACTGTCCAGAGCCCACCACTAGAAGTTTTGGTTTAAGGAGTTCCTGTCCCTCCTGTTCCTTTTTTTTAAATTTAAACCCGGATCACTCCGTTGAATAGATTTGCAGAGTAAATTGGTTTGTGCCTTCTGGTTGGTGCTTCTCTTAAATCTAGTAGGTTGGGACAATTTTTGTCTCCAGATTATGGAACCATAGACTGGCGTGGGTTGGAAGGGTCCTCCAAAGGGCATCTAGTCCAATCCCCTTGCAGTGAGCAGGAACATCCTCAGCTAGATCACGTTGTCCACAGCCTTGTCCAGCCTCACCTTGAATATCTCCAGGGATGGGGCCTCAGCTCCCTCCCTGGACAATAAGATACTGGGTTTAGTTCAGCCACTGCAGAATTTGCAGGTCTGTAAATGATTCAGGCAGGTGAAATACCAAACAGGAAAACAAAGCTCCTGGGTGTTCTCATGGCTGTGGTTAACACTAGGCAAGGTCTGTAAGTTGCTGCTTTCCTTAAAAGCCTTTCTGGTCTGCAGGTGATTTCCCCATGATTTGAGGCATAGATAGATGGCTCTTAATAGAGTCTAATAGCCTTTGATTAAATAGGCTGTTCCTAGAGCTTGGATTAAAAAACACCACTGCAGCAGCAACCTTCTTGTTTCTGCTTTTTCACATTCATTTTATTACCTCCTCTATTTGAACTGGGACTAAACATCTCCCATTTGACAACTGGCTGAAAAGCTTTTGAGCCTTTGCACTGGCCAAATGCCTCCCCATAAAGCAGAGCTAATGCTAATTACCCCCTGATTAAGCTGCAGCCATTGCCATTCAGGAGCATTAGGCTAAATCATTTCCCTGGAAGATAGCCCAATAAAGCAGTTGTCCCTATTGAGCATCCCAATCTATTGGAAGAGGATGAAGTGTGATGAGCTTTGCTTGTCCTCCTGGGCAACAGTAAAATCCTCTCTTTCGGTTTTTTGGGCTTTGTGCTCTTCCTGCCTGTTGGGTGTCAAAGCATTCAGGAAGGCTCTGGGTAGCACATTGCTTAGACACATGATTCAAAAGCCTCTGAGCTGCTCAGTCCCATCTTAGGTGGTTTCAATCTCAACCTGGATCATAACCAGCTCTATATTGCTGCTACTTCATCACTTAATTTAGAAAGTGGAGGGGCTTTACTATAAAACCTGTAGGGTTTCATCTTGTCTAACCTACAGACCAACTGTTTCTGTTCCCGCCTTTTCAGCGCAACAGAGGTGAGTTTCTACTGGGCTTTTTTCCCCTGCTTTTTCTTTTCTCTTTTTTTTCACTTCCTCTATGAATCTCTTTTTACTAATGAGAGGATGCTTACAGACTGATTCTGGATGGATCCAGTCAGACAGAGGTGTTTTTTTAATAACATAAAGGATTTTAATCAGGTAGTCCTGTAATCCTGATCTGTGACTTTTCCCATGGTACTGTGTCTTCTCAGAATGACAAGGGTGAGTATAGAGTGTTACGACTGAGGAAGAACAACCCCAGGTACCAGTATAGGTTGGGGACTGACCTGTTGAAGAGCAGCATAGGAGAAAGGGACCTGGGTGTCCAGGTGGCCAGACCATGAGCCAGCAATGTGCCCTTGTGGCCAAGAAGGTCAACAGCATCCTGGAGTGGATCAGAACGGGGAGAGATTGAGAGAGGTTCTCTTTCCCCTCTACTCTGCCCTGGTAAGACCACATCTGGAATATTGCGTCCAGTTCTGGACTCCTCAGCTCAAGAAGGACCCAGAACTGCTGGAGAGAGTCCAGCACAGAGCCACAAAGGTGATGAAAGGAGTGGAACATCTCCCTGATGAGGAAAGGCTGAGGGAGCTGGGTCTCTTTAGCTTGGAGAAAAGGAGCCTGAGGGGTAAATGTTGATAAATATGTGAACGATGGGTGTCAGGAGGATGGAGCCAGATTCTGCTCAGTGTCCTCCAATGATAGGCAAGGGTCAGCGGGTGTCAGCTGGAACAGAGGAGGTTCCACATGAATATGAGAAGGAACTTCTTCCCAATGAGGGTGACAGAGCACTCTAAGGGCGTGCCTGGTGGGGTTGGCCTTCTCTGGAGAGCTTTAAAACCCGCCTGGATGTGTTTCTGTGTGACTTGATCTAGGCAATCCTGCTGTGGCAGGGGTTTGGACTAGATGATCTTTTGAGGTTCCTTCTAACCCCTGACATTCTGTGATTCTGTAACATCTGACTGATGGGATTGGTGACAGGAGCAGCGTTTTGCAAGAGTCTTGCATTCACAGAAAGAATCAAACCAAGTGTGTGTTCAGGGCAGTATTACTGTTTTGTATTTAAATGTGCAGGAAAGGTCTCACCTGGAAATACTATGCAAAGAAAATTCTCTACTTCCTACGGCAGCAGAACATACTCAAAAACCTGAAGGAGTATCTTCAGCGCCCGACTGACCGGCAGTCATTTTTGGAGGGTAAGTCTTTGGCTGAAATCCCACACAGAGCACCTGGTGACAGCTTCCCATCACTGTTACCTGATCCTTGCTTTTCATTTCAACTAGTCCTTGGAATTCAATGTGGATATTTGATGTCCTGAAAATCTTGCAGTGTCAGCATTAGTTTAGCTTCTGTCCGCATGCTTCAGTAATTTGCCCACAGACAGATAAGCTGAAAGGCAATAGAGGAAATGTGAAACTCTTGCGTTGGACAGGGAACTGAGGAACTCAGTGCTGGATCAACGTCCTAATTATCTGGTGTTGTGGAAACATTTTGACTGGACTGGGGAGTGGGTGAAAGTCCAGTCATGGGGTGGGAAGGCACATGCACCTGATGTGAAGAAAAAGACAATTGATGTCCTCAGTCCGGTGGATTGTTCTCTTCTTCAACCCTCCTATGGAGAAGATAGTCTTCTGAAAGAGATGGAAGCTACCAGTGCCTATAGGAGACTTTTACTCTTGGTATGTACCTCAGAAATACCATATGAAGGAGTCTCTAACACCAAAGTTGGTTCTTGTTAATGGCATGGTGCCCTGCTGAAATCCTTGGATACAGTCTCCCCTGTCATGGAGGTGCTAACAAAGCAAAGTAGAAAGGTGGAAAAAGTATGATCCACACAAAATTCTTGCAGGTGAATAGAGCTGATTCCAAAGGCTGAAGAGAGCAGTGGCTTTGGAAGGAGCAGCAGTGACGCTATGACAAGGACAAAATGCTGGGATAGGGTTGATTTTTTCCTTGCAGAAGTTTGTCAGAAGAGAAATTGGGCAGGAGGAAGGTGAAAATCTATTAACAGTGGGTTTCTGACAGGAAGATGGAGAGCTGGCATGGAAGAGGAAGATGAATGTAGCAGAAGAGAGAACGATGAGCAAGACTGATGGCAATGGCAGGAAGAAATGAGAACTGAAGCAGAGTGGAGATTGTTTTCAGGCTCTGAATAAAAACACATTAGGAGCTGGGAGGATGCCAGGAGATGTAGTGTTACTGGAGAGCTGGCTGGTTTAGCCTGGTCTAGCGTCTTACCTGCTGGATTTAATTGGTGTTTGTCATGTCAGCTTGTTCATTGCATTTTATGTGATAAATCAAATACATGACTGCAGACTTGAAAAGGAAAGCTCTTGTGTTCTGGTGCTGTTGCTTGCTGCATGCCTGGAATTTAGAGTAGCTAAAACAAAGCAGAGAGGGAAGAAAATCACAACTGAAGTCCTATTTCTTATGTAGTTTATTTTTTGCAGGCGCTGTTTTAATTGACCAGTACTGTAACCCACTGTCAGACATCTGCTTGAAGAGTGTCCAGGCTCAGGTGGACGATATCACAGATAAAGTACGCAAAGTCCTGCGGACCAAAAACCCCAGGCACCCCAGCTTGGCTTCCAAGGCAGGTACTGTACAGGATCTTTACTCTGCTTTACTGCTGAATTATTGCTGCGTGAAGAGCAGTTTCTTTTTAGCCCCTGGCAAACCTGTTCTGACCTTGATTAAACCATCATTGAGGAACGAGCTGTTTGTTCACTCCCAGGTTTGTCTCTCCATCTGATGCTGTCAAAGCAAAAAGGACTTGAGGGACAGATTGTTCTTTTTTTCTTTTTAATCCCTGTTTCTCTCTGACACCTTAAGCGGTCCTGAGATTTGCAGCAGAGCTGTGGGACAGGGGGTCAACCTCTTTTCTTTTGCAGTTGTCAGCAAGTCAGCAGCAATAGAAAATGTTTGTGCTCTAACACTTTCAAAGGTCAGACAGCATCTTGCTCCTCGTTTTTTTTCTAAGCTCTGTTTGCTGTCTTTTAAAGAGAATGACCCTCGTCTGGGTATCTGGGGTGGCTTATCTGCCATGATCAGCTCCAGCCAGGCTCTTGGCTTTTGAATTAAGATGAGTCTCTTGAGTTCTCAGTCGTGGTATGAGGTTTGATGCGTGAAAGGTAAGTATCTTTGTTTTCTCAGTCTTCTTTGCATGTCTTTTCAGAGGACGTTGTGGTTCCAGAGGTGGAGCTTCAGCGGCAGGTACTTGATGCTATGAATTGTGTCCTCTACGAGCAGTTAAAATACAAAGGAAATGAGCTGGATTACTATAACTCACTGAATTCGTACATTCACCAGGTACGTGTGTGTTAGGTCAAAACTAGGGGGCTGCAAGGCTTGAGACCTCCTTTTTGGGACGTTAATTGGTCCCAGTGAAGGGTCTCTCTTTACCTTGTAGCTCATTTTCTGTCAGCTTGATGTGTTTTTGTGTGTGAAATCAAACCTCAGGGAGTTATGTTTTCTTACTACGTCCCACATGTTTTTATCATATTTGTATCCCCCAGGTTTTGATCCGCAGGACGGGAATTCCTATCAGTTTGTCTGTGCTTTATTTAACAATTGCCCGGCAACTGGGAGTCAAACTGGAACCAGTCAACTTCCCCAGCCATTTCCTGCTGCGATGGTGTCAAGGCAAAGAAGGGTAAGTGCCCTGGTGAACTGCAGGGTTGTGCTCCCAGTTGTAAAAGCTACAAAGCAGTTAGAGCTCCAGACCTCTACCACAACATTTAATTGGCTTTCATCTCTAATTATAACCCATATGGAGGAAAATATCAGACCTCTCAAAAAGTTACCCCAGAACTGTGTTGCTGCTGAACAAGAACAATCCTGAATGTGAAGGAATAGTAACCACAAGATGATGTTTCTCTTAGAATCCCAGACTGGTGGGGTTGGAAGGCACCTCTGGAGATCATCTAGTCCAACCCCCATGCTAGAGCAGGTTCTCCTAGAGCAGATCCCACAGGAACAGTCCATGAGGGTTCTAAGTGCCTTATGTGGGCTCTGTTACATCATCCCAGTTCAATTCCCTTCTCGTTTCATTAGAAGCACAGATATTTTTGACTACACCTACATTGACGCTTTTGGGAAGGGGAAGCGGCTGACGGTGAAGGAGTGCGAGTACCTCATTGGCCACCACGTGACAGAGGAGTTCTATGGAGTGGTGACTTCAAAAGAGGTCTTGCAGCGTATGGTTGGGAATCTCTTAAACCTTGGCAAGCGGTGAGTTTGACGATCATCTGGCCCAGCAAACAGTGTAGTGTCTTCACAGTGGTGAGTCAGTGCTTTAAAAAGCTGTCAGTCACCCCACAGAATGTTCAGAATATGTTGTGTTGCATTTTCTACTTGCTTTTAATCATCTGCAACAGTATGGTGTGGAAACAGGGATATTTGTTAAAAGTAGTTCTCAAGAAAAGAGACAGATCATTTTTCCTTAGTGAAAATCTCATAGGGACTGTCCACCATCCCCTTAAGAGCAGAGGCCTGTGTTGTGGCCTGGTAAGCACAACCCACATGCAGAAACAAACCTTTTCAAAGACACTGTTGCTTTATAGATCTGGGTTCTTTTTCAGGTCCCTTCCCAGGTAGCCAGAGACAGCAATCCCTGAGTGAAGGCTTGTGTTAGATGGAATGAAGTATTGGAGCAAAGCAGATTCCAAAAGGAAATGGCCTGGAGAGTGAATCTTCTGTGTAGTGTTGTGTGACCAAGTACAATACTCTTGAAGGAGGAGGACAGACTCCAGCTGCAGGCCGTGCAGCCATTTTCCTTCTGAGCAGGCAGTTGGATGTAATGGGTGGCAGTCAGGGATGGAGTCACTCGTATGGCATGAGCATGCCTGTACTATCACTTCCTTTTTGGTGGCTGTCCTGTACTTCATAGTGCTGGGGACAGGGGTTGAAGGAACCAGCCTTACAATTGAGTTTCTTTTTTGCTGGCAGAGAAAGCACTGACCAGTCTTACCAGCTCTTGAGAGACTCCTTGGATCTGTACCTGGCCATGTATCCGGACAATGTGCAGCATCTAATGCTTCAGGCTAGGTTATACTTCCATCTGGGAATCTGGCCAGAAAAGGTACCTCGCCACTCGCTCGGGTGTTTCCCTAGGCCAAGCACTGTTCGCACTATTGATTTTTGGACTCAGGCAGCTTCTGTTACAGCCTGCCCCCAGTTGTTTCTGTAGTAAATGTGATTGAACAAGTGGTCACGTTTCACAGAATCAATTTCTACTACATGAAGCAGGGAAAGTAGGATACTGCTTGCTCGCCTGCCCTGAGGGAGGCTTGTAAGGAGCCTTGAGTCTGAGTCATAATTAATGATCTGGTGCCCAAGTCTGATAGCTGATGGTGCAGCCAGCACCACCGACTCCTTACTGCCAGTTAGAAGACAATTTTCTGTTTGGTTTATGCCAAGATAGTGGTGGTAAAACTGCTGGCTGGGCTGAAGTTACTGCCTTGTCACAAAACTTGTAGCAAGTTACCTTCTACAAACATGGCTGTTCTCAGCAGCTCAGCCACACAGTCAAGGGCTCTCCTGACTATTCCAACAGAATATTTCTGCCCTTGGTGTTCTCTTTGAATAAACCACCTCTAGCTAGCGTAGCTACTTGAGTCCTGCAGAGTGTGGGAAAGGAGATGGCGAGACTTGCAGGGTGAAGTGGCAACTGTGAATAGGGGTCAGCTAAGTGCAGACACTGAAAGATCTTCCTTCCCCTTCCAGGCACTCAGTGGTGTCACATCCTTGAGGATTTTTGCCCCTTGGAACAAATACATAGCCTTGAGGCTCAGTTCTAGCTGTAATTTCTCTGCACCTCACAGCCAGGTGCAATTCAGGCTTTTCCAGTCATTCCAGAGTTGGGATTGTAGCTGCACAAAGAGAATGGTATCCTGACTTGTGTCAGCAATAGTGTGGCCAGCAGGACTAGGGATGTGATTCTCCTGTACTGGGCACTGGGAAGGTCTCAGCTTAAGTACTAGGGGCAGTACTGGGCCCCTTGCTTCAGGAAAGAGATTCAGGGGCTGGAGCAGGTCCAGAGGAGCAACGAGGCTGGGGAAGGGACTGGAGGGGAAGTCTGATGAGGAGAGGCTGAGGGAGCTGGGGGTGTTTAACCTGGAGAAGAGGAGACTCAGGGGGGACCTTCTCCCTCTCTACAACTCACTGAAGGGAAGTGGTAGTCAGGTGAGAGTCAGGCTCT
>JAOXOE010000694.1:13218840-13291099 GCA_028565055.1 Phoeniculus purpureus
ACTAGATACAGGCCTCCAACTAGACTCTGTCCCATTGACCACCACTCTCTGGCTTCTATCCTGCAGCCAGTTCACGAGCCACTTCACTACCCAATCATTCAGTCCATGCTGCCTCAGTTTGACTGTGAGGATGCTATGTAAGACTGTCAAATACCTTACTGAAGTCAAGATGGACCACATCCACCACTCTGCCATCATCTATCCACCTGGTTATGCCCTCATAAAAGGCTATCAGATTCACCAAGCATGACTTCCCTTTGGTGAAGCCATGCTGACTGTCCCTAATGACCCTCTTGTCCTTGCTGTGAGAAGAGACAGCATCAAGGCTAAATTGTTCCATCACCTTTCCTGGGATGGAGGTGAGGCTGACTAGTCTATAGTTACCTGGTTCCTCCTCCTTACCCTTTTTGAAGACTGGAGTGACGTTTGCTATCCTCTAGTCCCTAGGCACCTCTCCTTATCCCCATGACTTAGCAAAGATGATGGAGAGTGGCCTAGCAATGACTTCTGCCTTCTCCCTTAGCACTCACAGGTGCATCCCATCATGGCCGATTTTAAGTACATCCAGTTTGCTCAATTGATCCCTAACCCAGTCCTCATCAACCAGGGCAAACTCCTCATTTGTCCCAACTTCCTCTGGAGCCCCAGCAGTTATCTAGTCCAACCCCCCCCTGCAACAAGCAGGGCCATCACTCACTACACCAGATTGCCATTATTACCCCTTGGTAGGGTCTCACCATCCCTTAAACATCACTCCATAGTCAACTTCCTCTGAAGCCTCAGCAGTCTGGGACTTGGTATCAGGACAGCCCCCAGAAGTACAGACAGAAGCAAAGGCGCTCAGTGTCTCCGTTTTCTCTGTATCCTCTGTCTCCAGGGCACCCACTTCATTCAGCAGGGGACCTACATTGCCTCTAGTTTTAGTTTAACCTGCAATGTATTTGAAGAAGTCCTTGTTGTCCCTGACCTCTCTTGCAAGGTTTAATTCCAAGGAGGCCTTGGCTTTCCTAGTTGCCTGTACATTCTCTCACCAGACCCTTATAATCACCCCAAGCGGCCATCAGATCTGCCCACTCCATTTATCCAATACAGGTCAAAGCACTGTTCGGTTAAAGCACTGTTCTGTTTCCCACTGCTTACATTCCTAAAGTAAAACACTGAGTGAGCCTGCAAGCTTCCCTGACCCCCAAATGAACATTTGTACCAACTGCTTTAATTGCAATTCTGTTATAGCAGCAACAAGTCCTATTAGAATAAAAGCGGGACAGAAGAGGGGAGCTATCTGATGCAACTCCTGAAAACAGTAAACCCAACAAAACCCCCACCATCACAACACTTGCTGAGCTTCAAGGTGAAGCAGTTCAGCAACAGGCAGCAAGGCACACTAAGACCATAGTTAGCAGCAAGGAACATGTTCTGCACTGATTTGAAAAATATGGTTACAGCAAGCCAGGCAAATGGAGAATCTTTGCTAGACCTGCAACTCCAGAGAGGAAACAGTTCTGCTTTACCATCAAAGTTTACTTTCACATCCCAAACAGCCTAAAGGTTCTCATAATGTGGCCTCCAGCTGACATGAGCAGAACCATTTCATCATTCAAGTGTGCCTCCAGATGTTAAAGCAACAGAGAAATTCCCAGCTGCTCCACCTGATGTGCATGGGACACAACACAACTCCAGATTCAGCTTGCAGTAAAGCTAACACCTTGCCTTGTTCCAGATTCCAGACTTTGTTCACCTGTATCCAGATAAAAACATCTTGGAATACAAACTTGTGAGAAATACAGTACCTTAAGTGCCTGCAGCCTAGCTTGCTCCTCCTCCAATGCCTGCTGCTTTTCTTTCTCATCCATCCTGCTAAATGACATTCCTGTGTTGGCAAGTGTGGAAACAGCACTGGATAGGGCACTAGCTCTGAAAACAGTAATAGAGTGTTAATAAGAAAAACAGTCAAATATACAATCACTTACAGTTTAATCACTGAGTGCCTTATCTAGTAGAGCGCCACTCCCTCTCCACTCATCTTTTCTTTTACTACTCAGTGGTAGAGAAAAGCAGCCATTCCTAAGCAGGGAGTTTGTTAAAAAAAAAAAATAGAGTGAGCACACAGGATTATTCTACTCCCTCAAGTTTCAGCAGGTAGGAATTGGAAAATATAGAACATAGCAGATGTATATTTTCTCTAGTTATATAGGCTAGACTGGAAGTTTCCATTGAAGAGGCAGAGGCACACAAAGCTTGTTTGTACTTATTACAGTGACATGTGTAAATAAAGCACTCACATTATTCCCTGGTGTTATTTTTAGCACAATCCTCAGAATCTTGCAAAAATAAAATTGTTTAAAAATAAACATCACAGAATTATTGAAAATTAATTGAATTATTACTGGAAAAGACCCAAGATCATCCAGTCCAACCTACGACCTAGTATCACCACAAAATAATTTGAGGAGCAACATAGCAACTAGGAAATTTACTTACACCAATACATTTGTCAGTATTTACCAATGTTGAATACTTGCCTGTGCCAGGACAGGCATCACTTCAGTCAGAAGTACTGTTCATACATATTGACACCATACTTGACAGAAACAGTGACAATCCCTGTTCAGCACAAAGCATCTAATCTAACTTGGCTCTTCTCTGAAATGACTGAAGAACTTCTCTGAGCAGGTTAGGATAAATTCATGCTCTGAGAGGTAGATAACTGACTATAAACATTAGTATTAAACCTTCAGTTAAAAGAGCCTCAAAACCTAAACGCCTCAGAAGTCTAAAAAACCAAAATACTTAAATCAAGTAAAAGTTAAAAAGAGTAACATAGGCACTTTTAGCTCAGTGGTTTATTACAGCATAAGTCTGTCAGAGACAGAGCACACACAGCTAGATTTCAAGTGTGACTGAGCTATTAGACTACTACACTCTAGCTGCTTCATTTATACTTGTAGGAAGGTAAATTTAGAAGAGAATAAAACTCAAGGACAACACTAAATGACAAAGTCCTGGAAATTCTGACTATGAAGACAACAAATCCTGAGTGTAGGCATCACTGGAATTTGCTGAGTGCTCACCTGCTGGCAGCGGAGACTTCTTTTGTTTTCTTACCCTCCACAGAAGCCAAATGCTGTTCCAATGCTTCAAGTAAGCTGCTGGGTGCCTGCAGTTAAAAGTACTTATAAAACACTGCTTCTAGACAACACATCATTGTTTAGTACACAGATAAAGTTTCTTAATCCAATGAAAGCAAACAAACTCATACACCAATAATTGTGCCTTTGGGTTTCACGGACATCCTGCACATCTGGATTTTATCTCCCCAGTGGTGGTTGTTTAACAGGAGTGGCACCGCAGAGCCAAGAAGGAAGGATTCCTCCCAGTAGTCTGCTTTCATGTACACAAGCTGCATTCTTGCTTTCAACAACGATAACTACAATTGATTAACCAATACTCTCTTAACCCATAGAAGTACCAAAATGAAGCCTCTGCATTTTCAGTTCCCTTTCCTCCATAACAACAAGAAGCCAATCACTTCCAGTCAAATATTTACAGTCAAAGGCTACTACAATGGGATGTTTGGTTTGACAAAAAATCCTCCATACCATCAAATCCAACCTTATGCTAACAGTACTACTGCAGAGTAGCTATTCCACATAAAACTACAGAGTAAACCAACTTAATCACTCCAAATCCTCTGGAAGCCCAGAACATTAGAAACTAGCACCATATATTTACAGTGTTTTGTTAGATTCACCTCTCAGGTAAATGTGTTGCTCATGAGAAGGTTTTAAACATTAAGCAGTTTTTAAAGCAACAAAGAAGGTTCCAATGAAGAAGATTCCAATAAACAGACTTCTGAAATCCAGCAGAATGTCAGGCACTAGACACCTCAGCTAATGGTTGAGACATCTACATGGGTTTTAGGTAGTCAATACTCAAATTTAAGACTTTTGAGAGCACAAGTTTGAGTACCAAGTTGAAGCCTAACTGATAGGTAACTGAAAAAAGCAATTTTAAAATCTGCAGACTAAGGCACTCCAGAGCTGCTTTAGGCCCTATATAAAACAAGAGAAAAGCACCCATCATAACCCACCTTCTTGTTGCCATCTACTTGTATCTGCTACAGAAATATTTCCCCGTCATGGTTTGACATATTGAAGGAAACAGCTTTAAAGCTCAGAATAAATGAAATCATCGTGACTACAGTCTTAGTAGGAAGCAAGATTTCTCCAAATTACTCTCTAAAAACAACTTCCAGCATGTGAAATTAGACAGGCACTATTGTAGCCACATTGCTGTCTTGGCTTTTAACCACATAGACCATACTCCATAAATCCTACTGCAGACTGAGAGGAAGGGAATAGACCTCTAAAGTTTTAATCTACTTGCCAGCTCAGTCTTCTTCATCTGGCAGGATTTCAGAGACATTAAGCCTCTCTCACCACTTGCCAACTGTCTGTAGGTAGAACAGACATGATAGGCATTGTTTGAAAGAAAAACAAGCTTGCCCTCGCTAGTCCTTTTGTACCAAAAGGTAGACCTAAGTACTTCTTGGAATGAGGAAAAAATATTAATCACAGAAGGCTTTGGCAAGTTCCTCTCTGAAGCAGTGAGCACAATTCTAGCTTCCGGCACTCAATGAAGGCCAAGTCAAGCTACGAAAGAAGCAAAGAATAGCAATTAAAATAATCCTATAAGACTGCCTGGCTTAAAGTTAAGGCCTGAGTTGATATTTCTTTCTATAAATAGAGCTAGGTAAAGGTAAGACAGTGTAGTTATCTCAACAACTGGTCAGGAATAAATTCAGTGCTCAAACTAGACAGCTAAACAGCAACATTTTGAAATACATTTCCAGAGAAGTATCAGGGACAGTATCAATCAAATCAAAACCTCCCATAGTTCTACCTTTTGGGAAGAACAATAGTTTGCTAAAGGCATTGCATGAGAATTAGTACTGCTAGAGAGTTACTATCAAGAGCCTGTAGTCTAATTCCAGTTTCTTTTCAAGGCCACTCTAAAGCTTTTCTGTATGAAGACACAGATTCTACACTTGTTTCTAAAAACCTCTCAACACCCTCCTCGACCACAAAGCCTAAAACTACAAAATAGTAACTTCTTTGAACTTTTTCATTGCTGCAAACATCAAAAAAAAGATCAAAGATGTGAGCAGATCTTAGAGTTATGTCAGAAAGAGATGCCTGGGCTAATACAGACAGTATGACTTGAAAAAGGCTATGTTTTGTGACTTAGCCTCCCTCCCACCCTCAAAGACAGACTACCATCTGTACGGAGGACAAGGCCCAGTTGTATTCATGAAATACATAACAAAGGCAGAAAGGAGACAACTCCAATGTTACACAAGTCACCTAAAAGGAAAGTGTTTTCTCTATAGGAACTGGCAAAACTGGCAGTAGTGTGAACATTAGACCCAAGGATGAAAACAAAATACACAGTAGCAACAATAATAAGCCTCAATAAATAAAATCATTGACAAGAACAGCTTAAGGAAACCCTGAAATATGCATATTCCAGAATATTCAGTATACAGACTGGAAACTTAAAGTATTTGGAAAAAATGTAAATATTGTAGACCAGACACAAAAGAAACGATCCTGTCAGAAATTATTTTGGAAACACAATCACAGTGAAAGTAAGCTTTTGTGAAATCTTAGAGTTAAGAAGTTATAGCAAATTCTTTGAAAGTGACTCTAAATTAATGTAGAATTATTGAGCTCTCATTAAATGCCACAATATTTTCTATGGAAGCAGAATGCTGGACAGTGGCACCAAAATTGCCCACATACAGGAGACAGAGACCTAGCACCACAGTTCAGAGATGGCTTTAATGTATAAGTGCACTCAAAGCCAAAATGCTGAGCTACTAGAAACAAAATGTGAGAAGGGGCTTGCTTGCTGAAAGTTTCCGACATAAAAAGCAGCAAAAGGAAAACCAATTTCCCGGTCTCACTACACAAAAACACCCCTGCTTTCAAGAGCCATATATAAACCCAATTATTTGGACAAGTGCACACCAAGACAGTAAGGTGTAAATTCAGGTGAGTATAATTTGATTAGCACAATCCAGACCAGATCAACGCTGCAGTACCAACAAAAGGCAAAGTAAGATGCTAAGATCAAACACCAACAGAGAACATCATTTTCACTCATTACCTGCTCTTACACTGCTGGTTACAGGGTAATCTACCACAAAGGCCTACAAGTTCTCAAAGGCATTACTATTAATTGCTAGGAGTAAGTATGAGAGATTTGGACTTTGAAACGTGCACTGTGTCAGATGGAAATCATCCAGTAGGCAGTAATAAACAACCAACAATGGAAGTTAGTGGTTTAATTTGATTTCCATATTAAAAAGACACTGATGAAGCTGAGGCAAAGCTTCACAGTAGATACGTTTCTCATGATCAGCCTATAATTTCGTAAAGGTAGTGCAGAATTAGATGTTACAGTGCAAGGCTTACACATTAGAATTTAACTATTTCATACAGACTCAAACAGTTTGAATACTCCAGACCTCAAAGACTCAAGTTTATCCCCAATAGACCGCTATTTATTCTACCCACCAGGTTACACTACACTACAGGAAGAATAACAAACATCTGTCCTATTGGGTTGCTCGTAGATGAAAAATACAATGTCCCTGTGAACTTAAGGAACTTGCAAAGAGTAACTTTGTGCTCTTGTGCTATTTTGGATCAGAACCTGTATATGTTCCCTGTACTAGTGTTGATAAAGAAACACCAAATCTGTTCAGACTTCAAGGGAAAGGAAAAAAAATCCAAACCTTGACTGAACTAGATAACTGTAATCTTTAAGTGCGTTGGAAGACATTAAGTTACAGTGAGATGGAGGGGTTTTTTTCAAAGCATGTCAAGATGCTTGTGACATGTGTCAGTGAATGCTCTGTGATAACAACCAGAAGTTCTTGAAACTATTTTCTGAGTTTTACTGCTTTAAACAATAAAAAAGATGTTAGGAAGCGAGAAGTGTGAGTATTGAGAACATTTAATCCATGGGAAAAGAGCCCATATATATTTCCCATCTATCCATACATGAACACATTCCCAAGAGGAATGATTAACAGGGTACACACCAACCTCTCAAAACACAAACAAAATAATTGGGTTAACTGACATGATGAGTATACACTGACCTGAGTAAGATCTGGAATGTCACCCTGATCAATTCCAACTTGCTGGGTTTGCAAAATACAAAAGAAAGAAAATAAGTGTATTACTACATGTAATGAAAGAAAACAGTGTTGTCTGAATGTTAAACAGAAACTAACACATTAAAAATTGATATTTACAACTTTCTGAACTGGAACCAGCTTCACTAGAACACACCTTACAAATCAGAAGTGCATTAAACTGCATCTCAAAGCCAACCTGCCTTTTTATCCAGCCTTTTTGATGCAGAAAAGGTTACAGAAGCATTAGAAACACCCCTACTACTTACTGGAGAACACTGTATATACCCAGTTAATACATTTGGTATCACTTAAGAAATTTATAACAAGACTTCAGAAAGCTTCAGAAAGTCTACTGTATTGTCTGGCTAATAAAAGGATACCCAAGGATCTCACTTTATGCTAATGAGCATCCTCAATCTTTAAGATATCCCACATGTAGACCATTTCCTTGTATAGTGAAGTTAAGCACAGATTGCTCTGTTTATGAATTTGTTATTATGAATATACTGCACCAGTATAGACAGCTCAGTAATAAATATCCTCTCCATAGACGTAAATTTATTTACCTCTGCTACTTTGAGGAATTCTGACAATTTGGTCATTCTGGCCAGAAATTTTTTGTAAATATCCAAGCCTTCTTTGCACTGGTTCTTCTTCATATCAAAGTATCTTTCTGAAGACGCAAATAAAACTCTTGTAAGATTAATAGCCTCACTGGCAAAAAGCTGACATAGAATTAAAAGCTTTGGGGAGATAACGGATAGGAGTAACTCCAAGCTATTCAGATTTTCAGGTTTATATGAGTACCTGACTGGCTTATTACCAAGGGTGTCAATGGAAAAACATTGTTTTATTTTTATTTCTGTACATCAGAATAGAATGCAAAGCTTTATTAAGCACGGATGTGAATTGCTGCAACTGTTAAGTTACGTGCTTAAGGAAGTATTTTCAAGTCAGCTTACTAGCTGGCAAGAAGGTCAACTGCTTTATCATTTGAAAAACCTTCCTGGCATGTATTTACACTTTCAGATCCTGTTGTTTCACTCAGTCCTGATAATTATAAATATTTAGGCTCAATACTCGGAACAGAATGGCTACCGAAGTGGTACATACAGTGAACTGGCCTACAAAAAAAAGTACTGAGCACATCCCTCATTTTTGATGATTTTGCCTAAATATTTATAAGTATTTCCTTGAGTAAAAGGGTTAACAGAATTGTTTTCATAAATTTGCTTAAATGGTCATATCAAGACTTTGCTAAGTGGTCATTACTCTTGAAGAGACAAGCCTACGTGTTATCTGCTGGGCACATGTAGATTCAGGGACCAGGTAAAAGTGAATAGCTAAGATATAAAGAATGTGTGAGAAACAAATAGTTAGGCATGCAGTGACTGTTTCTAATACTCAAAATACCAGGTTTCTCACTAGTTCTTTCACAGTCCAGTTGCCAAAGCTTATCCACTGCACATCTATGGTATCTCATCTCAATTTGTTTCCAGATATATTATTCAAGGTAGAAGCATTTAAGCCTATGATAGTTGTCACTGAAAGTAAGACAAGCTTAAAGGTAATGGAGCAGAGACAATTTATTAGGAAACTGCAGTCAGAATTGTCTTTCTTTAGTTCTCTCAGTATCTTTCACAAAAGTTCAAAAGCTAAAAAAAAAACTCACATACCTAAAAGATTAATAATCCCCTCATTGTATGCTGCAAAAAGCCTAATGGAATCTTTAAAGAGGAGCATAAAGGCAGCATTTATAACACCATTTGTTAGTTCATTTGGATTTGCCTGTAAGGAAAGCAATGAGAGAGTAAATTAGTATTTAATAAGATAATGAAGATTTCACTTCAAATTGAGAGAATGTTACCTAATAATGAGCTTAAAATACTTACATCAAAATCAAGGAGTGCATCAAGCTGGTTCTGTATGATCGGAAGGGTCTTCAGCAGCTTTTCTGCATTCATGGTTCTCATCACCCCATCTATCCTACAGAGTAAGAGACGTACATTTATAAGCTACCAACAGTCCTCAGCATATTATGATGTTTCAACACCACCATATTGCTTCAAGGGGCCAAAAGGAACACTGAGGTATGCTAAGCTCAAGAGCAACTGGCATTTCTTCCCTCCAACAAAAAAGATCAAAGAAAAAGCAATCTCTTACCCTCTTTTCATTTTGGTGAAGTCAACTGCTACAAGTCTATATGAAAGTGCTTTTTCATTCAAGTATCTGCTGTATCGCCTAATGAAGGTAGACATATCATAGCCTACAAGTCAAGCATTTGAAAGTTAGAGGTTTTGAAGGGGTACAGTGACTTAAGTTCTTCTCAAGAACCATTCTACCAGTCCATTTTACATCAACTTGCATAAAACCAAGCGCACTTCTGACATTCTTGAAATTAGACTAAAAATATATTCCTAATAAAATGCCAAAGACTTAGGTAACTTATTCTCAAGTGCTTCAAAAACCACAAAGAGACCTAAAAATGATTTCTACCATGGGCAAGTAATTGAAAAACTTCCCAGAGATTTGAAGTGTACTGCAATCAGTGGTAAAAGTTCACTTTTTAAAACTTACAGTTGCATACACACATGATCCATGCATTACAAACCTCTAGCACTCAGCTACATAACTGAGAATCTCATTTTCCTTCTGTCTGAATTAATGGCTGGACAGTCTCTGGTGCCTCAAGCAATATAAATCATAACACCCTTTTATTTACATGTCATCCATCTCCTAGAGCACAACACCAAAAGCACTGCCACAGAAACAAAAGGCATTTCCTTTGGTGGAAGATCCTTACCCTGCATGGCACTTTTGTCCAGGTAGTTATTTAAATTGAACAAAGTGTTTCGGGATGCAAGATACTGGATAAAGCGCTGTTGGGGAAGAAAAAATTGAGAACATCACAGTTGTGAGAGTCAACACACCAAAGCATGCTACAAGAAAATAACACATACCTTGTTATTGTTTCCAGTAAGCTCTATCAACAACAGAAATTGGTTAAAAAGGAAAAATTAAAAGGAAAATTTGAAATTACTGATAGGCAAAGCTCCTGAAACTAAAAACTGTGTCTGGCAAAAATATTTAATTAAAATTTATACAAAGACATCATTGACCATGAATAAAAGACTAATAATTCTAGAGGGAGCGGCTTAAGTTGCCTTTGCAGTTGAGAACAGACAAGCTGGAAAACAAACCAAAAATACTCCTCATATTATCCAAGTTCCCATAGCTTGCATAGTTCTCCTGTTAGAGACTGGCCTAGTGACCAAGTTTACAAGTAACTGAGGACAATAACGGTTCTGGAACTACGCTGAGCAGAGGCACTGGGGTTATAATTTTATATATATATAAAAAAATTATAAAATGTGTTATTATGCAGATATCTGACAAAATAGCATTTAAGTTTTGACAAATAACAGCTGGCTCCACAAACAACACAAGACAAACACATTCAGGCAGCACGACAGTTCTAAAAGTTTCTCTGTCACTGTTCCACACAGGTCTCACTGAGTCACACAGTGGCCTGGGTTGGAAGGGACCTCCAAAGGTCATCTAGTCCAACCCCCTTGCAGTGTGCAGGGACAGCCTCAACTAGATCAGGTTGTTGAGAGCCTTGTCCAGCCTCACCTTGAATATCTGCAGGGATGGAGCCTCAACTCCCTCCCTGGGCAACCTGTTTCAGTGTTCAGCCCCCACACTCCTGCTAAAGAACTTCTTCCTAACATCCCATTTCAATCTGCCCTTCTCTAATTTGAAGCCAGTGCCCCTCATCCTATCACTACAGGGCTTAGTAGATTACCCCTCTCCAGTTTTCCTATGAGAGACCTTCAAGTACTGGAAGGTTACTATCAGGCCCCTCCAGAACCTTCTCTTCTCCAGACACCTCCTATGATGGTAACTAGTGTTTGGGATTTGTAACGAGGACTTAGCACAGCAAGAGGAAAATTCTTCTCACAAGTCTTATTTAAGCCAAGTGCAGTAATTTCATCTTCCATGGGGCCCAAATGATTCCTCAACTTGTCACGTACCACCTCACCAGTAACTCCATGTGTGTTCTCAGCCTATGGCTACAGAGTTCACACGAGTCCTCAATAGGCTGCTTGCCTACCAATGGTTCTGGCACTGTTATAACTTCTTCCTCTGTTTTCTAGTTGGGTTATATGGTCTCTGTACATCTCTGTAATGCATTTGAAAGGATATAGAAGAGAAGCAACTGGAACATGGTCAGGAACAGAACACTGATACTCAAGATGTGTCTATACACAAAATTAGATACTGTCCTGGACCCCATTTTAAAAGGATCAAGGATCTCAACTTCTGGATCTCAGAACTCTTGCATTGCACAATGCACAGGTGAGAGACATTTTAACCTGTTTCACTCAAAACATTCATCACAACAAAGAGGTAGTCATGCTGAACAAGCCACTGCAAGACAGTCATTGCTCGGATAACATTAACTTTCTGCTTTATTTATACTTAAAATAGAAGCCATGCATCTGATAATTTTTATCTATTTAAGAAAATGGCCTCAACATAGTAGAAGAGAGAGGGATACACTCATGTTCCACCTGAAATTACAGAACTTGTGTTCTAGAAACATTATCTCAGCAGGTAAAAAGTGAGCCTTTTTCAAGCTTCAAATGCACCCACTCAAAGCTGAGGAGTGGTTTTGGTAAAGACATGAAAATTCACTCTTCTAACACTATAAAATACTGTATGGGCAGACAGACACTGACTGGCAGCTCACAACTCTAAGTTTTGACTTTTCACTATGGTTGAGTTGCTTGCTTTTTATTTTTGCCCTCCAAGTTTCAGTGTGTAGATGTGAACTGCACTGGAAGAAGAGAGAATAACACACACACACTTTTGTATAGCATTCAGCTTGGCTTTATACTTGGAACAAGTTATGAATTCCAAGCAGTGAATTTTACTTCAATTCAACCTCCAATTTCAGCCTATTGTCTGTTGAAACTACAATTTAAGCACATAATAACATGGTGAAGTGTTAACAAAGAGCATACACAAGTTCAGAACTAAACTGTCACTTGATTAAGACAAGGTTTAGTTTCTAATAGAAGAACTAAAAGACTACGTTTTAATGACACATTATTGTCCAGGAAGCTTTTCCTAGTGGTGAAATAATTTAAGTGAACCGAATGCAAGAGCAACCTGTTTCAGATGATTGTTAATGGCAACAACATATGAAAAAGTATCCCTTTAGATGGCAGTCTGCAAGACCAAATATTTTAGCCACCATAATCCTCCTCCTCTTTAGTATGGATTCTTATCTGTGAATAGGTTGGCTGCACATTTATGGAGCGCTAACAAGACTTTTGCTGTGCTCTTACTGATAAACAGTAGCCTAATGAAGTAAGCTCATCAGAAGTTTTTCAAGTCTAGAAAAGTCACTCATTATTCCCTCACAGCTCAACCCAGGTACCTGCAAGTAAACTGCAAACACACCTTGGTACTGAAATGATAAAGGAGTAATACTCTGAAGTATTTTAAAGCTATCAGGAAAGGAAAAGCACAGACCTTTGAAAAACTGAACTAAATATCTAATGCTTCATAGACTGAGACAATTTCTTAAAGCACTGTGAAGGAGGCTTTAACAGAACTAGTAATGTCTTACCTCATTCCCATACATCATGAGGTGGTGTGTTGTAATTAGAGCTTTGAACACTACAACCCAGCTACTGTTTGCAGTTCTCTCAAAGAGTGTGTCTGCCAACTGAGGAATATTCACATTCATTTCATTTGTGCACTGTATTAGATCTAAATTAAAGAAAAGAAAAATCAAAGCATTACAATGAGTTACATGCTCACAAAGGATTATCATTTTGTTTGTACATTAAGAAGTAATCCTGGAAACATTCACTTCAGTTCTTTAAGAACTAACTGTGCTATTCCACATTCCTTGCTCAAATTCATTGCATTTTACTCAAAGTATGAGCTTCAAAGACATTTCAATAATTCTATGGAGTTCAAACATCTCATCACTAACTAACTGCTCCAGCAGAAATTCCATGGCCAAATTACTGCCCAAAAGCCAGTGCAGACCTTCTGGATACTCAGTGCCTGAAGCCACTTAATCTAACCCATAAAAAGAAAACAAGAAGCAAGGAAAAGCCAATACATCTGCACCTCATGACATCAACAAGCAGCAAGTACCTTGCAACTCCAGCCTAGGCCTGAGTACTGAGACATGACAGTAACGCTTCAATAAGCCTCTTTTCTATACAAATTAGGAGCAAGAATTTGCCTCCACACACCTTTCCACTCAGCTGAAATAACCCAATAACCAGCCTACTGAGTATTTTGTGGTTGATCATGGCAGGTCTCAGGCTGTTAAATAAAAAAAGCTCTTTGTGTTCAGGACTGACTATAAACTTAATAGTAAAACATTAACTTGGGAGGTCACAGAGAGCTTCCAGTGTCTGCCTGAGCACTGCTGAAAAACCAGAACAGGCTCCAGCAGATACGTAGGAATAATAGGCACTTGCTGGGAAGACAGCAAAGAACTGAATCCCGGACTGTTCTAAACTCCTCAAGTCATGCATATTAGACACACCTCTCTCTGAGCTAAATTTGGTTCAGGTGTGATCAAAGCATACCCTGAGGGCCAGGCAAGGCCAGTAAAACAAACATCGAGTTTGAAAAGCTTCCTTTGTGGCCTGCTATTTAAGCCAAGTCTGTGAGCAGGCTGGTGGTTGCAGAGCAGTGTTGCGTTTATGTGGTTTGTCTGTGTAAGCATTTGACAGAGGGCAGGTGCTCAGGAAGTTGAGTAATGACAAATACTTGAGGTGTTGGCACCCCTGAAATGGCCAGCTGACTTGTCTTATTGGCAGTAGGCAGAGGACAGACTACATTATCACAAGCAATTTAAACACAAAGCTGGAGATCACACATTGATAGGACCAAATACTTGATATAAATTCCAAGAGCAATACTTCTATCTGCTCTAGCACACAGAATGTATTATAGACATATCTTAAAGATCTGTTTATTAAGAACATGAAGTCCTTTGATTCAGGATCACTGTTCAGCATAACTTAATAACTAGAGTAACCTTAGCAGAGTAAAAGGTTTCAGACTGTATCTGGTCAAAGTACAAAGCTATACAACGCAAATTCTAAAGTTACTAATTCTTTCTGATGCCAAAGGTTTCCAAACAAAACATGCAGGTTGGGATGAAAACTTTCACCCTTATGAGTAACACATAAGTGCTGCAGTAACTGCACAAAGAGCCCTTAAATGAAGTTTTAAGCAAGCTACACATCAAAACCTTGTTGCGGTATTAAAATATTTCAATATTTACAGATTCGAATATTCAAGAAAATAAGTCATTGGGCAGATGCCTGTTACCACTCATGGCTGGGTCAAATTTACTAACTACTTTAAAACTTCTACAAGTCCAGAGAGTCCACAGTTATTGCCCCATATAATGAAACAAGTCCAAATTTCAGACTTCATACATAAAGAAAACTTCAATTTTAATTCAACAGCTTCATCTACTGAATGACAACTTTATGACATTTCCAAGGAACTCTCAAAACACAGCGAGGCAAATAAGTCTTCTGAAGTCCCACCGGTTTCCAAAGAGCACTGCAAAGACACTGCTGTTAGATCTTGCTCAGTATCTTTCATGGGACTCCAGAGCTTGTGCGCAGCACAGAAATGCAACTGCAATGTTATAACCCCTATTCTCAGTTGGTAAAGACCCAAACTAATAGAAACCTAACTGAAACAACCCCTACAAACTCTATACAGAGCAGTTACTGTACTGTTGCCACTAGGTAACGGTCACAGAAATGTCATTGATCTGCTGAGGTCAAAGACCATTCAGAAATAGTATTTCCAACAGGTTATCTGTATGAAGTCCTTTCCCTTCACATGGCCACTAAGCAAGTCCAATCTTCCACTGTACAGAGTGCTTATTAAGCAAGAGATGAAGGTAGGAAGGAAGTTCCAGATTAAACCCCAAAAACTTTCCACTCACTCTCAAGTCAAATTAGGCAAGCTCATTTCATTCATGTTTTGCCAGCACTTTTCGCAGATATTTCAATTTCGTCACCTTCCCTCAAACAAAGGTCTACCAGCAGATGGTCTGTCAGGTCCTAGGATGAACACTTGGAAGATCACTGGTGTACACTTGTGTCTAAGACCAATACCAGACATGGCCTTAGTGCTGCTCAGGCACAATGAGACACAAGTCCTACTGTTAAGCAACTACACCAAATGCCTCTCCCTAAGCCACACATTCATTAAAAAACTGCCCCAAACTCCAGTTTGGCTCATCGTGGCACTATAAAGGTTTATTACAACAAAAAGCTAGATAGATATCTGTTTCCAGAAGGGAACAACTGCCTTCTGCTTTGGTGCACAAGACTAAAAAAAGCCTTCTGTCAAGTGATAGCAACAGAGTGGAAGTTGACAGACCTCTGGTGCATTTGAGAAGTTCATGTTATTGTTTTATTCCACAAGCACAGTTGAAAAGCACAGCTCCAGTAGTTCTGTAAAAGTTAGTAAGGTTTTCCAGCATGTGCTTCTGGCTTCTTTCTGTAAGACAACCAAGATGAAGTATTTTACATGCACAGGGCTCCTCAGGGTCTAATTCATTCTTCAGGTTAGAGGATCTGAGCTGCAAGTCCCGTGCACTTAAGACACACATTTGCTCCCCTGAAGACAATTTTTACTGAGGGCACTTAGCACAAATGTGGGCTTTGGTTTCAAAATCTCAATTGCACAAACATAAACCACAGTTGCCAATACTAAGTAACTTAGGCAAAAGAAACTGCTCTAGTATGTGAGAACGAACAGTGAAAGAAACAGTGCATTTTACAGGACTAGAGTGGACTTTCCTAAGAGTGTCCTGCAAAAACCTCAGCATGAAAAGGCTCTTTAATAAAGCTACTCAGTGTAATTTACTATTATTTTTCAACTAGCAATAATAAATCCAGAAACACATTTGAATCTTAGTGACTGAGACACACAAACTGGAAAAGCAAGCATTACTTCTCTAATATGAATCTTCTCAATCTACACTAGGATTATCTACACAGAGGCAACGGCATGACTGTTACAGCTGGCAGCAGGGAAGGCAAAGACTACCAACACCACACACCTGGAAGTACAAGGGAACACATGTACCTGAGAGACTGACAGCTGGCCAACTGCAATACAGAAGTTGGCAGCAAAAACTGGAATGAAATGCGTGGGGCAAGTAAAGCTCAGTTTCTTATCACACTACTTACATAAAACACTTCACAACTCAAAGCATTTCGCCAGTTACTCAGAGGAATCATTTCAACTGCAAGTGAAACTGTGGTGCTATTTGTAGAATGGAATTTAGAAACATGCTAACATCGCACAGGGAAAAAACATTGAAAAAACCCAACTGCTTTAAACCAGTAGAGTACCACAGGGGTTTTCAAACAGCCTGCAAGAGCTGTGGAAATCTGACTGCCCAGAAGAGTGCAAAGGATTTTTCTTCTGCAGCTCATGTGAAATACTGGACAGATCATCTGTGAAAGGATGCAGCTCTTCAGTGAAAAGCAGGCATAGATATATATAATATTTTTATGTCTGGATTTATCAGGTTTGGGAAACTCTCAGCCAGGCACTGACAAAAGTTGTCACTTTCCAAGTTTCAAGCAACAAGAAATCATCATTTTCTTGATCCAGGAATCTCTCTCTCAGTAACTAAACAGGTACATTAAAGGCAACTATCATGGATTAACAATCCTGTATTTCTTCCATTTGGTGACAGGACTGAAATGTAAGAACTAAGACCACTGTCTTCAACACCAGCAGTCTTTTAAAAAAATTACTACATTTTCTTTTTGGAAATTGCACCATGAACTATAGACCAAAAAAACACACACCATAGAAGAGCCACTTCAGCAAACTCTGAGTGTAGCCTAAGGAATGCAACAGTTCTGGCTGGAAGACTTAATTAAAAGACAGCACCTGACCGATACAAATATTTGTATGTCCACATGCTCTAACAGTGCAGACTGGATAGCAATCTGACTCATTTATTTAACAGCTAAACCTGGACTTGAGTTTATCAGAGCAAAGCCATTCAGCTATTCTCTCTCATCCACTCCTAAACAAGGGTACATGAAAGCCCATAAAGTTCTTCAAAAAGCTTTAATTACTGTATTGAAAAGCTTTGCAGATTACTGACGAGCTCTGAGACACCTCACTGCCTGTGCAAGTGTTCAAGAGCATTTCTTCATATGGTACCACAGGTTACAGACCTCTGCAAGAACCACACTGCACAGTTCACCCCACAGTCCTGAATTCTAGCTGCCAAAACTAAAAGCTGGCAAACATACCACAGTGCCAAACTGGCAATCATAATGTGACATTACTGGCAAAACATTGTAGTCATTTGATGGAGACCTGAACTTTTCCTAAAGCTTAAGAGCCTAATCCCGCTACTTAACACAATGTTATAGTACCTGGGTTATCAGTTCTCACAAGACACCCAAAGCTTATGTAGGTATGAGAATTTTAAGCTTTCAAGAGCTACTTCAACTACCTTTCTCTCCCCTGTGCTTCTTGGGCCTGCTGTATACAAAGTTAAACAGTTACTTTTTTCTCCATGACTGTGTTCTCTTAAAAGTTTAAAATGCAATTAACTACTCTGTTGGTACCAACCTGGCTACAGCTTTAATTTATTCATTTTTTGTTACAGCTTTTCAGTAGTTAGCCAACAACTAAAAGCAGCATCTAAACCTGAGAGAATCCACGCTGGGAAAAAAAGAGACAAGAACTTCAGGTGCTCCAATATGAGAAAAGAGCAGCCTCCATGTAACATTTTATGGTATCCTAAAATATTACAAAATAGATCTGCTGACTTATTGAGGACACCACGACCTACTTTAAAAAGGAAAAAACCCTAAGTATTCCCACTGATGTTGCTTTGGGTTTGTTTTTTTTTTTTTTATGGCTGGTGGGTTTGCTCTTCAGGAAAAATTATGATTGTGCCACTCAGCAGTCAGTGGCCAGACAAATCCCCAGACACTGGAACACTAGTTCACACATTGAATGTTTAACATCTTCACATAAACATTTGTATTGTGTAACTGCAGCTTTTCTTGCTGAGGAACCTTGGCGATGAGGGGATTTTAAGAATTAATCTGAATAGAGTGCACAAAGCAATACTCCTCCACGATTCCCAATACAACTGCAGCGATTCTCAGAACCATGTTGTTGGTAAAGCTTTTTCGAGCTGCAATTGCTAGTAATACCAGATGGTGCAGCATTTTTAATGACACACACATGGAGCCATTAAGGCACAACTCGCAGTGTTGCATTAAATCTGAGCAATGATTTCCCCCATAGTTTAAAGTACTTGCACTGTATCTTTGAAAAGGCACAATGATCTCTGGAAAGAAATTGCAGTACTTAAACTATCACCTTACCTGCTTGCATTTAATACAAATAAATTTTGAGCTCAAGTGAAAATAATAGTTTCCATGCAAAGGCTTGCAGAAGTTTGAAAAGTAGAAGACTGGAAAATGTTTATGGGGATTTTTAACCCCTTACATCAACATTCGTGCATTTTACATCTTTTTCTTCCTCACCTCACCAGAGCATTCCTCTCTTTCAGCATTTGCTCCACACCAAAGCATTCCTCTATTTCAGATCCCAAGTCAGAACAGGCAGCTTTTTGTTCATCTTTGCTCAAAGTTTGAGTGAATTTCACCAAAACACAAAACTCATCACAGACGGGGACCTCAGGACATTGACAGCTCTAAACAGGTTTGTGTGTCAAAAGACAATCAAAGGAATTTGATAGTCAAGGGGCAAAAGAATAGTCTGTGCTGTTCTCAGTTTTTCCAGGTTTGCACTTTCTTATTTTGTGAGAGTAACTGATAGCAGATGACATTATTTTAAGGATATTTTCAAACGATTCACTACATCCTTTAAACCTCAGAAGCTCTCAAGCTATTGAGCAAACTGTCACTGCTTTCTGGCTTCCTGTTATGTTGCGATTTCTGGACTCAAGGGTTACCTCGCTAGCTTGTTCTACCACAGGCAGAATACAAGATACAGTAAGGTAACTTCAATAAGGTATTTTTCAAAAAAGAAACTTAGTTATTGAGTTTCATGGCTTTTAATGAGAACACAATAGCTGCAGTATTCATAGTGGCTGGATTCCACTCATTCTGACCAATAATAAATGAGATCTATATTTGGTTGTTTGGCATTATGGTTGATCCATACCAAAAGGTCTCACATGGTAAGTTGTATTGACAGACAAGTGCCACAGCATTCACAAGCCAAACTATCCTCAAACAATATTAACTAATAATGCTTGAACAGCATTGAACAGGAGACTCCCCTCAGTAGCACCAACTCAGCCACCGACCACAAGACTTTGTGCCACCAACGTGAACGAGCGCTGCAAAACTACCACCCTGCTCCCTTGAGTTTAAAGAAACCAGCACAAAGCTTCACGTCTGCTCTCTCTAATGGCAACATACACCCTTTCTACACTTTTAACCAGTAGTGAAGGGGTAACTGCACACTGTACTCGGCTGAAAGTGTTCAGGACACCTCTGATCAGTCAAACAGTAACTTCAATTGCTACCCAGTTACTAAATCTTGAGGCAAAGCAAAGCCACAGATAGTTTGGAGATATCGGGGGCAACTTTCTGCTTCATTCTGCACACAGAAAAGAGGTTTACGTACTAACTTTCAAATACAGGAACACAGTCTCAGTCTGGAGAGATGTATTACCCTGTGTTCCCTTTACCTCACCTCGTGTCTTTTTACCTCAGGAGGTGCGGGACAGGGAACTACGCTATTTGAGGAAACACTGCTGATATTTAAAGGGCTACACGTCACCGAAAGACGGGAAAGTGCTGAAACACGTAACCTGAAACACAGCGGCAACACCTCACCACCCAATCCACATTCTTCCCAGGTTAACGAGCCAGCAGTCAGCACTGTTGCACCCTGAGCACAGAAACCAGGGCGCTCCCGTCGGAAACAGTTCATGGGGCGGGGGGAGATTTTTGTTCCCCGGGCGGGAAAGGCCGTCACGAACCTCAGTCCCTCCACGTGTAAAATAAGTTCTGAAGCACAAACCAGGCGGGTTCCAGGCGCGGGTTTGCCTCTCCCAAGCCCCATCGCCAGCAGCTGGAGGGCGGAGAAGCCACAGGGGCCGCACCACGGGCCCAGCCCGGCTCCCCCTACCCAGCCCCGGCTCCTACTCACAGTCCAGGTGCTTCTTCTTGGGGCCCATCACCTCGTGGGTCGTGGCCTTGCAGACGGCCTTGGCCACGGCCGAGCCGGTGACGCTGTGCTGAGCCGCCGCGATGCGGTCGGTGATCGACTGCCCCGACATGGTCGGTGCGGCCCTGCCGGCGGCTCCCGCCTTTCTCCGCGGCGGCAAGGCCGGGCTGGCGGCTTCCCCGCGCCGAGAACGAGCGCAGCCTCCCCGCGGGAAAGGAACCGACAGCTCCCTCCGCTGCTAACGGGGAGTCCTGGCCGGGCCCCGCCTTAGCGGCTCCTCTGGACCCTCGGGCTCTGCCCCGCGGCTGCGCTGGCGGCGCCCGGCCCGGCTGTGCCGCCTCCTCCTGCCGCGGGCTGCGCTCCGCCTTTCCCTTTCACATTTAGGTTCAGATAAAATGGCGGCGGCGGCCGCGGCGTCAGGTGACTGCGCGCTCCCGCCCCACCCCCCGCGCGCTCCCGCCTCCGGTCCCCTCTGCTTCGCGCAGGAGTCCTCGCACCGCGGAAACGCGCGCGCGCGCTTGCTGCTGCCTCGGTCGTGGGGTTCCCCTGTCACTGGTGACGTCATCCAGAGTTTGGAGAGACCGGGGGGGGGGGGGGGGTGCGGGTCACGCGCAACTCTCTCCTGTAGCCGCGTTAGAGGGAGTAAATGAAGGGAAGGGGTAAGAGAACTTGGTCCTTGGTCGCTGTGGGGAGGGGAGGGTGAACCGGACCTTCGAAGCCCATCCAGTGCCACCCTCTGCCATGACCAACCACAGCAGGTGGCTCAGACCCCCAGGGTCCAACCTGACCTGGAATGGTTCCAGGGATGGGGCTTCCCCCACCTCTCTGGGCAACCTGGGCCAGGCTCTCATCACCCTAGCAGCAACAATTTCTTCCTTGGATCCAGTTTAAAGCCCTCTCTTTCAGTTTAAAACAATCACCCTTCATCCTGTCGCAAAGGCCTCTGCAGAAGAGATCATCCTCGTCTTTCTTGTAGGTCCCCTTTAAGACCTCAATAGGAGCTTCCTGGGATCCTCATCCCCTCCAGGGTGAGGTGCCCCTGGAGAGGATCATGCACTGTCTGAGTGGTGGAGGAAATGATCTACTGGGGGGATGAGTTTTCCCATAGATCCTCTCGCAGGCTTGCAGAGATGTGGAAGGAAGGACCTTCCTTCAGGGAAACTCCTAGGATGCAGAGACAGAATAAAAGCTCCTAGAAAACTTATGCAGACTCTATAGAAGTAACATCCATAAGAGGACAGAGCCTGGGCCACCCTTGCTGAGGTTGTTCGTGTTCCAGTTACAAAACCAAGCCCTGCTGGGCCGTGCGTGGAGCCTGGGCTCTGAGTTCACCAGGAGCTTCTCTGGAGGGGAACAGGTGGTATCAGGGGGCTCAAAACCTGTCATCTCCCAGCAGCCAGCAGGAAGGTGGACTCAGGTGTGACAGCAGTTTCTCTGATGTGGACACTGGCCAGCCGCAGCTGGACCAGTACCAGAACAATGTTCCACACCACCATCCATCACAGGTTAATCGTACCACTGAGTGGGGTTAAACACCCTGGAAATTATGGGCTTGCACCAATCCCACTGTTTTCCACACCAGCTTGTTGCTTGGGTAAAAATGCAGAGGAGGTTTTGTAGTGGGCTGACTTTGATGGACACCAGGTACCCACCAAGCTGCTCTGTCACTCCCCTCCTCAGAAGGTCAGGGAGAAGAAAACAGGATGGAAAAGTACTTGCAGGTCAAGATAAAGGTTGTTTAGCAAAGCAAAAGCAAAACAAAGGCCACACACAGAAGCAAAGGAAAACAAAAGATTTTATTCTCTGCTTTCCCATCAGCTGGAAGGTGATGTCCTCCTAGTCCTCAAAACGCAGGGCTCCAGCACCCCAGTGGTTGCCTTAAGAACAAACCTAACAGCAATGCCCCACCACTTCTGGTCCTTTCACTTAGCTTTTGTTGTTGAGGTCTTGCCCACCCCCAGCCCGCTGGTGAGGAGGATGTTGGAGAGACCCCTGGATGCTGTGGAGCACTGCTCAGCAGTAGCCAAAGCTCTGCTGTGTTGCCACCACCTTTGGAGCTGCCGATACAGAGCCCTGTGCGGGCTGCCAGGGGGAGAATTAACTCAGCCCAGACAGATGCAGGAAGAAGTGCTGCACAGGCAGAGCGCTGGGTTTTCCCAGCCAGTTTCAGAGAAGGGTGTTTAGCTCCTGCATGTGTAGGACATTAATCCCAGTGTGAACGCTCAGACGAATAGAAGATCTGCCAATACAGCAGTGGTTATTTTAGGTTAGAACTTTGAAGTAAAACCACAAAAAGTAAGGAGAGTAATAAAGAAGCAGTTGAAATATGTGTGTTATAAACAGAACTCTTGCAGCTCCTGCCAGTCAGCTCCCATTTGAGGGGCTGATTAAAGCTTTATTGTTTACATTATCCCTCAAGCAAGATGCTCCACGAATCCGTGTGCCAGACTGCCAAACCCCCAGCGGTCTGCTATTGCAGTGCGTGCTCAAAAGCAGTAAAAGAGGAAACATTTGCATCCATATCTTTCACTAATGCTGAAAAATTTAGGACCTTTACATGATATTTGTATGAGGCAGAGGGTGGTTATTAAGTGCTTCGATGCTCTACAGACCATTAGGTGGCCACAGGGAATGATGACGTTGAGCGTGACTTCTTGCCAGTGTTTTAAGAAAACTTAGGCTACGTAGTTAAACCAGCTTTGACCCAACATCTAGATTTATACATGCTAATTTATTACTCTCCACTGTCCTGTAACAGATATTATTCTGTCATCCCACGGGTTTCCTCCACTCCTTCACGTGTTCATGAGAACATGCGATCAGTGCCGTGTTTCTTAGCTCAGGAGTTTGTGAGGTTGTGTAGGAAATGAGTCCCACTGTCTGGCTCAGTTCTGTCTGGGGTGCCTTGTCACCATTATATCTGCTTGTGAAGGTCCCTGGTACTGTTTTGGGCAGTGACATTGTTTACAGGGCATGTCTCCAGCCAACTGCCGTTGCTTCCACGAAGGTGAGTACATATCCACGGCCTCTGTGCATTCATGGCAGTGATCCAACACAGTCCATTTGCTGGTCTTTGCTGTATGGAAAACCCAGCCTCTGTCCTCCGTTCCAGGGAGACTTTACATCGTGGCTCACTTGAGTGCAGTGCATCTATCATGTTCAGGAGTGACCTGTGTGATGGCCTCCGTGGTGAGGTGCTCTCCTTGAGCATGAGCCCACCTGTATGTAGCACCTTTCCCTAGTTGTCCTGCTCCTTCATGGGCCCATCAAGCTACCAATAGCTCACCCTTATGATCCCAGTTCGGTTTTGACAGCCTTGTCTACCTATTCATTGTTTCCGTTCATTCTACCTGTTCATTGTTCTCCAGCAGTGCAGCTCTGGGGCATGTAAGCGTCTAACGTAACTGGACCTTTAGACATGACTCACCTTCTCCTTCAGTGGCTCCAATGACTTGTTATGTGGGACTCCACACGGCAGCTTTCCACTTCTGATGGTTTCCTGCAGCACAAAAGGATCTGTCAGTAAATTATTATCTCCTAACAACTTATCATATGGAGGTGCCTCTTGGGTGTGAGCCACCTCCTCAGGCATAGCTCAAAAAATCTGCCTTCTGGCCAGACCATGACCTCTCCTTGGATTTCTGGGTGGTCAGGTTGCCCTAGCTGAGCTCCCTCCCAAGCACGGCAGAATAAAGAGATAGGTGGTGGAGCCAAAAGATCAGAGACACATACAGCAGCCTGTCTGCCACTTGATAACTTCTGTAATGGTAGCATGCACTACGCAAAACTGCTCTTGTCTTGAGCCCCATGTTGCCTGCCAAAAAGGACTGTGGTGGGTTGACCTTGCCTGGACACCAAGTGCCACCAGGCTGCTCTGTCACTCCCCTCCTCAGAAGGACAGGGAGAAGAAAACAAGATGGAAAAGAACTTGTGGGTGAAGATGAAGGCTGTTTAGCAAAGCAAAAGCAAAAGTCACACTCAGAAGATTTCATTCTCTGCTTCCTTCCAACCAACAAAGAGCTCCAGAACCCACAGTGGTTGTCTTAAGAACAAACCTAACAGCAACACCCCAACACTTCTGATCCTTTCACTTAGCTTTTGCTGTTGAGCAGAGCCTGGTGTCTAGAACGACCCTTAGCCAGTTGGCATCAACTGTCCTGGATCTGTCCCCTCCCCAGGTCTTACCCACCCCCAGCCTGCTGGTGAGGAGGATGTTGGAGAGACCCCTGGATGCTGTGGAGCACTGCTCAGCAGCAGCTAAAGCGCTGCTGTGTTGCCACCACTTTTGGAGCTGCCAATACAGAGCCCTGTGAGGACTGCCAGGGGGACAATTAACTCAGCCCAGACAGACCCATCACAGGTTTAAACACAACAATGAAGGTGAGCAGGAACACATGATGGCATCACACAGATATTAGTTGTCTTTTGATCCGGGGTGGGGAGTGCTGTGGATGAAATATTTCCTTAACCCTAAGGGCATAAATCCATCAGAACATGGTCAGTGCTATGAGAACACTGAACATTGCCTGAGAAAAGTGACAAACTCTTCAATAACAGGCATTTTCTGACCTGCAGCCAGCAGTTTCTAGCTGCCTTATTTTTACCTTGAGACTTCTAGTTTCTGGCAAAAAAAAGATCTTGAGTCTTCAAAGCCTAAAGAAGCATCAAAACAGTGAGAAGCGATTGAAAGATTAAATACACATTACAAATGTCTACATCTCCTAGGCTTGTCTAAACAGGGAAGCTGTTTCACAATAAGTGAGGGTGTGAGCTATTCTGTGCTACCTCCACCCCCAACAGGGACTCTCTGACTTTGTTCTCTTCCAGAAAGTTTTGCATAATGGTGCCCAAGCTGAGTATTCTCCTTTGCTCTGGCTCTGGCTTTGCTCACTGTGCTGGTCAGGACCAACTATGAGCTGAGATGTGCCACTTTAGGCAACACATTGACTCGCTCTGGGTTCAAGCCATCCTATGTGCAGCGTGGATGGCTCCTTCAATGTCTGTCCAGGCTGAGCACAGACTATAAATCATGAAAGCCAAGTGGCAGGAGACACAAATCATTCTTTTCTCACCATGCAGGTCATGTTGGTGGGTTGCTCTGTAGATGAGCTGCCCTTGGGTTTGATTCATTACCTAATGACAGTGCCTGTGTGATTTCTAATTGAAACAACAAAGTACATGGGGATGGGACACACAGAATCATCGATCCAAAACCTGATCCAAACCACAAGATGTGCCATGGGTGCATTTTCTGTCCTCACAGAAGCAGAGAAAAATGTACTGGGGAAAGGAGCACTGGAGATCACATGGAAGTTCAGCTTATTCCATCAGCAATTCTTGATCTTAGCAACTCTCCTGCAGCTGCAGACTGTAGTTGGTATCTGTAAGGGTGAAAAACTGTGAGCGATTGGTGCAGTTTACATCTCATTCAGCTTGCTGGACCTCAAAGCAGAGCTGGCCTTCAGAGTGGATGAGGTTGCTGAGCTCTGGAGCACTGGAGGTCTCCAAGGAAAGAGATTCCCCAATCTCATTGCCAACATGGCATTGCTCACCTGTTTCCAGAACTACATGGATAGCACGCTGTTGAGACATCTCATGTTCTGTGAATCTGTTAGTGAAGGAAGAGTGATTCTGGTCAGTACAGAGAGCAAGAAACCAGTGCCCAGCTGGTCTGGACCATCTTCTCTCCACCTTAAGAGCCATCTACATTGCTGCTGCAATGCAGAACTTTGTTAGTAAGAGAGTGTGTCTGGGTGAAACTCTACACCTTCTGAATCAGATAAGGACAGAGAAGTACAAATTACCCCCACTCCTCTGGGTGGAGTGACAAGGTGCATTCATCATCCTCCACAACAGATGTATTTAGGGAGAGCTATGCCCTGACACCATTAGTGACACCCAATTAGCTACACAAATTGGTGCATGGAAATTTAATTGAGAGGTACGTAAATTGCTCCCAGGGAGTGATGGAGAGATACCTTATCCACCTCTCCCTCAGCTTCCTAGTGCCAAAAGTGTCACTGGTCCAAGGACAAAAGGAAATGTCAATGTTTTCAGGGCTGCTCCATCACTCTCCTGCACTCATGAACGTTAGTTCACATCTGCAAGGTTGGAAAACTGTCAGTGACAGGTACAATCAACATCTCATTCATCCGCTGCACAGTGTTTACTGTAGGGTGGGTGCTGAGGGCTTCGGGAAGGGGACAGGAGGTACAGTCCAGGCGTGGATGGGTATAAATTGCGCTGGGGAGTTGGTGTGGGGGAGGGATCGAGACATCTCTGGGCTTCTGCCGTGCCTGGATGACACACACGGTTTTCCAGGGAAACGAGTATTTTAGTAATGAGTAGCGAATGTGCTGAGGGCTGGCTGCACCAACGGCCCTGGGAACACAAACAGTTTAGCAGCAGATTTGTCAATAAATGCCATCTGCTCCACAGCACCAGCTCCAAAATGCTGCAGAACCTACCTGAGCCGTGGCTGTGCTTTTGCTGAAGAGAGGTGAGGTAAAAACCACTACTAAATTAAGGGGGTTTGGTAGATGCTGTGATTGTGATCCAAACATTATAAACCCCGTGTTCGATCAAACTCGCTCAATCCCAGTTTAAACCTGGGAGAGTCAGACTGTTGCTCTTAGCGTTTTTTCCTAGTGGACAGTGAGGCATCTCCACAGAAGGGTGAGCTGCAAGCGAAGCTGCTTCTCTCACAGCTTAGGACATGAAGTGTCTGAGAAATATCTCACTGCCAGGGCTGCTGGCAGGGGAAGGGAAAACAGTTCTGTTAGCAACAGCAGCGCAGCCGTGTTTCCTGAGTGCTATGACCAGGACTGGTGGCTGATCAGTAGTTGGACTCAGTGATCTTAAAGACCTTTTCCAACAAGTTTTGGTGCAATTTTTTACCTCAGCAGAGCCAAGAGAGAAAAAAAATCCAATCCCCCAGTATTGTCCAACTTGGATTTATGGTAACCAGACTCCTCCAGTCTCTTCTAAAGGTCTTTGTTTCCCTCGCTCTCTATTGTAAAGACAAGATGTTGATAAGCAGCCCCAGAACTGGGACACTACAGCTAAACTCACTTCAATCTTGCCTCGCTGCAAGGTGTGAGAAGGTCAGACCTTAAGTTCACCTTTGCAGGCTGCCTGGCTGAAACTCACGCTCAGTGTTGTGTCTGAGCTGGGATTTCACTGCAGCTGGTTAGAGGAAATTCACTCTTGGGAAAACCTATGTCTGCAGCTGCCTGCCCATGCCTTGTGACTGACACAAACCCTGGATCGCTTGTATGTCCAACACATTTTAGGACTGATGTTATGAACCATAAGAAATAACTAAGAAGCAAAAAGACCTCAGTGAAAATAGTTAACTTCTCTGCAGTTTCTAATTACATTCTCTGCAAGGAGTTTAGTACCTGCTACGGGTTGTGGAATATAGGAGGGGGATTCTACTTCTAGAAATCAGGCCAGTGCCCAGAAAGTTCAGATATGTCTCCATGGAACAGCTTGGCAGCAGAAGGCACTACACAGCTGGAGAAGTGGTGCTGAGGGGAGTTCATAGCTGTTCCAGAAGGGTAACTGTGCCAGCCCCATCCTACACTTGGGTCAGACACAGCTCTGGAGAGACTCAGCTCTGCACAGAGGTGCAGTCAAAGGGCCTCTGAGCACCATAAATCCTGCTGGACTGATCCATATTGATCCCAACTTTCTTCCAGGACCACCAAGAGATGCTGAATTGCAATCAGCTCTACTCTAGGGCTAGTTTGGAGCCCACAGGATGCACAAAACCTGATACAAGCCCATAGGTATTTAAGCCCCTTTTCCCAGTGCCCTGCAGACACAAAGGTTGTGCTCACCAGTGTCTGACTGGTCAACATCACGCGGGTTTTCCCATCTCCTGTCACATGAGGGTCAGTCACACTTCCTCTGCCCCGTCTTTCTGTCCAGCCCCTGTTCAGGAGCACCGGGAGCCACTCAGCTCTTTCCCACTTCTGCCTCAAACTGCTGCTGAAGCCTGAGCCTTGACATTTCTGACTTTATATAGAAGCGGGGAAAAAAAGAAAGAGGGGAAGGAAAAACCAACCTGGAGCGATGCCACCATGGTTCATGAAAGTCCCTTTTGTTTGACTTCTCTGCCTGATGCTAAATTCAGCATTTTTTTTGGAAAAGAAAACCAAATCAGTGCTACAACGTGATGCAGTTGCTGTGGGACAATTTAACCTGTTCCAGTTCGGTCTGTTTCTTTGTGAGTAGGGTTAGGAGACAGGTTTTCACGGAATCACAGAACGATTGAGGCTGGAAAAGCCCCCTGAGCTCATCCAGCCCAGCCCATGACCTACCATCACCCCAGTGGCCAGACCAGTGCACGAAGTTTGGAAAGCAGGAACTGAGTGAGGAATGTCATGCAAATGCAGGATCTAGAGTTCAGGTTGAAAGATTAGTCTGGGTTTAGTGGGAGGCAGAGCTCTGGTTGTGTAAAGTTAAGATCTGAAGCTTGGAAGACCCTTGGTCAGGACCAGGACATAGACTCAATAAACCTGGAGAAGCAAGGAAGCATCAACAGCCTAATAGGATCATACAAAATGTGGACCTTGGAGGATCAGCAACGTTCCCATTCCTGCCAAGGAAGAGGAGGCACCTGGCTTTGGGAAGATTGGAGAGTAGATCCATTGGAATTGGAACAATAGAGAGTTACAAGTGTTTTGAAACCAAGGTGCTTATTTTTGCTGGTGGGACAAGCACTAAGTTAACGCCAGTGGAACCCAGTGGGTTCAAGGGCAGCCAAGGGATGGGATATTTTGTACAAGGTGAATTTTTTGTATGAGCTGAAATGAACCCAGCCAAGACAGTGGCAACGCTAAGGATTTAATCAGAACTGGGATGTTCAGACATTGCTGGGAACACCTAGAGACAGTTGAGAGATCTGGGAAAGGAGCCTCAGCTGCAGTGGGACGGGATGGATGGAACGGGATGAAGAAACTAAATAAACTAGTAAATAACTTTCTCTGGGTTTGTGCCTGGGCACTGGCAGACAGAGCTCTCCAAGGCTGCAGCACAACCCTGTTGCTTCTAAGACATCAGAGAAGCCACACATTGCAAATGTCCTAACCACAGGAAAAGCCATAATTGGAGCTCACACTTCATTAAGCACCAGAGAATCCACATGAGAGGGAAACCTTGACTCAGGAGTGGATTTTCTGGTGCTTAATAAGGCCCAGACTCCCATTAAGGTTTTTCCCAGGGTTTAATTCACTCCATGGCCTCTCTCTTCTCTCAGCCCCACTAGCTGTTCTCACACTATTTGCAAGACCTTAATATTTTCCAGACATTCACTCCTGTCAGTGTAGGGATGAGCAGCTCATTCAGGGGAGGGGGCAGGCAGAGCATGACCCTACAGGAAAACCAGTGGAGAGGCAGGTCCCACCATCCTGGCAGGGATGGCAGAAGCTGCTGTGTCCCTCTTACTGGGGGTAAAGCCATGCAGAAGTGTTTTAGGAAGCTGTCCAAGCAGGTAGTGCCAGGTTCCTGGCACTACTAGTTCCAGGACTGGTGTACACAATATCACCAGTGAAGTAGCTGGTTCCACTCTCTATCACCATAAATACGTTTAGGTTGAAAAAACCCCTTTAATACCAATAAGTGCACCTATCAATCTAATTCTACCAAGCCCACCACCAAAACACGTGCTGGAGCACCATATCTATACTCTGCCTGGGAGAGAAAAATAGCAAGCAACCTGCCCAAACCCTTCTGGGATTATTTCTTGGGCTGTCTTGTGGGGTCAGAATGGGGTGGAGGCTGAGCTGTCTGTCTCCTTCAGGAGGCAAAGAAGAGAAAAATAACGAGAACAAGGACTGCAAAGTCTCCAGCCTGCAGAAATGATGGATCTGGGAAGCAGGAGCAGAAGGCTGAGCACAGCCTTGAGTCTCCACCCTAAAGCCAAAGGGTGTTGGCAGGTCCCCAGTGCAGGGCTGGGGGTGCAGAGCAGCTCCACAGAGCAGCCTGGGCACAGCCAGATACTGGTGCTGCCTTATCTCCTGGGTTCAAGAGCCCAGGGCACTGAAGGGGAGGTATTTGCACCAAGAGCAACCTGTGGTCCCAGCTCACCCATTGCTTACCCCTTTGTCCTGCTGCATGTCTGAACCCTCCAATAGCAGCACCTGCATTGCTCCTGGTGAGGAGATGCCACCACTCCCATCCCACTGCAGCAGTGACTGGTCCTCACCTCTGGCAAATCAAACCTGATAGCCAACATTGCAGTAAATCCCCCAGGCCACATGTGGGATTGTAACTGAGGTCTGGCCACTGTCATCCTCTGGCCTCAGTAGGGAACAGAAGATAATAATTTCTGGTAGCGTGACCATGACTCCTGTAGCCCATAGCTCACTTTACCCTCCCAAAGAGGGGTGTATATAAAGGATTTACAGAGACCAGGGCCAGTTCCTCCCCTGGAGATCTACCCATGGCACCGGGGATTCTATGCAGCTGGAAGGACCCCTAAACCTCCCACCAGGACCCACAATATGGCCTTGGACCTGCAAGAGACAGAGAGTGAGAGCACATATCCAACAGCAGTGTAATGAGTATATCCAAATAAAGTGGTTTTCTGTTCTGTCCAAGATCAGTTTAGGGAGCTGCTGGTCTCCCAGGTTTGGCTGGGCAGGGGCACAGCCCAGCCAAACAGCACTGGGCAGTGAGGCAGAAAATGGAATGGAGACTCTGGGCTCCCTGCAGGAATGTGGTGGCTCCAGGCTGGACCCTGCACAACTCTGAGTCCCAGCATGAGCTACGTATGTCCTTGTGCCACCAGGATACTCACACACACTGCAGATGTGGATACTGATACAGGTGGAGGGGTGTTTGGTTTGTAATTCCAGCACAGTGTTTCCTTGGCAGCTCCTCAAGGCTGGGAGTCTTTTCCAGGAGAGGTGAAGGGAGGAACAAGGGTGTGAGGATGAGGGTGTGCAGCAGCACGAGGCTTGGGGCAGAGTCCCAGAGAGGAGGAGGAGAAGGAGAGCCCTTGCTGGCTGTTCTTGAGGTCTTAGCTATGTGATTAACCTGAGGATACAGAAGAACAGCTTGCCCCACAAATCCTAAATCCAAGAGTCGGGGTATTTGGGGTTGGAAGAAGCAGGATAGAGCTCATGGACCCTGGCTGAGGACGAGCAACCTAAGCAGCAGCTTCGTGGTCAGTTTAGCAATGGACTGATTTAATTACCAATGAGATGATGAGCAATGCCCTTTGTGCAAAGAAGTCCAGGTGAATTGTTTCCCTCGAGGGTCCAAGTCCTGGATTTCCCCGGTGCTTTGCATTGTGCCTTACAAGTTACTGCTGGCCTCATCTCCCCTGCTGTGGCCATGTGCCAGAGTGAGCACAAGGAGAACTTCACTCCCTTCCAGTGCTATCCTCTGTCAAATGAGGTCTGTGCCCACTGCAGCGGCTTTCCTATTCTGAGAAACGTCCTCTTCAGCACTGAGGCCCAACATCTGCTTGGAGACTTCCATGAAACATCACTGAACAACAGCTAGAGATCAACCACTTCCCCCTGAAAGGTTGCAAAAGTCGAGATGGAAGATCAGCCTTGAAGGAAGCAGCGGTTCCTCTTCTCTGCTCCATGAGCAGCAGAGATTCATACTGAGGTGACTTGTTGCCCTCACATCTTGGCTTTGGGTCTCCCCTCTGGCTTTGGCTGAATTCCTGAGGGGGGTTATTGAAGCAAAAGGCAGTAACAGCACAAAGGAGATCCCACAACAACTGAAAACCCTCACTAGTTCCGAGCACTTTCTTTTACTCAAGTAGTTTCCTCTTTTTCCCCCCCTTCCTATTTAGGGTGATGGCCACGGGGCTACATGTGATGTGGGCAGCAGATAAGGGGAAGTTCTAGACCCAGTGAGGGGCAGCTGTTTGCACATTTCCAAGCCACAGTCAAAGGGAATGTTTTGGAATGTGGATGTTGTGCTCCCCCTGAGCTCCCACTCACTCGGCTACACACATTTGGGACACCCTTTGCACACCCTAAAGCTTCTGCCAACCTCCTGCTAAAGCGATTGAATGTGCTGGAGGCTGCTGGGCTGCCGTTTCCCTGCAGGAGCAGCAGAGTGGTAGCAAGGGGCACATCAGGGCAGGCCCTGCTTTTGCCCAGCACCATCTCCCCTGGACCTGGCAGCTTTTCCTCAGCAGGTTCCTCCACCCTGCCCTTGGCCCTTTGTACCAGGGTGGCTGGTGCGGAGGGGAGCCAGCACTGCCTCGGGAAGTGGCTGAGCGTGGTTTGACAAACAGGTTGCTCAACAGCGGGTTGGAGTTGTTGATTTCATCTCACGCTGACCTCTGCTTTGCGTCAATGATTTCCAAGCAGAGAACCCTGCTGGGCTGCAGTGCCAGTGTCACAGCTATCGGGGAAATCTGACTTCTAGGTCTTTCCTGGCCACTTGGAACTGCACAGCGGGCAGTGAGGAAGCCCATCCGGATTGCTGCTAAGATGCAGCACTTGTAGACGAGCATTCCAGTGAGGGGTGGTTCTTCCTGCCCCTCCTGGGGCTGCAGATCTCCCTTCCCCAGATACGAGGCTGAGACACTCCTGGGGTGCTTTAGAAAGTGCAAGGAGCTGCCAGATGTGTTTTCCTCTTGATCCATGCAGCAAAAGTAGCTCTGACAGGGCTTTCCAGCTTATGTCAGACAAAGCCAGTGTCCCCATTCCAAGGGCAGAGAACGGTCCCCACCGCCAGGAGGAGGGTCTGTGCAACTCCATAGCCAGACCTGCAGAACCCTTCCTGACTGAAAGACCCTGTGGGTTTTCTTGTTCCACAGAGCTCTCTGAGTCTGCTGCTTCCCTGGAATGTGGGATCAGAGTCACCCATCGGGGAAATAATCCAAATAAATACATGATGTGATTCAGAGCTCTCTCCTCTTTCTGCTTTAGACTCTTGGAACTAGTGTCTGTAGGACTGGGATGTGCTGGGACCAGCCTGTGAAGGTGGTTTTACCTTTTCTCTTGCAGCAGCAGTAGCTTGGGGACCTGCTGGCCTGGGGCAGGCTCTGCTCACTAGGATGCTCAAGAAGGAGAGCCTGGTTGCAGCTACCTTCCTCAGAGAAGCTTGGGTCAGAGAGATGGGAGTGATGCTCAATGAATGACGCACTGCTGCCTTCCCTGGCTCCTTTTCCTAAGGGATATTGACCTAAGCAAGAACATCTAGAGATATAGACTTTGTACCAGCCTGTACAACCGAGTTTTGAGGTTATTCACCTACTTCACCACTCTGCACTCTTTCCCTCTAATTCCAATGAACAACTGGTCATCAGAGTCAGCAGGAGCTCATTAGGAGGGTTAAGGTTGTGTTGCTGATGGAAAAGGCTGGTGCTTTCACTCAGATGTCTCCATTTCTGCAGCCACATGGCTGCAAAATGCTGGAATCCCACCAGAGCACCTCCTTTTCCCAGCTTGATCCAGAGAGGCTGCAGGTAAACAACAGCAGGTTGTAGAGCGGGTGAGGCGGTGGTCACTGGTGAGAGGTGCACAGGGAAGTGGCTGAGGCTCCTGGTTTACACAAAGCAGTTTGATGAGCTTTGTGTTACTTACTAGTCTGAGGAGGTGCATTGGTGGTACTGGATGCTTTTGTGCTCTCTGTAAACACAGAGGGGAAATCACTGGTGTTCTACAGTTATTACAAGCCCTCATTTTGTGCAGAAGTCAGCTTCTGGACGTGCCGATTGTGGAAATAATCTTTATTTCCTCTCCCTGTCATTTTTACCGTATCACAGCATGCAGGTCAGCTCCTGAGCTGTCTGCTGCATCCCTCAGCTCCGCCTGGGCAGAGCCAGCCCAAGCCCCACCCTTGCCATCCTGCTCTGTGCAGGCACAGTGCTGATGCTGACCAGGCAGAACAGGAGTGATTTCTTTCAGCAGTGCTTCCTGACCATGGAGGAAGCCAGAGCAAAGAAATGATGAATCTTCCATTTTTCATTTAAAAAAAATCCTTGAAAAAATCTCTTACTTTTGAACGATAACCAGCCTGCCTGTGCCCTGCTGACTGCCCTGTCCTAATGGACCAAACACACCCTGGAGGCCAGGCCCATTGTCTGCAGGAAGCCCCCTGTATTGGTGCTTCAAGAGAAATCGTTCATGCCCTGAGACAACATTCTGTAGCTCTGAGTGACAGGGTTGCTGCTCCTGTAGCCAAGGGCAAACCCCTCAGCCTCTGCCAGTGAGGATGTGGGGGGCTCTGAGGCGCCTGTGGACACCCAGTGGGGTTTGGTGGGGCCTCACGCTGCTTGGCAGGAAGAGCAGCAGCAACAGGAGGTGGGAGTGGGTTGGTCTGTCCCTGCAGCCCTCCTTGGGCTGCCTGCACCAGGGGATAATGTAGCCCCTGGATGGGCAGCTCCTAAGGCACAAAAGGAACAGCTCATGGTGTCTGAAACCCAGTGCTGAAGAGCATCTCATCTGGATGCCCCAGTGGTGGAGGCACCCAAACCTCCACAGGAATCCTGACTGGAACCTCACCTCCCCTTGCCTGGCTGCTTCCCAAGAGCTGTGTTAATACAAAACAGAGAGACCAAAGAGCTATCGAGAGCTCAGAGGCTTTCTGAATCCCTTTCTTGCTCAACGCTCAACTCTCTTTGCAGAGGAATTTTCTCTCGCAGGCTGGACAGAAGTCACACTGAGAGCTTGACCTGAACTTTGATCTGGAAACCTAAAGGCAAAAGCTATGTTTGTCCTCTGGCATCCCCTCCAGCGTGAGCAGACACCTGCCAGTGCTGCCTTCGTTTGGAGCGTCGCCTTTTCCACCACCCCGTAACTGCAAAAACACTGCCTGGATCCTGGGGAAAACTTCCTCCTGGGGTCACCTTCCTCCTGGGGCTGCTGCTGCTCTCACACGAGGGTCGGTGTTTTTTCCCTTGTGGGGACAAACACAGTGAAGGTCTTCCCCATCACTCTGTGCTGGCCATGTGGGGAAGAAAGCAAAGAAATAGCAGCAGCAGCCAAACCGAGTGTCTCTGGATGGTGACAGGAGCAGTGGCACTTCTAAGCAGCTGAGTGCCTGGACAGAGCACGGGACGGGTCTAAATGAAGAAGTTAAACCAAACTGCAACCCCAACCACCACAAACACGCAAGGAAGACGCAGACAAGTCACGTTAAGCTCTAAAGCCCTGCTGAGAGCCCCCCAGCAGAGCAAGGGCTTTGCAGGCTGCTCACAGCGATGGCTTTGAGTTCTTCGAGCTGCCAGAGCAGGGAGTGCTGAGACTGTAGGACAATGAGCTGCTGCTAAAATTGGATGTGAAAGGAAAATCAAATATCAAAGTATAGCAAAACAGGACAGTGAATGAAAGCTTGGGTCACCCCAAGCTCACTTCTGCATCACAACAGGGCCCGGGGTCAGCTCTGCAGGTCTTTAAGGGCTGGAGTTGGTGCTGCTGACACTACCACCAGGAGAGAAAAGTCCCTCTGCGCTCTTTGCCGTAAGCAACTGGAAAAGGAGCTTCAGATGCCATTTGATGAGGAAATGCAGACCTAGGACCTGTCAGAATGCAGAAGGCAGCCTGCAGTCTCAAGTTTTGTTTCTGCTGCTGCCAGCCCTGGGGCAGCCCCTGTCCCTCAAAGTGCACACGAGAAATCACAAATGCAGCACAAGCCCCTTTGCCAAAGCTCTTGGAGGTCTACTGGAGAGAAATGACGTTTCAGCAGTGGCCCAAGACCAGGACAAGCTGGTCTGGTGAGAGGTGTTGCTGCTCATGGCCAGAGATTGGGACTGGGTGGACATTGTGGTCCCTCCCAGCGCAGCCCAGTCTGTGATTTTCCTTACCCTTGTGTCCCAACAGTTCCCAGCAGGGACACCAGGAGTCAGGAATGCCCAGCCTGAGGTAGTGATGTGCTGAGTATCTCAGGTTAAAAGACCAAAGCAGTGGGGCCAGAGAGAATTGTGGCCTTTTTGGAGGGGTTTGTGTCTCATGCCCCGTGAAGATGCCCTGGGTTTCATAACTGGGTCCAGCTATGCAGGTTTTTGCTTCAGGATAGTGATTTGAGACTGCAGGTGAGATTAGGGGGGTCAACATCTACTGAGCACTTACACAGCCATATGTTTTACTGTCAGGTTCCCCGCTTATTACTATTGTCTAACCACCAAAGAACTTTGCACTGAGGTGTGGGGAGTCCCAGAGTTTCCTGTGCAGCCCCGTACAGCTTCACCTCAGCACTGCTTACTCACAGAGTACAGTTCCCTTATGGCCAGCTCAGAGGGTGCTGGGCTGCTCCCCATGCAGGGATGCTGGGACCCTCCATGCTGCAGCAGTGCCTCACGGGTGGGCCATGCTGGGTTGCTGTGGCTTTGGCACTGCTTGCTGCCCTCCCAGGGCCTGGGAGCTAGTGCAGGAGAGGGAGCTCCGTTAGGGGGATGAAGGTTGGATGATCCCGGAGGTCCTTTCCAGCCATAACGATTCTATGATCATAGAATCTGGAGATCACTGCCCACTGGAAGGGCTGTTGCCGTCTCCACCGGAGAAGGGATGCAGTGGCAGCCTGTGACCCGGCGGTCAGACGTTATCTGACCTTTTATTTATCTGACCCACCCACCCTGTGTCAGGCAGTTCCCTTGTATCAGGCCCCAGGCACTGGCTTATCTCAGCCCCATGTGTCTGTGCTTCAGTCCTGCAGCCACGTTCCCACCAAGGGCTCGCTCAGCACTTGGAGACCCTTGATTCCCCGCCGTGGGTGTCCAACCAGGGTTACAGAGCTTGCAGATTCAAAGGTGACACCTGCCTGAAGCAGCAACGAAACGATTTCGTTAGCAGCCAGGCCCAGCTCCGCTGCCACCTTGGACCCCAAGAGGCACGGGCTGAAAGGATCCCACGGCCCCACTTTGTTGCACGTGCAAATTATATCAGCAGCAACCAGTCTCCCCAGCACAGAGCAATTAAAGGATCAGGTTAAATAACAGGTCTCTGTGTCCCAGCTCAGAGCATGTGGTGCACCAATGTGTGCTGGTCTTTGGTCAGCAAATGCGGCCCCTTCCTGCCCCTCAGCTGGAGCTGCTGTGACTTACCCAGCCCCAGGAGGATGCAGATGCCAGCCCATCTCACAGCTTCACTGCTGGTTTCTCAAGCCACCTGTAAAGAACCTTCCTGATGCCCACACGTGCAGGATTTGTTTGTGAGCTGTTTGAATTTGCATCCAGATCACCGACAGAAACAGACTGACACAACGGGAAAAAAGCATTCAATACAAGATCTGGACGTTTCCCCCATGAGCTTTTATCACAATAAAGACCAGAGCTATGTTTTATATTAATTTATTAGAAAAAAAAGATACGTGGTTGGATGTGCAAATATATACAACAAACATTACACTGAAACACCAGGGAGGGGGCAGCCCCTTCCCTCTATTGACAACTCACTCCTTCCTGACAGAGATGACTGGTTAATGTGCCCCCACAGACCCACAAATATAAAATGACCCCATCAAATGCTTTGTTTGCACAAGACAGAGGTCTGGGTTTATTTGAACACGAAGTATTCTGGCTTCAACATGGCAAAAGTCAGCTGCTATTTTGGTGGCTTTGCTTTTTTTTAAACCTGAGTGAGTTTTTGTGGAGCAGGGGGACAAAGGGAAGGCATCACCCTGTGCTTTGGCCTCACGAGCGTTGGGTGCTCCTTGAGTTACTAAACCACTGCATCGCTTCAAGTGACTGCAGCTGCAAGCCCTACACCTATGATTTAGTCAGTGACACAGAGGAGAGCAGGTACTGCCGCTGGCCAAAGCTGGGCTGGCTGCAAACAGCTGGCTCCAGTTCAATGGTTGCTGACCTGCTCCAGGTAAAGGAATTTAATGCCACCTCCTGTAACAGGGGAATTGCAACTGGAAAATACAGGTCAGTCCAGAGAGCAAACGAGCCCTGTGTCCTGCTACACCTTGCTCAAAAGTGGGATTGCTGGAGGACTGCAGAAGTAAGGCCATAGCAAACCTAAACTGAGCTGGGGAATGAACACAATGGCCCCTTTGCTCTGAAATCCTGCTCATGCCAGGAAATCTGCTCAGCTCGGGGAGATCTCTTTGGTTCTTTAGATGTGTCTCAAGCAGGTTTTGGACACAGGCTGTTTCTGTACTAGAGGCCACAGACCATGTCAGTGGAAGATCCATCCCACCTCTGATCTCCTCTCCCATGCCTGGGGGCTGGCACAGTGGCTCCTCACTCACTGGACCCAACAATCACCACAGGACCGAAACCATCCAGCTTGGTTTGTTTTCCACATCAACCTGCAGCTGAGCCACTCCACAGAGCCACAATTCCAGCTACACAAAACCTCTTTGCTCATTTAACCCTCCTCTCTGCTCTGAAGGAGAAACCTCAGTGGTACTGAGAAGGCACTACAGGTCCTGAGCTGGGATGCCAGTTCCCCCAGGAGATGAGGGGTTCCTAAGGGACCACCATCCCCCCAACCCTGCCATGCTCAGGTAGGTGTAGAGCCTCTCTGCGTTGGCTCCACAGTTTTTAAAGAAATACCTAATGAATAACAACATAACGAACCCAGAGGGAAAAGAAGACACTGCCAGGGTGTGCCTGGACAACACTGGAGCCAGCACCAGCCAAGGGCTCCTGCCTGGTCTACATCTTCACAAACTGCCAGAAGCTGACTGGGCTTCCAGGTGCTCTGCAGGTTTTCTTTTTTCTCTGGCCAAGGGATTAGCATGTAAGGACAGATTAATTGCAGAGTGGCTCCAGTTTGTTCTCAACACCCCTCCTTGCCCATTGGAGGCTCTATGGGTGCTGGCCCTGGGCTGCTGCCCAGGGAGCCTCAGTCAAGTGCTGCAGTGGGGGCTGCTGCGGTTCTGCTGCACCACAACTCTTACTGATGGGGTGGCCATGGCAGCTTGGGTCTTTGCCATCCTCTCTCCCCTCCCTGGAATACTGTGGAATTTGCCTAAACCACAGAAACAGCAGCCTTGGGGAAGGATCGATCTGGTTTGCTAATTCTGGGGGGTATTTTTTGAAAGCTCCTGTTTGGCGTGTTGTGGTCACCCAAGGTGAGCCTCATCGTTCTTGTGGGCATCGCACAACCTGAAGCAGTGGGTAAAAGCATCTGAATAACCCCCTAACCCAGCTGGTAGTTAAACAAATGGAAGTTAGATACCATCAGCAGCGTGGGGTCGGGGGGAGGAGAAGATGACCCTCCTGGTCTAAGCACAGTCCCCACCAAACTGCATATTTACGTCCTTTTAGGAGAAAACAAGTCTCAGAAGAGCTCTTTCTTCTCCCAACTTCCGAGTGATCCCTAGGCTGGGTTTGTCACTGTTTAAACATCTTCATGATAAACCAGAATAACAAAGCCAGAGGTTGTGTCCCATAACTCAGTGTTTTTCCACTTGAGAAGGGTTTCTGACAGCCCAAGGAGAAACCCTCCAGTCAGAATGCGACCACTGTGGAGCCTGCTCTGCCTTTGCTCCACAATTTCCCCTGCCTTTGGTGACACCTTGCTGCCCCTAAGACAAGAGGTGGCTGGTCCTTTCAGCACTCAGCACACATCACAGGCTTTTGGTGACACCAGTTATTTGCACACTGGAACTAAAGGTGTTTCTTGTGAGCAGAAAGGCAGATGTGTGTGTGACACAGCCCTTCCTGGCTCCCCTCTCTCTGACACCCTGGTGGAGTTGCAGAGCTCCACCACCTCTCCCCAAACCACTTCCCCTGCAGCAACACCACACCCAGGGCCCGGCTGCTCAGAGCTCTCCTCAGTCACTTCTAGGACAAACCAAGTGGTTTTCAATAAACTTAATCTCATGGCAGACAGATGAGATTGATAGGAAAAGTCCACATTATTTTCAGAACTTTTATGAACATGAACTGTTGTTCTAGAGCTTTGGTGGGGGGGTGGAGGAGCAGAGTAGGACGGAACAGCGGAGCAGCAATCTGCAGCATCAGCCCAGGTTTCCCAAGCAGCTCCAGTCCAGCACACTTCATGCCCACCAGCCTGGGCACCCAGTTTCCCCAGAGGCAACTAAGGCGCCTGTGAGCCTTGTTGTTCTTGCGGGGCAAGCTAACAAGAGCCTGGTCACCACAGATCCCCAGCTTCGTGTTGCAGTGAGACCTACAAGCACTTCGGCTCTCGTGAGGTAGGACAAAAACGGTGTTTCTGGGAGCCACGCTGCCTCCCCAGCGAGCCACGTGGCCTGGCTGCAGCCTCCCAGTGCCCAAGTGGCTGGAGCAGAATGGGTGCAGTGGTGAGCAGGAGCCTTGAAACGCCAGCGGTTTCTCCAGTGACATTTCTACAACCTCGGTTTGGTAGATCAGCATTTTTGGGCTGTCAGATTACAGTAACAGAACATGGGAGCAACAGGCACACGGAGGGAGGCCAGTGATTCGGCACCACCGGGGAGGAATTCTGTTGTGAGGGTTCTGGCTGGCTGGCTGTCGCTACTGACAGGACAGAGCTCTTATGGCTAGTGGGACTTACCTGTGGGAGCACAGCCTTTGAGGCCAAATCCAATACGGGTCACTGAGTGGCACCACAAACTTCCACCACTCGAGGGGCTGTGTGCCACCTTAAAACACAGACTGCAGCCAAGCTCTGGAGTTCAGTGTGTTATAAACTGTACACATCTGTGATCCTGAGATAGTGCCTGTAACAAGTCCCAAGGTAGATAAGCTTCCTGAGCCCAGAGGTCCTCACGCCGCGCGAGCGCATTGTTTGCTCCTGGCAGGCATGCTTGCCTCTCCCCGAGCTACACTTCCTAATGTGCTTTTTTTGGGGGGGGGGGGTTTTGAGCAAAACAATCAGTTTGATGACTGCTACCAGCAATTCCAATGGCATTTCTTCTGCAGTTCAGCTGAAAGCATTCTTGATCCCCTGCCAGTTCTCCCAAGACTTGCAGGAACAGGCTCACAGCTTCCCTTTCTATTTTTTGGCCAGCCAAGAGCTGTGTGCCTGCAGCCTCCTGCTAGACAAACAGCTGTGCTTTGCCCGAGACACTCCTCACAACAGGGGAGAGAACAGTAGCAGGAGACCGAAAGGTGACAAGTAGGAGCCACAATAGAGAGAAGCAGCTTAATGTGATGACCGCAGTCACGAGGATCAAAGGCTGGGAGTTTCAGTCCCATCACTACGTAGTCCTGGTTTGAGTTTCCGACAGCTTCAGCTTCAGAAAGCCAGGGGAACAATATTTTCCCTAATTGTCCTCACTTAAGCACTATATAGTCAAAAAAGTTCTTTTTATTGGTTCAGTCTTTTAGCCCTTAGTTGGTTAGTCACCAACAGCTGCCAGGTGCCACAGCACCGAGCACCCGCAATGTCTGAGGGAATCTCAAATATAGCTTCAGCAACTAGGGATTGCACAACGGAGGGCAAAGGCAGGACTAACTAGATTAATGCAACATGTAGTGGATGTGTTAACGCTGAGTGTGTGACTGGGCGAAGGGTCATGCCAGAAAATGGTACCATGTAGCTTACTGGTAAGGGCAGTCCAAAGGGTGATGTGTTCCTTTCACCGTCAGTGAGCCACTCGCTCCTTCAACACGCTACTCTCAGCTGAAATCCAAGGATTCCATTAGAAATGCCATTCCTCGACAGCCCATAGGTATCTAATGACTTGCTCTGCCTTTGAACTCCACTGTGATAGCTGCTTCGTTAATATTGTGGTTCCAGTGCAAAAAAAAATGGTCCTCCAGATCCCAAATCATCTTCTTCGTCCTTTAGACTTTTGATTGCCTCTCATCTGTCCATTCCTGCTTAGTGTTCTGTAAAGCTTGAGTCTTCTGCTCATCTACCTGGACATAGTCCACTCTCTGCTCCTCAGAGAGAAAAGGTTTCTGTGGGAGAGAGAAATAAAAACCCAACCTATTAATGTCAGGCTCGGAAAGGGAAGCTAGGGAAAGTTAGCCTGGATTTCTGCTTGCCCCTTCTTCTCGCTCAGTGACTGCTTCACTTCACCTTGGAGCTCGCAGTGACATCAGCTGACAAAAGCACTGCCTTACAGCCTGCTCTGACTATAATTATCCATCTGTCACCCTGTCACTCAGCCCAGCCCAGCGAGCGAGAAACGTGCTGTTCTGGCGATTTCCATGCAGATCGTCTTCCTTTTCTCATCCAAGTGATGCTGCGGCAGGGATAACCTAACTGCATTGTAACTGTGGAGGGGGGTTAGGTGACAAATCTTAGGAGGCTGGAGACTTCTGCATCCAGGAGTATTAGCTGGTGGGGAAAATAATACAGGAGACATAAACCAGCCCAAACTGACCACAGCAGTCCCTGCCCACCACTTGCCCAGCTTCAAGCTCTTTGGAACTAGGAATCTGTTTTCTCAGCATTGCTAAGGAAACCAGAATGCTTTGGAGAAAGGGGATGAGAATAAAGATGCACGTTTCGCCTTGTTGCAACAGGCAGCACAGTTTTGCCCCGAGAATTTATCGTGGGCTATGAACTTGTTACTGCAAAGAGATTTGGGGGAAAAAGTGAAGACTTGATGAAAATGAAAGGGCGTGCAGAGATGTGTGAGCAGCTGCAGGCTTGTCCACGAACCCTCATGGTTGCACATCCCACCAAGTCATGCCAAGGACACCCTGCCATCACCCTAAGAGCACGCGAAGTACATGAATCCTGAACCTGCTGCAGGTGCTACCAGCTGGAGATACAACTGGCTTCTTCACCAGTGCTCAGAACCCCTAGTGGAGTAGGACTCCTGGTTCTGTTTTCTTCCCAGTTAGGCAAAAGGACAGGAGGCTGTGGGGATTTGGGAATGGCTCCTACCTTCTGTACAGGGGACGGGGAAGCAGAATTAAAATCCAGCGCTAAGTAGTCGAGGTTAGATTTTCTTGTCCATGGAAAAGCACCACTGTAGGGAGATGTTGCCTGTCTGTGCTCCTGTTGGGAAAAGAGGATAAACAGTCAATGCTCCTGAAAAACGATGCTGAAAGAAAGCAGGACTAGAGCTGTGAAGTGGGAGACCTTGACAGAGCACAAGTGAGCAGGGCCAGCACCACATCATTTTCTATTTCAAGGGTGTGTCTGGTGACCAGCCACAGGATAACACCGATTAATGGCAAGAAGCAATAAAGAGATTGTGAGGGCCCTTTTTTCTTGGTAATTCTGGGGAAAAAAGCAAAGCAGGCTGATTTTCATACCATGTTAGCAGGAAGGACTCGTGCCCAGCTTCCCAAGCCAAGCCCTTGGAAAGCTCAGATCTGCCTTCTTAACCATCATCCTTCAATGAACTTGAAGAAATGGTGGTAATGCTGTTCAAATCTAGCAGCAGGAAAATCACCGATGACCACAAAGATACGGAAAGTTTTATTTCACTAGAAAAACCAAATGGGAAGTAGGTACAATCATCCTCCTGAGCTGGTCTGGATCTAGTAGAGGTTAAAATTTGAGACTATGATTCAAGGAGCCTGTGGTCTGCTTTGCAATGGATTTCCATAGCCGTTGCCACTGGGCTTTGGCTACAGAGCCAGATCTGTAAATCTGCAGTCACTGGCTCTGACTGAGGGATTTGAGATTCATCTCCACCCAAAATTCAAAGGAAATGGAGGTTCTGGTCTTTTGCAAGCCACGGCTGAAGGCTGAATGAAGGAAAGGCATCCACAAAGCCAGATGTTCTTCTTTCATGGGATGGGAGGTCGGGTTAACACTATCAGACAAAGCCGAAGCAATAAGAGCTATTCATGGGTGCTGTGTTTCTGCACAGTATTTGGTGTGTTTCCTTAGGAAGTGCACCAACGGCTGTCTGTCATTTCCTAGGAGATCTGCCTTTTCAAAGGGGAAAAGATTTCATTTGCCTTTGCCTCAACGAGTTCTCATGTAAATATGGCTGATCCCTGTGATCTCTTGGAACAGCTTAGCAACATTCGTGGGCAAACAGCTGAGTTCTGCAGAGCAGAAGAAGGGCTGCCCTTATTTCTCCGTAAATTGGTCCCATTGTCTTTGGTTTAAAACCATTTCATCGCTATTTTTTAAAAAACAGATGGCGAAGGACAAACCTCCTCAACGTTTTCCCTTAGAAAACAAACTTCAGCATTCTCCATCAGTGTGACAGAGCAGGATAAAGCAAAGGATGGCTGTGTGAAAATGAAGATTACCATATGAATGTAACTTTCTTCCTCTTCTCCGGAAACTGAATTGGCAAATATTCTTGCTGAATTAATACCGTCTCTTTCTGGTGAGATAAAGCTCATTCGATTGCTATGAAGGAAAGCACAGGAGAGGTTAAGGAAGCATCTTACAGATGCTCTGAAATGCAGCCAAAGCCTGACACAGTCCATATGGTGAATAAACTGACACTAACGCTGCAGCCTTTATGGAGAGGATGTCCAAAACCCCGCCTCAGTTCTAGAAAAAAATGTTCTGCTGCTATGAGTGCTCCGGTTGAGCTTTTCTCCCGGGGATTTAGGAAAGTTTGTAATTTCTGATGTGACACAAAGCATAGAATGTTGTGGCAATGCTGCAGCAAGGGGCACGGAGATGGCTGTTACTCATCTGTGCCCGTGGGGCAGTTACTGATTTGTGTGGGCACCCGCACTGTGCAGGCTGACGTGAATTAACCAGCTCCTGGAGGTGCCTGCAGAGGAACTCGGGTGGCTGTGAGCACAGATCTGGGCTATGGAGACAGCTGCAACTCGGCCCTCGGACAGGGAAAGCTCTTTGGCTAACGTAACTGTCAGAGGCACATTGTGAGTCAATTACAGCAGGGCAGCGCCACGAGATTAGTCGCTAGGGAGTTAGCCGGCCATGTTGTGCAGCCTGAGCAGTGCCATTCCTTGGGCTTTATGAGTTCCAGCCATACTTCTTCTTTAGTTCTGTTAATGTAAAACATGCAGACACTCCTCGAGCTCGTTATCCTTCAGGACTCCGCTCTGTGTCAGCACTAATTAACCGCAGTGATGCTTGGAGCCGGGCTACTGGGTTTCCCTAACAGGCAGCACGTGGCAGGCAGTGCCAAAGGGCTCAGCTGGCTGTGCACTGCCTGGCTGCAACTGAAGAACTGCTCAGCTTGTGTCTCTTTTGCCCTCCAAGTGACTACCTGAGGCAGAGGATGTAAATGCCCTGCCTGTCATTCTTGCTAGCGAGAAAACCGCATTTTCTGGAGCACTCAGCGTATGAGAGGAACTTGGTGGGAACTGCTGGCTTTTGGACGCATACTTCAGCACAGCTGAACCTCCTGCCAGCCTTCCCCCATAGTGGCAAAATCCCCCTAGCCAACAGGCTGCAGCCCTCCTCTGCTAAGGAATCATAGAATCATAACGGATTGGAAGGGACCACAAAAGATCATCTAGTCCAATCCGCGATCCACTAGTCCACTTCCCTTCAGATGAGTCCTTCACTGCCCTTGGAGCCCAACAGTATCATCTGCTCACACTAAAGGGGCTTTGGGACCACAAACATTTGTTTCATCCCACAATTAATGTCTGGTGAAAGAAGGTCACGCCACCAGATCAAGCATGAGATGCTGTGTGACAGTGCAGAGGTCCACACCCAGGCTACACATCGGACAGACCTTGAGCTTATCTGGTTCTCCTCTGCTATATTAATCTTCAGGTACAAAAATGTGTCTATGACTTTGAAAAAAAGCCACCATTAAGGTAACCAAAGCTTTTAGCTATCATAGAGTGCAAACCAGCTCTGGGCTTTTCAAAAAGAACCCTCAAAACCCACCGAGCACCATGCTGCACGCACTGGAGCTGCCCATTGTGTCTTTTTAGAGATAGCAGAAGCCTGGGGGCTGCTGGAAGAAGCTTTGGGGAATTTTTGTTTGGGGACTTAGCCAGGAAGCTGTTTCTTGTGGGATGTGATAAGTTATTTTTAACTTCATTCCACAGCGTTAAGGCTTAAAAGATTGGGATGGTGGGTTTCTTGTTGACTTACTAAGGCACAGTCCACATCCTGGTGACAGCAGCATGCTCCCGGATTGTGGAGAGGTTCCTCAGGTCCAGCGGAGGTGGCCGTGCTGCAAGGAGACACAAAAGGATTGACACTTGCAACGGCAGAGCTGATGAAAAGTGCAGACTGTTTAGAAAAATGCAGTTTTGTATTAACAGCAATGAACAAACAGGGTATGTCAGAGAACACAAGGGACATCATCTGGGCACAAATCAGTAACAACCAGCCACTTCGGTCAGCGCTGGAAAGCAAAGTCCCTCATTTAGCCTACAATAAACACAGTGGATGTGAAGAAAGTAGATGCCCCACAAGACCTACATGCTGGCCTCGCATCTGACCTGCATATGCTGCTTGCAGGAGGACAGGCCAGTGCAATCGACAGGTGAAGACAAGCTTTGGGCTTTCTTTTAGGTGGAAAGGTCCTTGGCACAGAGATCATTCCTCTCACCAGTCAACATACATTTTTCACTCTGTTCTCATAACCCTCTGAGAGGGCCTGAGCTGGCTTTGCTCTCTGGCAGTGGTCTGAGTTCCTGTCCCCACTTCACAGCAGCATTTCCTGAACCAACGTCTGGGTAACCTTGTGGCTCTGCAGCCCAAAGAGCTTCTAACACAGGCCAGGTTTAGGCACTTTCTCTGGTGCAAAGCTGAACAAACTTTGTCCCCAGTGCAACCCAGCTCTTGGAGATACCATGAGAAGCAGGAGTGGAAAATTACCATCAGTGAAAGCATCGACCGGAAATTCCTGATTAAATCAAGGCAGCTGCGCCTGCCCAACAGAGGTTTAACCACCAGCCCACACATCGAGCCCCAGTGTTTGAGTGTTGGGATGTCCTGCTCCTGGAAGGTCAGGGAGCTGGTGAGACAGCAGTCTGGGTGCTTCAGAGCTGCAGGAGTTAGTCTGCTGCCTCCTCAAGGCTACATCCATTTGGTCATTTGCAGCCAGAACGGGTATGAAGGCAGCTAATGCAGCCAACACCCAGCCTCTGGCTGCAGAAGTAGGCACAGACGCTCTTCCCCTGCTCACCAACCACCCTGCAGACCCTCTGTTATGATCCTGTAAGCCACTTGCAGAGCAATTCAATCCTTCTTCTAGAGTGGGAAGTGCTTTAAAATCATAGAATGGAATTATAGAACGGATTGTGTTGGAAGGGACCTCCAGAGGTCATTTAGTCCAACTCCCCTACAACAAGCAGGGACATCTCTAACTAGAACAGATTGCTGAGCCCCATCCAGCCTGACCTTGAATGTGCCATGAAAGGAGGTCACCTTTGTCCCCACTATCAGGACCCCATGGCTGCCAGTCATGTTCTAGGTTGGGGCTTACATTTCCTATGAGGCTTGAGGTCTCGGTTCACCGGAGGGGGCTCCAGGTCGGAGGGAAGCTCAGGCAATGGGCTGGTGAGTTTTTCAGTGCTGATGACAGGGAAGGTGAACGTGGCTGAGCTGGGGCTCATGGGGATGTAGCCATCGGGTGAACAGTCGGAGCTGGGTGCAGAGGGGGAGTTGCTGGGCCTCATGGGCACGTAGCTGTCCTCTGTGCTGTCCGAAGCAGTCGAGTAGAGCGGGGAGAAACGACAGGGCTTCAGAAGCAAAGGAGGAAAAGAAAAAGGAAAGTGTTGATAAATGAACAGCAAACCCCCTGCGAGCCACAAAGTGCTGAGCTGGCAATGGATGCGAGCTGAGCCCCAGGCTGGGAGAGTCCTGACATGACCTCTCCAAGAGGAACAAGCTGGAAAGACACTAGACAAACACATGAGTCTAGATGCACTCCCCAGCGTTGGAGAAGTTCAGTTCTGAGCGTCACAAGTCACTGGCGGAAACCAGGACCGAACTTATGGGTGACTTAAGTAGGTTAAATCCTCCGACTTCAGTGAGGCTGCACTTGCCTCTCCCAGCAGTAATTCTGACCTCTTGAAATGGAAGAGGCTCCATCATAAAGAAAGACAAGAAATCTGAACAGAAAACCAGGCTTTTGCAAATGTGGAAGCTCAGGGAGCAGACACACGGACCTACAGGTTACTTCTGATAGCTGAGAATAAACTCTCAACATTCATTTCATGCAGTTAGTGCTGAGTTGTGAGAGGAACTGACTGCAAACCTTGCAGGCTCTCAAAGGAGAGAGAAACAGAAGCTGCTCCTGAGCAGAGCTGCCATACAAGCAGCTTCAGACTGACAGAGCCCTAAGCCAGAGGCACCTTGAAAACAGAGGCTTTCCTACATCTGGAAGAGGAGATACCCCTCAGGATCATAATGAGATTGGCTTCTTTAAACCCCACCTCCTCCCTGAGGAGTTAAGGTTTCCTTAGGCCCTCTTGGTCAACAGTTTAGTTCTCCAGGCTCTGATAGCCTTTTTCACAACAGTCTTGGCTTCATCTGCTCTAAAAACAGAGTGCTCAGTGTCGTGGCCTCCCTATCCCTCCTCTCTCAAAGGTTTCCTGCAGCCACGAAGCAGCAGCACAGAAGCTGCTCAAAGCCAACTGCTTCTTCCATTTTTTTGTTCTTCTACTGAGCACTGGAGAAGAATCATTAAGTACCAGACCATGAAATGAATCACTTCCCATTCTGAGATTCAACAGTTCACTCCTGACCTTTGCTACGTGCTGGTGTTTCACGTTTGGGCAAGTGGAGGGAGCACTTACCAAATTCAAGCTAAGTCTCTTATCCCGACTTCTTAAGGAGCTGCCTTCCATGTCTGCTACAAGGGGAAAGAGAGAGGAAATAAAAAGCAATGAGGCAGTGCAACCTTCTGGAGATCATTCAGGACTAAATTCCACATCCCTAAAACAATTAGAGCTTTATAAAGGTTCTGCAATTCCTAAGAGTTATCTTCAACGAGGAAATCAAATTACACTTAAACCAGAACCAAGACAGCAGTATTTCCAGAGCAATTCTACCTGTCTGAAGTGTAAGGAAACCAAGGCACATGCTCATGTAGAAGCCAGCTGTAACTTAAGACTTCCTGGAACACAAGCAAGAACTCACCCCAGCTCCTGCTCTGGTCCCACTCTCTGTTCCCACCTGTCAAACTGGGTAAATGATATAAAAAGGGACTGTAGGTAGCCCTAACTCATTATTGGTTGCAAAGTGATTCAGGAGCCAGGGAAGCTCTTGTTACTGTACAGGGGGTGCACGGGGGAACAGAACGGTAGGAGAGAAATCCTTCCCTTTGCTTACAACCACCAGCCTTTTCTGGAAAGGGATTTTCTTTGAAGAAAATGGCTTTTCTGTGGGAATTCCCTAAATCCCTGCCACCAGGTTGCTCCAGTCCCTGCTGTTACAGTGGGGATGTCAATTCTGCACTGCAGCTGATCTTTGTGGTGGTACCAGCATAACAGGCAACACCGCTGAACAAGAACAAAGCGATGGTGCTGGTGTGGATGTAGAACCAGTCACTGTCCTGAGACAGCGACACTGGGCTATTATTTTGGCAAAAGGATGTTGAGGCCCAGTGCTGCAGCAGATGCTAGGTCAGAGGTACATCACACGTGTGCAGGTTGCTCCCCAGTGCCACGGCACTGCACCCAGCACACACTGCCTCTGCCCTGGTTAACTACATCTGCATCAGCTTGCCAGGGGCAAGAAATGAAGTCAGTAACTCAAGTGGGAAGCTGGTGAGAGAAGAGCTGCTTTCTCCCTGATTATTTTCTGATCTTTAAACACATTTTAATCCAGAATTTAACCTTTCCAACAGCTTCAGCTGCACTTAGGGTGAGTTAAAAAAAATAGCAGCACTTATTAATTCATTGCTGCCCCCTGTCAGGCAGAGATAACCTTGCAGCACGGTAGCAGAACATGACATTTGGCCACTTAATCCTCTCAAAAACGTTCTGGCATTAATTGGGCTGGAGGAACATTAACTATCTCAGGCGTGCTGGCAGCATCGGAGCAGCACTGTGAGGAAACACTTCTCAGGGAGCACCCAAATGGGACTGATAATTGAGAACACCAATTCCACTGATGGGTGTTTCTCCAGAAACCTTCCAAGAATTGTTCAAACACTGATAAACAGGCTGGACAGAAGTCTCCTCGCTTCAACTCCTGGGCTTGAAGAGCAAGATCTAGAGGCTGCAAAAACCCCTCATGCCACAGGAGTCCAAAGGACTCTTGTCCTTAGAAACCTACATTTCTTTCCTCATCAAACACTGCAAAATACCTGATGAGCTCCAGCCAGGCACCCCAGCTGCCTCCCTTGTCCCACAAAAATCATTCTCACATAGCATATTCTGGTTTTGAACAGCTTGATGTTCTAGTGTTTTGAGTTTTGTTTGCAATGATGGTGTTACATCAGCTCAGAGCAGAAGTGGCTTTGCAGCAGAGCCTGGCTCTGCAGCAGGATTTCAGGCTGTCCTGAGTGGAGTGCAAGGACACAGAGAGATTTTCTCAAGGACACTGAGCCCCTGGTTCAACTGGGATTATACCCTATCCCAAATGTCTCCTTGTCGTCCCATTCTTTGCTTTAAGCTGCAAAAGGACACGCTGCTGTTACAGAAAGGGCTGGATGTGGGCAAGCAGCCCCGTCCCAAAGGCATTCCTCACGTGCAAGCCCACATTTTGACCTGCACTAACAGTTCAGCCCTGCCTGAGTCAGAGCATTTCTCCTGGTTTCTTCTCTGGACAGGTAGGGGGCATGGAAAACCAGCAAGTCATGGGGCACCCTGTAGTGATCACAGCCAAGCTGCTGCCCATGGGTACACAACAAGGGTCTTCTGCAGAGCAAGGGCCGAGTACGAGGCCTGAATCCTGCTCACTAGCTCATCTGAAACACCTTTTTGGGGGGGTCCTTGGGCAGTGGATGATTTCCAGCTGGAAGTCGGCACCTGCTCTATGCTCACGGACAGCTCCATCCCCCACAACCAGCGCTGCTGGCTCTCACAGGTTCACTCACCTTTCCAGTTCCTCACATTGTCTAAGCTGGACAAGGAGATCCTCCTGGGCACCAAAGCGACCTGAGCTCGGCAGATCCCTGCGTGCCCGTTCTGCAGGGCCCCACCACCCACCTCATCCCCTCTCCTGTCTGAGAAGTGGGTTGGCTTGGGTGGCCGTGGTGGGGGTGTGTTGGACAGGACATCCATCTGGGTTATGCCGTAGGGCAGAGCATTCTGGCTTTTGTCCATCTGAAAGGTTGGTGTCAGTGGTGTCCCCAGCAGCGGAGAAGAGGAGGAGAAGTCACTGTTTGGCCCGCTAATGTCTATGTTCCTGGAGGTGGTGCTGGGGTTTGCCAGTGGGGCCCCATCTGGGTGCCCAGTGCCAGTGCTGGATGGCTGCACAAGGTACAAAGAGGGCTGGGACTGCAGAGAGTCGACAAAAACATCGTCTGATGAGGTTTGCTCCAGAGATCTGTCTGAATTCGACCAGCTGTCACACCTGTACAGACACAGAGGTCAGGAACTGCACATTCTTTTCTTCCCAGCAGCAACTGAGCAAGCCAAGGTCACAGCAAAAAAACCCCAGTCAACCCCACAGTTTTTATGGCTGTGGAAGATCCCCCCTGCTGAGTATCTTGGGCAGCAGCAGGCAGAAAGGGCATCTGGCCAGAGGCTGTATGTGAGGTCTCCTGCCACCCACCCCGGGAAGGGACAGGACCGACATACGACACTGGGCTGCTGATCTGCCCTCTGAAAAGTCCTCTGGAAATTGGATTAGGCTGATGGCCCCCCACTGTACTCAGACACCTATCCTGAGTGGCAGGGCTCAAAGGACCAGTTTACCCCAGTTCACAAGGGCATCACTGGGCAGGCACAGCACCTGGCAGAGGCCAGACCTACCTGTTGTGACTGAGCTTGCCTGACTCGCAGTTGGAGAGGAAGAGGTAGTCGGGGAGGAAGACTGACTCGGACTCGCTGGGGGTCTCCTCAGCAGCAGATGGGTCAGCAGCAGCGTGGTCAACAGAGAAGGAGGGGTCAGCAATGCGGGATGCATGGGTGGAGGCAGCTGGCGACGGCTGTGGGGACGATGTCGTGTGAGACAGGCTCTCCACCGAACCTGCAATGGGAATGGACAGCTCTGACCCACCCTGCCCTGCCGCCTCTCCTGGCCGTCACCACCTGGCTTTTGCACCAAGGATGTTCTACCTCAGCGGGGCAAACACTGATCCTGCAGAAAGGTGCTGATTTTGCAGCTGATGCCCCTGCAAGCCAGATGCCAAGTGGAGGGACTGCAGGAGGTGAAGACCCTCCTAGCTCTGGGGTCCTCCACTCCTGCAGGCTATAACAGCCCTCCTCCAGACAGTAGTGATGAAATCCTTTGCTAAGGAAGGTGCTGAGGCAGAGCAGGCTGGTTTATCAGGGGTTTTTTAGGACCTAATGCAAATCGTCAGTTATTAATTTGCATGGGGTAGTTGCTATTGCCCAGCTGGAGGCTTTTTGGCTCTGCTGGGCAAAGGGACACTGCTTTCCTGGAGACCACAAGGCACAGGGAGCCTGTGCTCAGTGACACCTGCCTTGGGCAAACATACCAGTGCCCTCCCAGCATGGAGATGGGTACTAGTGGGGAGGAGCAGATTTGGCTGCAGGCAGCAAAGCTGGCTGCACAGATCTGGCCACCTGCTCTGCTCCAGGTTCTCCTCAGCCACCATGGCCACCCTCACTGGCAGCACACAGCCAAGGCACTGGCACCCATCTGGCCCCGGCATTGCCAGAGAGCCCAGACATGTCTGGTTCTGCTGCTCTCCCAGAAAAACTCTTCAGAGGGAAAAACTCTGCAGCAAAACCAAACACAAGAAACCAGCTACTACTGAGAAAAGCAAACTGAGCACAAACCTGGGTCCAGAGGGCAGGGGGACAGAAGATGTCTCTCATGCTGATAACCAGAACTTGCTGGAAATGCTGGGAACCAGCCCCTGACTCTGTGTGCGTGATCAGATCCTGTGCTGGGGGGTGAGGTCCTGAGATCTTCCAGCAGGTCCTACCCAGTTCCCAGCTCAATACAGCACCGAGCCCTGTCACTGTACCGGGCTGTTGTGGTCAATTCTGAGCCCTGGGAGGTTTCAGGTGTATGTGTAAGCATGGCCAGGAGGGATGGAGAGGGCTGCTCAGCTTTGGGCGGTTGGATGGGAACACCATTGAACACAAGGCAACCTCTCTGGTGACCCACACTTTCTCACCAGCCACAGTGGGCTTCACCCTGACATCTTTCTTGTCTCACAGAAAAGTCAACCTGCCTATCTCTCCCTGCACTACCTCACACTTCATCCCGTTAAAGTGGGGAGGGATCTGCTTCTTTCCTTCCCATCTACCACTACTGACTCACTGCTGCTGCCTCCTGTTAGCTGGGAGGTTTGGTGCAGTGGTGGCCCCCAGGGCAGTGAAGAACCTCTGCATGTGCTTAAATTCAAGCTCTAGCAAAGCATTTGCTCAGTTTTGAGCAGGTGCTTGTGGTAGCGGGATTTCAGCAAAGAGCATCTGGCAGGAGCAGCTTTTATGGGGTTTTGCATTTGCAAAGCAGACCTGTGGGCTGCAGCATTCCCATCTACAACTTCTCTCTTCTTGCTGGTGCTGGCTCAGGCAGTAGCTCTGCTCTCAGAAAGCTGCCTAGCAATCTGAGGACAATCATAAACCCCACAGGATGCTCAGGAGAGCATGTTCACATCACCAGTTGACCACTTGTAAAAAAACCCACCGCTACACAGGGATAGAAACTGCCACAGTGCACGAGAAATTGATGCTGGCCTGGGCTATTAACGCAGGGAATGAACAAGCCTGGGCTCCATCTGCTACTCGCTGGGTTTAGCCATGGATTATCCCATCAGGAGAGGCTGCAAGCGGCAGAACATATGGCAATTGCTGGGAGCAGGAGGGAGGGATGGGGCCGTGTCAGACCTGCCCTTTTCTAACCTTCAGGGGCTCAGGGACCTGCAGCCAGCCCCTAACACACTGTCCCTGTCCTGCTCTGCTGGTGACCAAAGCAGAGAGTGCTGAAGCTGTACGGCGACAGCAGCTGGGGGGATCAATTCTCCAGGACCACTGTGAACCCCGACAAGACAGAGAACAGGTTTGGTGCTTGCTCTTCCTGTGCCAGACAGACAGCAGGAGCCTTGGGTTGCCAAAATAGCTGCCTTGGTGCGTACTAACCCCAAAACTCTGAGGGTTTCTCTGTCCTTGGATGGATTGTGTCCATGATGTCCCACAGCCACCCGACTCCCTCTCCTGTCCTGCTCAGCCACTGTGCCCAAGCATCCTCTTGACCTCCTGCGTGGGCATAGTTCCTCTGGGGCTGGGGAACTGTCGCTGCATCGAGGTAGAAGGAAGATTTTACAGATAAATGGCAGAAAAATAGAGGAGGAGGCCTCTTCATCTATCCTCCCCTGAAAGATCCGCTCCCTCAATGCTCCCAGCCTGGCCAGCAGCACAGCTTCTCATGGCAGCCAGTGCTACTGGCCTGTCCTTCCTGACAGCCACCCTCCCAGGTGCTTCCTGACATCTGCCTGGAGCTTGTGTTCCCCCATCTCTCTCAGCTGTCCCTCTTGTTGACTACAAAGCTGTTCTCACCGGCCAGCCGTGCTTCTGCTAAACGCATTCTGCATCTGGCCGCTACCATGTCAGCCTGGAGACCTCTGGTGATTGGGACCTGGCTGTTTGTCCAGCTTCTTTGCTACTGGAAGGGCCTAACTGGGAACAATGGGATAGTGTTTGCAGCTGAATCACTGTGCAGACCTGTGGCAGCGCTCGCTGTGCATCAAGTGGAGGAAGCAGCAGATCTGATTCTAGCCCTAAGGCTGCAGCAGATCTGCAGAGGCACAAGGATTAGGAGTGGTTGATTTCACCGTATACTGTAGGCTCTGAAATCCATTTCCATACACAGAGCAGCTTATTACAATCGCCTGCGATTGATGTGTCACTCTCTGGATGATTCATTTTGGGGACTATTACATTTTTGAGAATTCTAGTATTCAAATTAAGAAAGCAGATGGCATTTAATAGAGCTTTTCTCTTCTCACGCTAATTTTTAAGGGTAATTTGTCACAACCTCTAGGCTCTGGGGGGAATTCAGGTACTTCCAAAAAAGCTGAAGCAGTTAGCAGCTGTTTGAGATGGGATGTGCAACCTGTAGAACTGTGCAGGTTTCAGTGTGAGGGTCTGAATGTGCCCTGTAGCCTGAATGCAACCAAACCTGACCTCACCAGCACGAGCTCCAGGTTAGATGGAAGATGGTACTAGCTGTTTGCCTTTAGAACTATGGTAAGTGCTCATCTGGAAGCTCAACTGCCACGGTCTGTGATGGGGGCTGTAAACTCAAGAGCCAGGCAAACGCTCTGCACTGTTCAACTTCTTGGGGTTGTGGGGGGGAACATCCACCTTGAATGTCAACCTCTACACTAACAATCTTTGCTGGGAGAGAGCCACCCCTGTGTAACACTCAAAGCATATCCTATGTGTAAGTCTTACTAGCCATGCTGTCTGCACCAGCAGAACAGAGCATTTCCCAGTGTAAATGTAGAATCATTGAGGCTGGAAAAGACCTCTGAGATCATCAAGCCTGGCCTAAACACATCTGTGCTGAGGACAGCCACAGCCTCAGCTCATCTGAGGCCAGATCACCTCACCATTGTGCTGGCAGAAGCCTGCAGACACATTTGAGAGACAACACAAAACCAGTAATTTTTTTCTGTTTTGTATGGAAAGATTTCAGACAATTTGGTAAAATTATGTTGATTATACATTTGAAATAATGTAAAAAATACTGCACCAGAATCAGCCACACAAGACCAACATCTCCGTGTCCACAAGGGCAGATTGGTGGGAAAGGGGTTACTGAACATCCCTAATCACTTCCAGACTCCAAGGGGCTACAGACTCCAACTCCTCAAAGCTACCAGCTCTTGTTTGCTAGTTGCATTCATGGCCAGCTTGTCCTGGCACATTCAAACATGTCACCACATTTTCCTGGCAATCTCTAAAGTGAATGGGAAGGCAGCAGCCATCAGATTTATTGCAGAACCACTGCCATGCTCTTTCCACTCTCGTTTCTCTTCAGAATAAACTACTGAAGAGAAGATTAAAGAAGGCCAGGAGCCACAACAGATCAAAACATCTCACCATGGCCTTTTGTCTCCAGCAGCAGTGTGAACAGTGTGAAGCACAGGGATCACAACAGGATAATCAGCCCAGAGCCCAGGCACGCTATGATACCCCCAAACCTATCGCTGCCCTTGGGATGAAGTCCCCCACACCCCCTTCACCACCACCTTCTGCTCTTCCACTCCCTTTTATCACTGCAAAGGACCTTGTTCTGACTCACTTCCTATGGAGCTCTCAAATTGCTGCTGTATCTGCCCCTTGGAAATGTCAAGGGAAAGACAGACTGCTGTTATCTGAGCCTGACTGTCTCATTTGAGACGTAAGTTAACGATAATACAGGTCCTGACTTTAATTACTGGCTACATCCATCTTGCAGTGGGTTGTTCTTGGAGGCTTTCCAAGGCAGTCACCCCACTGAGGACATACAGGTGTAGGTCCCAGCCAAACTGGCTGACTTTGGGCTTCACTGGCAGGAGCATCTCTCCAACCTAGACAAACACTTCTAACACTCTCCTGGCCTCTGACTTGGGTTTTCTTCTCATTAACAGACAAAGACGAGTCACTACTTTTGTTGTTGATTATATATGGGCACACAACCCCAGCTCTGGGCATACGCAGCCAGCCCCGGGCACACACACCCAGCTCTGCGCACATACAGATGGTGCTGGGCACGTACAGACAGTGCTGGGCACATCCAGCCAGCTTTGGGCACACACTCCCAGCTCTGGACACACACAGATCAAGCTCTGGGCACACACAGCCAGCCCTGGGCACCCTCCACACCCAGTAAAGCCTAAGAAAGTCCTGCAGGAGACAATCCTGCAGCACGCGTCTTAGGTGAAGCCAAACTCAATAAAGATGGGCCACGTAATGAACTAAACAGCCCCAGAAGGTAAGAGCCAGCCAGCTTTTCCCATAAACAGTACCTTTGTGTATTAGGGACCTGCTGTTTATCCTAGAGCAGCAATTGCTTTGTCAAAGTGAGAGCCAGCATCCACCTTTAACTCTATCCAGCAGAAGTGAAATCCCTCATAACACTCAGGTCAGGGTTCAGCAGCAGCTCAGTGCTGTGTGGAGCTGTTGGACAGTCCCACCTTGTTAGCCAGCAAAATCTGTTTCCCCTCACCCCAGGTGTTGCTGTAGGTGAGCCCAGACAGAGCTCAACCTCCCAAACCCCAAGGGAAACCGTAAGCACGACCCTACCTGTGCCATCTTCTAGATGTCCAAAGTTACAGATCTGGCTGATGTTGTGCACCCAGATCTGCATCTCCTCCTCTGTTTTGGCCACCAGGTAGAAGGTGCGGTAGGTGGTTCTCACGATGAAGACGAAGTTGTTCTGAAATTCTTTCTTGATGAAGTTGGGCCCTGAGTGCTTGAGCACTTCACATTCGTTGAGGTCAATGATCCGAATGGGCTTTTTGGAGTGGTTGTTCCTGTAGTACTCCAGCACGTCGGGGTTGCCGCTCATGCGGCCTCTGCGCAGCACAAACCAGCGCTTGCGCCATGCCTGCCAAAGTCAAGCACAGCACACAGCCATCAGCACGTGCACACAGACCATCCTCTGAATTCTAAAGCCTAACTGTGACAGCAAGCCGCTGTCAGCTTGCCCTTGAGACACCAAAAGAGTCGGAGGGTTGTCCATGTGGAGACCAAGAGGAACAAGAATAGAAAGGACACGGAGAGAGGGCAGATAAGGGCAACTGGGCTGGTTAAGGGTCTGGAGAACAGGTCTGATGGGGAGAGGCTGAGGGAGCTGGGGCTGTCCAGCCTGGAGAAGGGGAGGCTGAAGGGAGACCTCTGAATTCAACAATTACCTGAAGGGAGGTTGGAGTGATTCAAGGGTTGGCCTCTTCTCCCTAAGGACCAGCAAGGAAAATGGGGTCCAGTTGTGCCAGGGGAGGGTCAGGTTGGATCTTAGGGAAAACTTCTTCCCAGAGAGCAGGGAGTTCTTGGAACAGGCTGCCCAGGGATGAGGTGGAAACACCATCACTGGAGGGTTCAGCAAAGGGGCGGATGTGGTGTTTCAAGAGATGGGTTAGTGGTTGGGAGTTGGAGGGTGGATGGTTGGACTTGATGGTCTTGAAGGTCTTTTCCAACCTTGATGGACTCATTCATCCTTGATGGATATAACTCTCAGACTTCTTCCCTCCTCTTACCCTCAGCCTGCCACTGTGGTGTCACTGAAATGATCTGGTACTTCATGGCCTCATTTATAGAAGAGGTTATAACATTTTTCTCTGTGAAATACAAACAGCCAGGGCTGCACTCTGCGTTGCAGAACCTGGCAGCAAAAAGGCCTCCAGATGATCGAGCCAAGGTCAGGCTTGATGGGGCTCTGAGCAATCTGCTGTATTAGAGATGTCCCTGCTTGTTGTAGGGGGGGTGGACTAGATGATCCTTAGAGGTCCCTTCAATCCCAGTCAATTCTATGATCCTATGATGCCTGCAGCCTCCATTTTGGCTTTCAGTGCCAATAAAAAGCTGTGAATGAACTGCCAGTTACTTCTGAAATCCCAGAACAAACTTTAAGGGAACTGTAGTGCTGAAAGGTTAAATGGGAAACTTCCAAACCTTACAGAAGGATGTCTGAGTACACAGACACTGCCTCAAGTGACCTTCAATTCTAACCAAACTGCTGAGTAGTGATGTCTTTTAGATCCTTGTGCCTGAAGATATGAGTCTCACGTAGGCTTATCGAAGCCCTGGCAGGATGCAGAATCCCTTTATAAGGCTACACACAAGATCCTAGGAACAAACCAATGTCTTTTCTCTTATTTTCCAGCATGTGGGTTTGTTCATCAGCAGTGTGAGTACCTCTGTGTTGATTACAGCTGTCATCAACACATTTTGAGGGCCAGAAGAAACCCACTCTGAGCCCTGTTCCACAAAGAAGAACTGAAATAAGACCTTAGGAGGTTCTCCCTTACCAAACCCCATTAAAACTCTGCTTGATAAAGTCATGTCCAAACCAGCAAGGCCCAGGAAGCTGCCAGGGAGCAGCTGAAGCTGCACTGCCTAAGCTCTGATGGCGCCCAGAGGAAGGTGCCCAGATACCTGCAATAGCCATACAGTCACTGTCTGATTTAGTTGCCTTCATTAGAGTTGACCGTTCATTAAACAACCACTGCAACCTCCTGATTTCACTCTTAGGCAAGAGCTTTTGCAAAATGACTTGTCACAACAGCTTAAACCTGGCTGATAGCTTGTGCTAAAGATCCTGCCAGGCTGCAGAGAGTGGATCTGTTCACAGACAGCCCCAAGGCAGAACAACTGAGGCCAGTGTGTTTTCACTAGGATGTAAGAGCTCTGTGGGCACAGTTTAGGATCAATACAGGGCCTACAGATTTGGCTGATGTCAAGTTCACATGGGCAAGGCATTAAAATGGTCAGCAAAACCCAGTCACCAGCGTTTGTCAAGAAAAAGCATCTCTTTTCCTTTCTTTTTCCGTACTCTGCAGCACAGCCCATCAAAAGCAGGCTCAAAATTTACCTACAAGCACTTTCAGCCCTTTAATTCATTTTGAAAGCAAAAATTCTTCAAAACCAATAGCCAAGGACCAGAGACAAGAGGGAGCTCTTGGAGGCTGAAGCAGCACATGATGTAAACAAGGGGTTGTCAGAGATGGGGGGGGGGGTCACATCAGGAACACAGAGGAATCAGAGCTGAGGTGCACAGAGCGAATCAAGTCTTGCCCTTATGAGCTGTTGAGGTCTGAAAGGATTTGATCTCAGTTAGAAGCAGCTAGAAAGAGCAGATTGCTGGGAGAGCTCAGCCAAGTCTCACGTTGCAGGAGCCAGGGGAAAAGAACACGTAACCGCAAAGGAAACAGAAACAAAGGGGAAAGGTGTGATGGAGAAAACACTTCTCTGACTAGCAAGCCTTGACAGTGAACGCAGCCAAGCAGGTACTTCACTTGTGTAGTCCCAGAAAGAGCCCACATCTCCACCATCTGCATCTGGTGAGAGAGGAGAAGCTCAGGGTCCCTCCACCGGGAGGTGAAGGCTGTCTTCTGCGGGATAAGCAGCTGGAGCTTTGCTGATTTGGGGTTTGTACAGACTGAGAACTGCCTGCTGATTTCCCTGCAGGTGCACAACCTGATCAGGGTTACTGGCTGGTGCTGGGACCCTGGAGATGGAGAGGTGCTTGGTTACTGCAGTTCCTGGAGGGAGAGGAGCAGTGCCAAGGCTGGGTCAGAACACACTGGCTGTCATCCCTGTGTGCTGTGAAAATGGAGGTGAGGAGAAAGGCAGGTTCTGTACTACCCTGAGTAGGACAGGCGTCCCCTCCCCATATCCCTCACAGCCCACCCAGGCTCACAGCAGGGCCCATTCAGCCAGCCAGGACCCAGTTTGGCTGAAAACAGTGGATTTTCCTTGCAGAGGTAACGTGTGAGCTGGAGGAAATGTGCAGGAAGGTGGAGAGGGACACAGGAGCTGCCCTCTGGTGATACCGTGAGCTTGGACAAGTGAATATCCCTTGGCTGCCTTGAACGTGATGGTGGTATCTTGCTGTGACCACAGTGACCAGAGCAAATACCCTGCTCAGGCTGCTGACCTGCTGCTGGATCTGGTGCCATGAGGATGGCAGTCACAGCCAGAGCCAGTGGTCTGGCTGAATCAGCACTTGCAGGCTCTGATCCTCATAGACATAGCTCAGACTCTTGCCATCCTCTGAAACCAGTGTGGGTGCCACAGCTGGGTGACAGTGGAGCAGAGAATCACAGAATGTTTTGAGTTGGAAGGGACCTCCAAAGGGCATCAAGTCCAACCCCCTTACAACAAGCAGGGTCATCACTCACCAGACCAGGTAGCCCAGAGGCTCATGCAGCCTGACCTTGAATGGCTCCAGGGATGGGACCTCCACCACCTCTCTAGGCAGCCTGTTCCAGAGATCCCCACCCTCAGACTAAAGAGATCTTTTCTCATGTTCAGCGTAAATCTACCCTTTTCCCGCTTCAAATCATGACCCCTTGATCTGTCATTCCCTGCTCTTGTGAATAGTCTTCCTCAGCTTTCTAACAGCCCCTTTCAGGTACTGAAAGGTGGCTATAAGGTCTCCCTGGAGGCACACAGCGATGCTGATGGAGTGTTTGCTGGCACTGCCCAGCGAGCTCACCTGCTGCTGCCAAAGGGAGCTGCCTTGGGGAGCAAAACTAGCGGAAAAAGCCTCATCCCATACTGGGAAATGGGGAGGGCACCAGCTTGAAGCCCCAGCACCCAGTCTTGCCTGGGCACAGGCAAGCCAGCACTGGGAAAGACGGAGGACAATGGGAGGGGACAAGCCCACATCTTCCCTCAGTCTTTGCATTTAATATAATTCTTGTACTTCAAGCTGCCTCCATACCCAGAACACTCACACTTCACCTCACTAGCATCCCTTTCACTCCATGAAAAATGGGCATTAAGCAGGGTGGGGCTGAAGGACCATTGTTTGCACCTCCTCTCTCATTTGACAGATACAGCCCCATCCCTGGCTCCTTTCCATCCTGAAGCTTCCACTGGTATGTGTCTTTGCTCACAAAATGCTGTGCTCCACAACACTTTTGCTTATCCTACAGCGCTGAGTTTATAATGCACCAAGTTTCTGAGCCACTCCCTGCAGCTGCAGACAAATAGGAGCAGGTTGGCCATTGGCAGTGCCGAGGACTGGCCCTGCTGCATGACAGAAGCAAAGCAGGCTCTGGCATACTGTTCAGAGGAGGTTTTTAGCTCTGAGATTCAAGGGTCCTCTCCTAATTCTTTTGGCATTTGCCTGCATTAATCTGCCCCAGGAGAAGGGAATGCAGCACACTGGAGTCACTGGGAGTCCAGCTGGGGCAGCCCTTGGCCAGACAAGACACTGGCAGTGGCTTTCAGCTGGCGGGAACCTAGGCAGCTCTGCAGGAGCAAGGTACAGGGTTCCTTAGCTCTGGGGCAGAGGCATAGAAGGTGCCTGGCATCCCTCATCCCTGCCCAGCAAGGCAGGTGGTCCTGCCCCACAACAGCTCCTCTCCAGTGTCCATCCCCACTCCAGGGCAGAGCAGGGTGGGGTTTAAGAATCACAGAGTCATTACGATTGGAAGGGGTCTCCAAGATCCTCAAGTCCACCTATCAATCCAACCCCATCATGCCCACTAAACCTTGTTCCCCAGTGCCATATCTACACAGTTTTTACATGGTTCTATGCTCTCAATAGTTTTCTTTTCACCATTTACCAGTCTCCACCAGTTGCCTTCCCCATTACAGTAATTCCCACCATTTTGGTCTTTGCAGCATGACCTTCACTCACAGACCAGGACATGGTGTGGTGCAGTGTGTACCTTCATCCCTCCCTCCATCTCTTACCCAAATCAGAAGCTGAGCCTGTGCCAGCACTATGACACAAGGGGCTGAGCATAGGGTCAGAGTGGGGTCCCCACAGTTTGTGGACCTCTTGCCGGGAAAGGACATGCTGTGGTACAGCACAGAGCTCCTCTCCCTGCTCCCTCCATTCCCTGTGGACACGATTGATCTGCACCACTGTGCTTTCCAATACCTTCCCCTCAGGGGGTTTAAGGCTGGAGGGTGCCAGAGCCAGGCAAAGGGCCAGTGGGCCCAGGATGGTGGGGATGTAGAAAGGGTTTATTTCAGTAATATCTGACAGTGTTTAGTCTGGAGCTGCACATGCTGCTAAATGTACAAGAGACTTTGGACAAATATGAGGGTGAAAGTTTCTTCTCCCATGGTTGAGCTGAAGTAACCTACATATTTAAATAGGAGCCGATCCCTGAGATCCAGCTGGGACTCCTCACTTACACTGTGGAAGGGATTGACGTATCCAGAAGAAATATTTCATTAACTCAGAGGTCTCTCAAAATTAGTTGCTTCTTGATGAAGGGATGATATGATGATGATTAGTTTGCATCCCCTCCCAAGCTCTGCTGGCACCAGAGCAAGGGCTTTATCAGAAAAGCACAACTACAGTCAGCCCAGAGCCAGCACAAATCCAGAACAATTCGCATCTGCCCTTCATAAGTGCAGGAGTTTGGTGCCAAAAGGAAGAAGGAATTTGCAGCAGCGTTGGTGAGGAGCCGCTGCGTTGCTTGGTGGAACAGAACCATCAGTGCTTTCGTCTTGCTCCTGAATTTTTGCTTTGGGAATTCCAGAGCCACTCTGAAAGGTGCAAGAATAGCTCTGTTTCCATCCCAGCAGGGTTCCTAAGAAATAGTCAATAAGGGGCAATGGGTGCAAGCTGGAACATAGGAGGTTCCATATGAATATCAGAAGGAACTTCTTCCCAGTGAGGGTGACAGAGCACTGGAATGGGCAGCCCAGGGGGGTTGTGGAGTTTCCTTCACTGGAGATGTTTAAAACCCACCTGGACATGTTCCTGTGCTACTTGATCTAGGTGATCGTGCTGTGGCAGGGGGATTGGACTAGATGACCTTTCAAGGTCCCTTCCAATCCCTAACGATTCTGTGATTCTTTCTCATGCACATACATGCTGAAGAGTGCGTAAACACATACGGAGAGGCACGCAAACCTTGCAGTTTGATTACATGCAAACTACACGTGAATTCTCACACCCTGGAAAACATTCACTGAAATGCTTCTGTTACAATAATTAATTCAAATCTCTACAAAAACAAATCAAAAACCAAAGCCAAGCTGTCAACCTAGTGATATGGATGTTTTGTGTGGAAGTCCGCTGATGTAGCTGAGCACATCATCACATTACTACAGCATAAGCAGCCATGGTCTCACTAGTCTGAGAGTGCACAAAGGCACAGATAGACTTTCCCAAGGTACAAGGGCCAAGACTGATTTAAGAGGATATTTTCCATTTACCCAGATGAGGATTTCAAGGCGGACACCTTCCTTTCTGTAAGCTTCAAAACCATTCCTGCCACACACAATGTATTGGGATCATTTATTTAGCTCAGTAGGAAAGCATTTCTGGTTACCAGCTTCATCTCGCCTCCCTCTCCTCCTCCTCCTCCTTCTTCCTCTGCATCTGACGAATTCAGTGGTTCCTCAGCGCTGGACCAGCCATCATTTTCTTCAGATGCCTCAAGAGAATGAGGTGTTTTAGTCCAACCTTGAGGAACAAACAGCCAACAGTTAACTCTGCAGCAGCGAGCTGTTCACTGGTAGAAACATTCTTCCCACTGAAAGCTCTGAAGCAATCAACATAAACAGCAGGAAAACTGCACTTGGGAAACTTACTGCAGCCACTGGGTGACACCCACAGCTGGCAACTGCGGGCCCATTTCCGTCAAAGTTGTGGCAATGCACAGCAGTGGATCTGGCCCTTTGGACTTACACAGAGGGAAACAGATGGCAAGAATGCAGACGTGCAACTAAAAAGCAGCACTCTCTTCTACAAAGGTGAGCGATAGATAATCTTTCTTCCTGGGAGTAGGTAGAAGACAGGAAGGTGTGCACTTTCTGGGAAGAGGATGAACACACAGGGTTGTCACCCTAAGTAACCCATCCAGCCTGCTGGAACAAGGAATGGATGTACATTGCCTCCTTCAAACTGTTGAGTGCTGAGAGCTGTTGAGAAACTCAACACAAGCTACTGACACTCTGCACTTCACCTGATGAGGCAGGTTATTTAAGGGTATTCAGGCTGTCACACTGGTGTAGCTGGTGTTAAGTCACTGCACCAGCCACTACAAGAACAATGTCCTCCCTGTCATTTCTCGCCAAGTGTTCCTTTTTCTCTCTCAGGGTGAAGCATTTAATTTTTTTTACAAAGCTGAATCATATCCAGACTGCACAAAATCCTTTCCCAAATAAAACTACAGTGAAGCTTTACTAGTAGGATGCTTTTCACTGAGCTCAGTAGCAGCTAGTAAATGTGCAGAGCTTATAATGAAAAAAATGCCATCGTAAAAAAAAGAGACAAATACTTATATCTAAAATTTTGGTTCAAGTCAAACAGCAACAACAACGAAACTCAATGAAAGAAACAGAAGGAAGACCAAACCTCCCAACTCCACGTAATTAGCAGCTGAGAAAGCACTGCAATTTTTGCTCTTTACTGCTTCTGAGGCATCAGTCACACGGGCTATCGTGCCAGTGCCATTAGGAAAAAACCAGCACAGTCACAGTGAAGCCAAAGCAATCTAAGAATCATAGAAAGAAATCACACCCAAAGAACACCAAACAGAGTGGGATTTTTACCTCGCCTGCGCTGAAGAACGACCTGCACAAGAAGTACTGACCCAGCTGACCCTGTCTGGGGTTAAGAATGAACTGCCATATGCGAAGAACTCAAGTAACAAATTCCTGCTGTATTCCATGCAAACTTCCTTGGAAACTCACACATTATAGTTGGCTTGTGGGACACAGCAGAAACCCTTTCAGTTACTTCCAAGCTAAGAACAATGGAACAAAATAAAACTTGGTGCCTCTTAATTGTTCCAAGCTCTCATTAGAAACACAACCAGCCAGCTGCAGAGAAGAAACTGAAATCACTGTCATCGCTCTGCCTGTAGCATCAAACTCATCTGGAACATTTGTCTCTCTTGTTTCATATAGTGTGCTGAGGTGGGTAAGCACAGATCTGCCTAATCCTGATCAGCAGGACTCCTACTCCTCACACAAGCTGGAAGTCTGCTAATAACCAGTCCATATAAAAGCCCATCTCGTCCCAGGCAGAGGAGGGGTCACTATGGTCATATTCATTTTAGCTAACTACAGGCATCAACATTAGGCATTCAGCATGCATGTGTGTGTTCTGCACAGTGTCACCAAACCAGGGCTCCCTATAAAGGCAGGAAAGGTAAGAAAATGGCCAACATTTGGAGGAAGACAAGGTTCTGCAGAAAGGAGTTTAGTTTTGATGGTGCCAGGAAAACTGAGAATCCACTAACTGCTGCTCTTCAGAAATGGGCCCGCGGATTTCTTCAGAGACATAGGGTTCAAGATGTGATCCTGTCACTAATTCACTTCCCTTGAGCTCACTGTGATGCAAGTTAGAACACCATCCTAGCAAAAAGAAACCAGGGAGCTGGGACCATCACCTGGTGCAGTATCACCCTGAAACGCCCAGGTCAACTGCCCCCTTACCCATCTCTGAGTTGGGGAAGCAGAAGATATAAAGTGCCAGGAAAGAGAGTGGAGGGTGCAAGACAGAAAAGGGCAGTTACTAGATGGTTTAGATTTGTTTATTTGGTTTAGTGTTTTCAGAAAGCGAGAGGCTGCTGGGCAAGACAGAAGATCAGACAAGTCTGTTCCAATTTTACTGTGAATCAGCAACAACCAAGAACACTCTACCAAGGACAATTCCAGCATCTGTGGAAAATGCCACAAAACAGCCTTTGCTTTAGCATTTTCAGGCCCCTGGAATTTCCATGGTACCTCAGAAGTTTGCTGCCTGCAAAAATTAACTCTGTAACTCCCATATCAACACTTGTGGAATTTTCTAGAATTTGTATGCATCTGGCCTGGGATTACATTGCCAGCTGCTCAGACAAGGTGAATGGTTCTGCACAGCTCCCCCCAGCACAGCAGATGAAACTGCAGCATTTCTGCAGATGAGACAAAGGCCATCCTCTGGAGAAGAGGATGACAGTAGGGCTTAAAACAGCTTCATCTTCAGAATGAAGCTGGTTTCTAAAAGAGATGGCAGCGGAAAGAGAGTCAGGAAGAGAGGGACTGCTCTCCCTGTACTCTCCAGTTAGCCCAAGGGATTTGCACTCAAGCTTTCACCAACAGACTTGCTGGTTAGAAATGGGACATTGTACTGAAATGCTTTTCTGTTCTTTGGTAGGTTGGGAGAACAGGAGACAAAATGCTCCCAGGAATTCAGTTAAATCACCTGGGTTTCACAGGGTGGTAAAATTGCCTTCTATCACCCAAAGAAAGATGCAACAGGACTGTGACTATGACTGATAATAAATGCAGGTCTAAAATGGCAATTCCACGTGGTACTGACAATCCACACTTTGACTACAGTACGTGAGCTCTGAATTGTTTTTCCTTTCTAAAGGTTAAATCCTCTCCACAAGGGGCACAGATGCTAACTGGAAAACCACGTGTCTCATAGTAACTGACGCTCATGTACTTCCATTGAACATGGAGCTTCTGCTCACTTCTTCAGCAGGAGATTCCTTCCCCACTGCCATCTCCATGACCATATGCTACTTTATTTGGTGCAAATGCAAAGACTTCATCCAGTTGTGCTATCAAAACCAGCACACACCGAAGCTGTCAGACCCACTTGGAAAAACTCAGCTGATATCAATGCTGCCGCGTGCAAAAGCGTCTCAGCGGTGTCCTCAGCGCTCTGACATAACAGCTGTTGTGACATAACAAGGGACGTGTGTGGATATTTGCACAGTATGAGATGTGGTATCACTATACCTCTTAAACCAAAGGGAGTTGGGTCACTCACTACTTCGTGTCGTTTAGCTTTTTTGTCAGGACTGGTAGGAGAAGCTGCAGGAGGATGAATAGGCAAAAGACACAGAAGAGAGATATTGAAGAACCGGAAAGAGAATAGGTGGGTTGCATGCTAAATACCTTTGAGTTTACACTGGAATACAAGCAGATTTCTGCAATCACTCTAATTTCAGCTGTCACTGGTCAATTACAGCAGAAGGAACTATTTAAATGCAGTCATTTGACGATAAATTGAAAGTAAGTAATAGGTAATAGGTGAAAGTGATAGACGGAAGTGTAAGTCAGCTTCTCTAAATGAACTAGACATCAGCTGAACACAATTCATGTCAATTTTAGACAAACATTACCAAGCTAGGCAATGCTTTTTACATAAATCTAGCACTACAGCAATACCTGGTCCTGTAAGAAGGATCATTGGCAATGTCTGGCTTTTAGTAGAAGGAGATGGAGTGTCTGTCAAGGCAAGCATGGGATATTAGTGCTCACCTCCTTAACATCAGACACACAGCCATAGAGCCTCTCCAGAAAGAACTCAAAGGTAATCACGTTTCAAAAAGGCATTCTGAAAAGATGCTTGGGGAAAAATATCGTGCTCTTGAACAAGTGCCATCATCTAACGCAACTCAGGCTGTCCAAAGACTGTTCAGGCTGTTCAAAGCAGGAGGGGAGTGTACCAGTGTGATTACTTGGCAGGAGGAAGCAAGAAAGGTCTATTGCCTGTTTTAAGAAAAGCTTGAAGCAAAGTGAGATTCTTCCTTACTTTTGCATCCAGCAGAACAACACTGTCATGCACGTCCTGCTGTAGCCATGGCTTTGGGAGTTCTGTTAGAAAGTATGCTGATGCAGGAATACTCTAGCAGAACCTCCATTGCTTTTTGCCAAGTACAGGTGCAGTTGGGGCAGATCCACGGAAGCTAGAAGCAAGCCAGGTGTCTGACCTGAAATCAACTTCCTCTGGATTTCCTACAGGAACACAGCACTATAAACTCCTTCCTTGGCTTCGATAGTGAGGCATTTGAAACTGCTTCTCTTCCCTTGTGTCTTCAATAACTCCACTCTTCCCAACTGCATCTCCCCTTCCCACCTCCTGCAGACTCAAGCCTCATAACACACATAGTTCCCACCTCCTTTCGACTACCCTTCATTTGAGGTGGCTTTGGGCCACACCACGCAGCAGAACTCTGACACCTCAACCTAAAGGCAGGTGGGACCAGCATGCTGGTACAGCAAGGACAGCACTCTGTGAGTGGGCTGCCTCAGAGCTGAAAGCAGCACAGCCCTGCTTGTTCTGGTGTAATGTTGCATTTCCCTGCACTCCCATGGCTACTCTGCTGGTGGATCTGCCCGTGCATCTGCAGTGCAGGCATGCTCTTTGCAATCGATAGCAATAAACACATATAAACTCACCTTTGCCTTTCTCAGGGTACTTTGGTGCTACTGTGGTGACGAAGCTTTCGAGACTTGCAAGATCAGCTTTTCTCTCCTCCATTTTTTTGGTGCTTCTGATGTGGTTTCGTGGACTGTTTATTGGAAGAAAATTAACACAATCAGTTCATCTCCAGCAAACCCAGGTCTGAATAGGAGTGATAACCATGAGCCACAGGCTGCGTTTCACATACAGATACACAGGCTGAAAACTATGTACTAGCTACTTCCTAGATGGGGACTGAAAAAGTAATTCATAATTGTGCATGTAGTGACCACAAGAACATATAAAGGAGAAAGACTCCCCTAACTGTCCACAACCGCATGTATTATGGCAGTGGAAGCTACTGAAAAGGCAGCTGAGGACAACTTCCACTCACTTCAACCTACAGGCACACAATCTGTGCTGACAGTTTCCTTCTAAATGTACACAGAAAACCAGAGTTAAAAAAAAGATTAAAAAAAGGAATAAACTCTGTCCCTCAGAAGTTCTCAATGCAGGAACAGATAAAGGGTGAACAAAGAACACAGGCTGGATCTTGCAGTGGAATTCCCATTACATAGGAAATTACAGAAAAAGAACAAGGGATCAAGAAAAGGTAATGTCCTGAAAAAAGACAAATAGGAAGATAACATGACTCTGGAAAAGGAAATTCAAATAAAAGATAATTCAGGTGAAGGAAAAAAACAAGAGGAGGAAGGAAAAGGCTGTTCCAAGTAACTCACTTATCTGGGACGTGAAGAATACAATTAGCTATTCAACAAACGGACTCATAATATGAGCAGGATTTTGGCTGCTGCTGAAAATTACTTTTCTGTGCTGTTCTCATCTATCAACAGGCAAAGCCCATGTCACTGCTGCCAAGTTTAACACTGTTGGAGATGTACAAGTTTTACAGCTTTGCAGAGGAAGACGATTAAAAAAAGCCCCTAAAACACCTAAAACCTAAGGCATAGAAGCAACGAAGAGCTGCACATTAGTTGTATTAGTTTATTTATTTGCAAGACAGCCAGGCTGGTTTGACAACGTACTTACCTTGCACAAGATGATGCTGGTAGAGGTAAACTCTGTGTGTGCTCTAGTGTCCTGTGCTGACTAGCTTCTGTAATGGAAGAAACAAAAAAGAGCCACTAAACCCAATTTGTGTTTTGAGCTTTTCATTTCTACACAGTGAAGACACGCAGGACAGGTTTTTGAAGTTCAAAGAGAAAAGAGATTGAAAATGGATTTTACCTCTGCATGCCTGCAGCTGACTTGTCAGCACTTTTCTTATTTCATTTACCCACGTAGCTTTAACTTCTGGGGTTGGTGCCTGCTCAAAAGTAAATGCAGTCAGCCATCAAGCACACAGAGTTGCATGCCACAGCACAGTCCTGAAGGAAACCTTCAAGATGGATAGACAGAGCGCTCTCTCTCGAGTCGTTCAGTGAACAGAATATAGTTGTGACAACCAGAACACACTGAGGCAGAGGCTGTGCACATGCTACCGTCAAACTACATCTCCCGAGCCGTTCACTACTGCAGGGAAAGCAATAGTGATGTTGTGCCCAGTATACTCCATGAATATTGTACAACATGATCAATTTTTCTGGGAGAAAAACTGAGCAAGAAACTACTTTATGAATGTGGTGGTGGTTTTTAGTTGGGTTGGGGTTTTTTTGGCTTGCTTTCTTGTTTGTTTGCTTTCTTTTTCTGCCTTTCCTCATCACTGTCTATGAGTAATACAGAATAGGTGAAAAACCCTCCATATCTACTTTGGGTGAAACTTTGTCCCCCTTCTTTTCTCTCTCTGGTTTTTATTTCAAATGAAGCAGCATTTTATTTACCTGTATAATGTAAACTTCTTCCCTTGCATTATACCAGATTTCAAATTTCTTTGCATCACCTTTGACATTTTCTGTTATTCCAACTGCTGCCATCTGGAAGCAAAGAAAGCAGAAGCTGACCCACCACATTGCAATTACGGTAACAACAGAAGCAGGTGGCTACTCGTATTCTTTGGTACCCTGTTTCTGAAAAAGGGGAATCGTATTTGGCTTCCTGCTCAAGGGAAAGAATAGCTAACCACATATGATGTACGTGCTGGACATAAGAGATTTAGTGCTTTGTATCAGCTTGGCTACCAAACCTTACATCTCTTTTACACCAACCAGCTTTACATCTTCTGTCTGACTAATGCACCTGTCATTCAGCAAGACTAGGACAGTCTGGTTTTCTCACAGGTGAACTGCACATCCCCACCACCTCTCTAACAGGCAGCCGTGAACGCCAAGTAACACGGACCTGCAGCACCAGACGGGTTTGCCTGACAGGGCAAAGTTCCCAAGGCAAAACTAACACAGCTTTGCAGACAGAAAACTAGAGGGCTGCTGCATTATAGCAGGCTGTGCCCTCAGTACCCCAGCCTTGCTGAACTGCCCAGTGCCTTACATTTAAGGAGTGTTTGTAGCTGTAAGAAGGTGCTTTCTCATATCCCTCTCCGTTTTCTTCTCGCTTTTTACAGAACAGTACTGCTTTCTCGTGGAGGAAGAGATGTCGCTGCATCGGCTTGAAGCGTGCCAAATCTTTCACCTTTGAGTGACCCTTTTTATGATCAGTCCAGACATTGAAGGATCCCTGCATTAAAAGCTTGCCCAGTTCGTTCAGGTTTCCCTGGAACAACAACAACAGCTGTTGCTATATGTAAAGCTAAAATGAGAGAATATCAGACTAAAATGCATGCTCGGAACACATCTTCACGAGTTCTGTCATTTCAAGTAATCTCCCATATCAGCGTTTATGTTTGCTTTGGAAACATAATAAAAATTAAGCCTGTGTTGAATCTTTACGCTGTTTTCTCTCCCCCAGCACTGTTCAGGTAGGATTTTACAGTCAACAGTACCGGGAGCATAGATAGAGACCTCCACGTAAAGAGAGGGAGAAGCACAAGACACACATTTCATTGTTTGGGTTTTTCCCCCCCCCAAAAAAAACTCTTCTCCAAAGCTGCTTATGCTATGGGAAGCAGGCCTGGGGTGGGGGGTGTTGGGTTTGTTTTGTTTGTTTCTTTGCTTGTTTTCACGGGAGGTTTTGGGTGTAGTTTTACACAGAATCATCATGTCTGGAAAGGACCTCCAGGGTCATCGAGTCCAACCTTTAT
>JAOXOE010000694.1:13291199-13322373 GCA_028565055.1 Phoeniculus purpureus
GCCATCCTAAATAGTCCCTCCCCAGCCTTTTTGTAGGCTCCTCTCAGATACTGGAAGGCCACAAGAAGGTCACCTCGAAGCCTCCTCTTCTCCAGACTGAACAGCCCCAACTCCCTCAGCCTGTCCTCATAGCAGAGGTGCTCCAGCCCACTGATCATCCTCGTGGCCCTTCTCTGCACACGCTCCAGCGTGTCCACATCCCTCTTGTAAGAAGGGCTCCAGATCAAGACGAGGTTGCTTGCAGGCTGTTTAAGGAGGAGCAGCTCTGGAATGCGAGTGCTGGGTACAGTCCTCTGCTGGACAACCGGTGCTGAGTCGCAGGACTTTACGGATAGGTTTGGAAGCGACTCTAGGAAAATGTCTATCCCAAAGGGACTGAAGTTTGGACAAATATGGAGCACATTTGCTGAACGAACATCTCACATGGACGGCCTCCAAAGCCGCTCCGCTATGGAACAAAAGGGAGTTGGGGCTAATCCCCTTCGCTGTAACTCACCAGCACGACGTAAATACAGATGTGCAAAGCAGTTAAGAGCCGAAAGAACTGCCGTGAGATTGTGCCCTGACACAGACTATCGCCAGCCCCTCTCCTCCTGTTTTACTTGGAACTGGCAGTTTTCTCGGTATCCTTTACACAAACAGAACAGTTTCTGCTGGTTCACCTTGTCGAGCGAACATGTGCTGTGAGGTCAGCAACAGTCACGCAGCCTATCTATAACTGTCTGCGCTCACATGATGCAGCAGCTCCGAAGAGAAGGAACATAAACAGGAAATTGGGCAAAGTGACTCTTTTAATAGGGGACCACAACACTGCTCTTTTCATTTTGGATTTTTTTTTAAGCTCAGCCCTTCAACAGCACGCTGTCAGAGCAGCTGAAGGAAAGCAGAGAGGCCAGCAGGATCAGAATAAAAGCCACACATGTTTACACTCTTCACGCTCTTGCCTGATCACTACAGTGTGGTTGGATGTGGGGAAATGACCCCCCGCTCAGGGTTTTACTTGGCATCTCAGTTATCTCCCAGCTTGGTGTGCTCAGGAGTGGAAGGACATCTCCTCAGCATCCACTTCAGGCCAAACCTGAACTGGTTTGGTTTTTTTACACCCTTAGTGAATTCACAGCTTTGACCTCTGCACTTCATTTCAATCCTGGGGAAAGGAAGTGTGCAGGAGGCGAGCAGAAAAACAGAGGGGAGGTGCACGTGTATGGGGGCTTGTCTGGGAGAGCAGGTCACGTTAGCTGAAAATAAGGACCAACCTTTCAGGCCACATGTACAAAAAACAGGTCCAGTATCACAAGAGCAGCTAACTGGTATCCAGATGACCTTGGCACGTGGAGGGGGCATTGATCTCAGTGCGTGCTCGAGCTCCACAGATCTCTGCTGTGATCTACACACTAGCTTGAAATCAGTCCCATGGGAACCACCTGGCCTTTGCAGTGACATTTAAACTCCCTAATGCAAATGGCAAAGCTCCCGTTTGCTCTGAGAGGCCAGGTCCTCCTCCTCTTGACAGGAAGCTCTGAGAAACGCAGAGATTCCCAAAAATGGAAAAACAAGATGAAGGAACTGTTGGGATAAAGACAATCTGCCTCTGGATGGATGAGGAGCCTTTCTGTTGTACAACTCTCCCTTTGCGAGTCGAGCCTAGAGTGTGCGGGCTGCCCTCAACACCTGAAACGTCAACTCAAGAAACTGGGTCTCTTCATTCTCAAACTGGAAGCAGTGCAGCATGATTCAGATGCTCAGCCCAAGCCAGTCATCGCTGGCCAGATTCCCCCACTGAATATTTACAGAAAACAAAGCCGCTTATAAACCAGGAATGATCTGTCAGACCTATTTACTAAATAGCATAACTGCATTAAAGGGCAGAGAGTGTGGGTACGGCGCAAACCAAAACACATGGTGAGATGTGTCAGATGAAGTCTGTTCTTATACTGCAGATCCATGAGTGTGAATTCCTACTCCTGGAGGGGCTGCTAGGTGGCTCCTGCTGTCTCTAGAAGAGGTTGAGCTGTACCTCAGCACCACTGAAGGAGGCTGGAAGTACTCAATAGCTGGTTTTACACCCATTTGCTCATTTCAAAGTGCAACACTGGAAAATCAACTATGCTTAAGGAAGTTAAAAATGTATTTTGATTGCAACTCTGATGTTTTCAGCTGTCTCCTCATCAACTAAATGGTGTTGTTTTACCCTCAAGCATTCTGTTAGGCACTGTATCCAGAACTGCCTTTTTTTTCTTCTTTAAAGGCTGTCTTATACTCATCTCTGCCTTACACTTTGCAGGAGGCTGAGCTGGTTTTTTTAAACAATTCTATTGCTGTTCTCCTTAGTCTGCGGAAAAGTGGTCATCACTCATGTGGCTCATAATGTACAGCATCCCCTGCCTGCCATTCCTTATGTTAAAATACATGCTAGGAAAAAAAACCAACCAGTTTTCCCCATGCCAGGTTTTCTTTTGTTTGTTAACGAATCCTGAGTTGTCACGATTTTTTCTGTTGCTGTTTCATCCAGGACACCAGAGACTTCAGGACTAAAGGTCTGAAGAAGTAACACCCAGAGAGCTTTGCTTGCCTTCACGTTTTAGGTGCGTTGCACAAAGTCAGCTGGTTAAAGTCAGCTCAAGTTGCCAAACATTCATCACGCAAACTTCCCATGCCGAGGAGGTAACCGCGCGTTTCTCCTCTCTCCGCTGTGGGAAGGCAGCGCTGTCGCTGCTGCCTGTGAAATTCTGCAGATCTGCGTGGTTTTTCTCAGCCTATTGCTTTATGCTCTGCCTATTCACACTGGCCTGGGGATCACAGTGCTTCGATGGAGCTGGGAATGGGCACCAGGCTGCAAACCCGGTGGCCTCCAGCACAGGCACCCGGATCCTGAGCTGCATGGAATCATTCAGGTTGGAAAAGACTTTTGGGAACATCAAGTTCAACCAAGAACCCAACTCCACCAAGTTCACTACTACACCAGATCTCTAAACACCACATCTAAATGATCTCTAAATGCCTTCAAGGATGGGGACTTAATGTCCTCCCTCGGCAGCCTGTTCCAAAGCTTGACCATTCTTTCGGTGAAAAAATTCTTCCTAATGTCCAGCTGAACCCTCCCCTGGTGCAGCTTGAGACCAGTGCCTCTTGTTCTATCACTAATGACCCGTCAGAAGAGATCAGCACCCATCTCTCTACAGTGTCCCTCCCTTCAGGTAGCTGTAGAGGGCAATAAGGTCTCCCCTCAGCCTCCTCTTCCTCAGGCTAAACCTCCCTCAGCCCCACCTCCCTCAGCCTCTCCACATCAGACCTGTTGTCTAGGATTTGTTGTCACCCTTGTTTTTTTCTCTTTTCACATTCTGTTCACATAGAGGTTGTTTTTTCAGTTCCCTGTTACTGCTGCAGCTTTTCTCTTGATGTGAAGCCACCTGGGCTGGCAGTAACCCTGTGTGGCACTGCTATAGGAAAAACCCAGCATAGCAAATAAAGAACCAACAGTGGATTTCGTGTTTATCTTCATTTGCATGAGTCCTCAAACTTCCCTTGCTGAAGCAAACGGTGAAATCACAACATGTTCAGAAATATTAAATCATTTCCTCAACATCTGAGTCTGGCGGGCTGCAAAAAGAAAACAACTACATTTGGGACATTGCACCCTTTATCCTCAAAACTCTGAATTCTGCTATTCCTCTGCAGTTATAGAGTAGCTCTCTCACCCCAGAGGCACTAAAAACTCTGTACCGTGGTTTACCACCTACACAATCACCTGGACTAGCCAAACATCAGCTTTGCCTGGACAGGATGGTTTCAGGTGGCCACAGGAGTGCACAAACCCAGCAGCAAGTTCAGGATGCCCCAGACCAGCTTCACACCCGCTGGCCCATGGGCAGCAGATGGATTTCACTCAGGAACATGGAGTTTCCGTGGTGCAGAAAGCCCCTATCTAGTGCGGCACTGCACAGCCCTGCCCATTCTCTGCTTCCCCACTACCCACTGGAAAGGGAAAGGCAGGAGCAGGGCTGGGATGCTGGGGAGAGCAATGGACAGAGAAAAGAGAGAAAACCCATGAATTCCTGCAGACCCCCAGGGGTGTCACACCCAGAGAGGCTCACTGCCTGAGGTGACTGACAGCACGATGACACTCCCATGACAGAGATGCCAGGACAGCCTCGCATGGTGCGGTTTGCCCCAGAGCAGCCCAGGCAGGAGGGAGCTGCTCTCGTGCACCGGCTGGCTCTGCAGGCACAGCCACCATGTGCTGGTTCCTCTGTGAAGCTACAGCTTGCAAAAGGCTTTCCTGAGCAGGTGCCTTCTCTTTGGGGTTACATTCGGCCAGTTGTCAGTGTTTTGTAACATCGAGGTTTTTTCCTTTGTGAGTACAGCGGGAGTAAAACTCCCTGCCAAACTCTACAAATAATGGAACGGTTTGGGAGTAAAAACAGATTTCAGAAATGAAAGTTCAGCTCAATCTACTGGGAACAACGTGCAATTAATGTGCTCAGCAATATCTTAAATATGAGCAATGTGGGAGAAGGGGAACAGCTCCCTTTCCATCATTTTTCAGCCTGTCAGCACACTAATCCGAGAAGCACCGAAAGCCAGAATCTTCATAAACTGGTAAACGTGGCTGAAGGCACTGGTGGTGGTGGTGGCAGGGTGCAGTTTAACCAGATCTTCATCTTTTTTACACCATACCACTGTCAGGAGAGTGTGTGCCTGTGGGATGGTGAAATGGGACCGACGTTACTGTTACAACAGTGAGGATAATGAGCCAGCTGGGTTTTTCCCTTTTCAGCCTTAATTTCTGCTTTTCTGCAACTTCTTCTCTAGCTCTTCTCTTCTCCTCTCTCCCTTCCCTATCTCCTCCCTCCCCGCTCCCTTTCTCCCTTTTTGCTTTTTTTTTGGTGGTTTTTCACACTCTGAGCTACACCCAGAAAATGAGGTCACCACCGAGCAGTAAGGACATGGATTCAGCCTGTGACTGCATCATTCTCTGTGTGCTGGTCAGGGCAGGAGCACCAGGGCTCTCTGGAGGCACCAAGGGAAAGGACTGGGGAGGAGGAGGAGGAGGAGGAGGTGGAGGAGACTGGACTGCTGCTGTGCAGGGATCATAGAATCACAGAACCATTAGGTTTGGAAGAGACTTACCAAATCGTCCAGTGCAACCATCACCCCAGTTCCATCCTGTCCACTAAATCCTGTTCCCTAGGGCCACATCTACCAGTTTTTTGAACCCCTTCAGGAACAGCAACTCCCCACCCCCCCCTCCCTGGGCAGCCGGTTCCAACCCCTGACTATTCTGTCAGGGAAGAAGTTTTTCCTGATGTCCAACCTAGCCCTCCCCTGGCACAACTTTAAGGCCATTTCCTCTTGTCCTATTGCGGGTGACAGGAGAAGAGACCCATCCCCACCTCTCTACCATCTCCTTGCAAGGAGCTGTAGACAGCAATAAAGTTGTCCGTCAAGCTCCTTTTGTCCAGGCTAAATAACCTCAGTTCTCTCATCACACCTGTCCTGCAGGCCCTTCACCAGTGTAGTTGCCTTTCTGTGGATCTGCCCCAGCATCTCAATGTCCTTCTCGCATGAGGCCTCGCCAGTGCTCAGTGCAGGGGGAGTCATCACCTTTGTACGCTCTTCTGCTGCTGGCACTGATGGAATCAGTGATGATGGAATCAATGATGATGGCGATCTCCTGCAAGGACAGGTGCCTCCTGGCACCCTCCTGGTGTCATCAGCTAAAGAAATGTGGGATCCTGTGGAGCCAGGCTGCTGTGTCCCACTAGCCAGAGGCCAGCAGAGCCTGTCACTGTTCCAGTCAGCCACGCTCTTCTGTGGCAAAGTGAAAGAAAGTGGGGGATTCAAAGAGCTCCACCAGTTCCTGGGCCATCATCCCCTTTACCCCCCATCACCCTGTCTCATCCAAGAGCCCATGCATAATGATGCCCTCATAGTCCCCAGTGCCTTGAGCAGCCCCTCGTAGCTGGTCATGGCAGGTCAGTGCCACCAGCTGAGTGCCATGGTCACCCACGCACCTACTGCCCTGGGGTAAGCATCTGTATTTTTGCTCCTCCTGTGCCCTGAAATGGGGGGAGCATCTGAAGCCCACCTGGGGCACCAGAAGCACATCTGGCTCTAGAGAGGCTACAGGGGTCACTGGGTGACAATCTCAACCAGCCTGTGAGGCCACGCACTGCATCAGGTTGAAGGGTGCCATCTTGACAAAGACCATGAAGCCTGTGTTCTGCTTTCTTTTGACGGGAAGAGTTTGGTCTTAAAACCAAACCTCACCCAGCCCAAATTTGATAAATCCTCAAAACTGAAAGTGTCCAGCCCTCTGCACAGTCTGCTGGGCTAGCAAATGCCTCAGAAGGAAGTGAACATAAGCATTGCTGGTGCTTAACACTAACGTGACACTGTCAACATGAACTGCAAAACAGGAGCTGAAGTGAAATTCAGGCTGGCTTGGAGTTCCTCTGCTGATTTTTGAAGTCCTATTACCTCATTTTCAGTTTTTAAGTACATTTTATTGCTTCTCAACCCATGGGAGAGATCCATGAAGACAGAGAAACTAATGGTAGAGATGCCAAGACAGCCTCACACACTGAGATCTGCTCAAACCACAACGCAGACACATAAAAACTCCAGAATTCTCCACAGATATAACCATTTCCTGATGAGCTCAGTGTGCAGGCAGAGTTAATCCACGCAGCTTTACTGCCTGTGTGGGGGGCACTTAACTCCACAGTTCTCCCCCTCCTCCCACCAGTGACATTTTGGCTGCGGAACAGTTAAATAAGTGAAGGTTTGTGCCCTACAATTTGCATTCAGGCTCCTCCAAAGATCCAGGACAGTCAGAGCCTTTGCCCTGGCAGAGAAAGCACTGCTCAGAATGTCTAGGGAGGGTGTGGAGACAGGCAAACTTACGACAAAGAAACCCTACGAAACTTCTTTGGCGCTGCGCTGAACCCACAGTTCAGTCATTTCTAAGCGCTGTTCCTGTAGCTCTGCACAGCCTATAGGTCAGTGCAGGTCTCTTTTGTTAACTGGTCTCATCTCCACTCCTATTTTGCCTCCCAGTTCTGCCATTTAGGCTCCTGCCTGGTTAATTCAGGAGTGTTAGTGTGGGTATTGTGGGCAGGAGCTAGAAGAAGGGAGGGAGGGATGTGTTTGAACACGGGTCTTAGGAGAATAGCAGAGGCAAAGCAATGATAAATGTTCCCAAAGGGAGACTTAAAGTGAGACCTACAAAGGGAGACAGGAGAGCCCCATATGAGTGAGAAAATTGGAAGGATGGGAATGGGAGGAGCAGGAAAGTTGAAGGAAAAAGGACAAATAAGAAATGAACTGAGGGGACCATGCAGAGACAGGGCTGGGCTCTTCAGCTCAGTGAGAAGAACCTCGGTGAGGAGCGGCTCCATCCCCAGCAGTTCACACTACCACAGAACGCTGACAGCAGACCCCTGCTCTGGGATGAGGGAGCACAGCCGGTATGGCAGCCCTGCCAGCGCCCCCAACAAGAGCTATTCAAAATCACACCCAAGTTTTCGCTATGGGTGGAGTAGCCCCATCGCACTCTGAATCATTGGGCTGTAGGCTGGTGATCATATGCATTGTTGTGAGGTATCTTCTTTGCTAATGCCAAGCTGAGGAGGGAAGACACTGTTCCTGAAATCCTCCTAGAGCAGTGAGGAATGATGAAAAGCCAGTGCCTCACATCCCTGCTTGGATGGCAGGAGAAGACATTGCCACAGCCATGTGTCCAGAGAGTGCTGTGTGGTGGGCATGACCAAGGCAGGGCAGCCCAGAGAGCTGCTATGGGGCACCTGACTGCTGCTGAAGAACTGCAGAGCCCTAGAAACCTCCTGTTTTGCTAGTGTGCTGCAAGCAGAGGGCAAGAGCTAATCAGGACTTGTGCTAATTAAGCTGCCATTGCTGGAAGAGGATGGGGATGTGGCTGGATGCCAACAGTAATATGGGAGGCGGGATCAGAGGTCTCTGCTGACTCCCAGAGAACCTGGTAGTTACACTTCCCTTCTTCCCTGTCTCGGGATTGCCTGTGAACTAGCCTGTGAAGCCCTTTTGGAGCTCCCCGCACCTGTGTGTCCTCCTGGAGGTGTGTGGGCAGGAGCTACCCAGGATGCCAGCAAGGCAGAGCTGTGGTGGGATGCAGGTGCTGGGCTCACGTTCCCTCTGTTGCGACAGCCAGGGCTGCTATTGCTGGCACAGCTACAGCCTGGTGTTTTTTGACCTTTTACTCTTCCAGAGATAGAAATGGGATTTGTCTGAGGCTTGGAATAACTTCCTGCAATTGTGCTGGAGAGGGCTAGTCTGGCTTGCTAGATAGCTGTGTCTGTCAGGCTGGCTGAGGAAGGGAGAAAGCCTCTGCTCTGTGATTCAGCCGAAGACAGATTTAAAAGATCCCAAAGACACCCCATGTGCCTTAGAGAAAAATAAACTGATAGCACTGTACATTATCTCCAGTAGGGCAGCAGGGCCTGGGCAGCTGCTGGGGCTGGGCATTAGCTGTTACTGGAGAACCACTCGCAAGCCCTGCAGCAAATGGGCTCTTGTGTGCTGATAGCTACTCCTCAGATGCCAACTCATAAATCCTCTCTGGATCAGTGGACTATGTGCGTCTGCATGTATGGGAAAGTAGGTAATGGTCTGAAAATTGATCCTTTGGGATGAGGAGAGAGTTGTGCAAGCTTCCCCCTCCTCCTCCTCCTCCTCATGCTTTCCTCTGCCAGCGCAGTCGGTGACGCTGGGCTGATGCTGAGGCTGAGGTGAGGATGGCTCTGCTTTCCCCACAAATGAAGTTAGTCCCCACAGTTGGACAAACCCATGTCTGGAGTGAGCTGGAGTGAACTGCTGTTAGGGAGCACCTAACCTGGAGGGTCTGTTGTTTGGCAGATCTCTTGGGAGTGGGAGCTGCCAAAGAATGAGGGAAACACGGAGGTCAAATAAAAGCCTTTCAGAGCAAACCTTTAGTTGTTTCTTGTGTTTTGCTCACCAGTGGGCAAAATTACTATGTAGGGATCGTGTGTGCCAGTGCTTTCCTGTGTGACTCACCCACCGACTGGCCACTTCTGACTCTGCTCTCTCAAAGTCTGTAGCTAGAATCACAGAATCATCAAGGAGGGAAAAGACCTTCAAGATCATCAAGTCCATTCACCTGCCCTACAACCCCCAACAACTAACTCATCTCCTGAAACACCCTGGCTGCTTGTTTGTTGGACCCCTCCAGGGATGGTGCCTCCATCCCCTCCCTGGGCAGCCTCTTCCAAGGTTTCCTCACTCTTTCTGGGAATAAGTTTTTCCTAAGATCCAACTTCCCCTGCCACAACCTGGTCCTATCACTAGTCACTAGGGAGAAGAGGTCAACTCCCGCCTCACTCCAACCTCCCTTCAGGTAGTTGAAGAGAGCAATGAGGTCTCCCTTCAGCCTCCTCTTCTCCAGGCTGAACAGCCCCAGCTCCCTCAGCCTCTCCTCATCAGACCTGTTCTCCAGACCCCTAGCCAGCCCAGCTGTCCTTCTCTGTCCCCTCTCCAGCACCTCCATGTCCTTCCTGTACTGTGGTGCCCAGCAATGCCCCCAGTACTCAAGGTGTGGCCTCACCAGGGCCCAGTATAGGGGCAGGATCACCTCTTTGGTCCTGCTGGCCACACTAGTGCTGATGCAGGCCAGGATACCATTAGCTTTCTTGGCCACCAGGAAGTGGTGGCTTTGAGATCATGGCTTTTTACTGATATTCCTTTGAACAACTCAACATACACAGCAGGTAAAACCCTTTGCTGAGAAAGTAATTTTGTACTCCTCTGGCCAACAAACTCCAAGTAGTGCCTTCTGGGGGTCCCCTGGCTCTGGAATGCTCAGGCCATGCCCAGGCCAGCTATTAGCTCCATTCTCCCCCCAGTCAGCTCTTGCTGCTGGCATCAGCCGTTCCTGCCCAGCACTGCCTAGACAGGACTGGGACAGAGGCTCTCCTGCCCACACTGTAGCTGTGGATAGGATCATGACAGCGTTTCACAGAGGGTAAGAAATAAAGGATTTGTCTCTTCCTGCCCAGCAGAAGCAGAGCTGTGCCCAAGCGCTGTTGCACTGCTGTTGCAGGTAAGTACTAAGATAAAAACTCGACTGAGGTAACACTTCTGTGCAACATGCACAGGGTTCGAACTCCAGGGGAACCCAGGGACATTGCTGCTGTGTACCAGCTTGTGTCATTGACAGTATAACCGTATAATATGGCCAGAAGGGTAACATAAGCCCTCTGAGCATCAGTAGTCCTCACACACAGCAGAAGGAAAAGGTGCTGGGCTGTGCAGCTCACCAGTTTGCACTGAAGTTGTGACCCCTACGTGTATTTCACTCACTGCTTCCTAAACAGGTCACGTTGAAGAAACTGGAATTTAACACAGAACAATCCACCCAGCCTATCTGGAGGTAATTTCATGTAATGGATTAATCTGAAATCCTTCAAAAGATGTTTTTAAGGACTTTTGTGCATTTCTCATTTTTTTGTGCTTTTTTCAAATCACGTCAAATAATCCCTGCTGAGAGAAAGCTTTCCACAAGGGTATCTCTTTAACACCAAACTTATAAAGAACAGCAGGTTTTGATCTTATTTTAAACAATATGAATTGCTTATTAAGCCACAAAATGCCCAGATCTTTACAGACAGATGGAGGATACCCCTGTTAGCAAAAGTCAGTGCTATATTTATTCTAAACCCTCCATTTAGTGGTAAATCATTACAGAGCAACTAATGAAATTGTATTTCAGGGAAATGTATTTCAAAGTACTTGTAAGGAAAAAAAATTAATAAATTATAGTTTAATGAAAGGATTTCTACCTTTGCAGTGAAATTATCATAAAAGTCAGTGACATTCCAGGTTGAAAAGAAAAATCTCATAGCCTGTGATCAACAGCATCTCTCTCCTCAATCACACACATCAAGAACACAGTGATGGACCAGCACAGCATGGGGCATCAGACACCCACCATTCAAAAGGTATCTGAGGGCTGAGCCTTTCTCACCACACCTTGGTCTTACAATTTAACCCAATAATTTTGCAAGGACCGTGAGACTAAGGTCCCTTAATAGATTCTTTTGAGCTTCTCCTATGGGTGGCTTTTCCCCCTGTGCTCAGTGTTAGCAGACTCTGAGGTGGTGACCACAGTCACCGTGCTGACACACACACTGAGGATTTAATTTAAGAACAAATATGCCTGGTATCACTTTAATCACGAAAAAGCCCTGGTCACGGTATACAGGTAATAGTGTGGACTTTGGTGAGCAAGCAATGAGGGTGTCTAGCTAGGCAGAAGATAACTCAGGAGGCAGGTGTGAGGAACCTCACCACACCAAAACTAGCAACAAACCCCCAACATAAACAACACCCAAAACAGATGCAAACCACTGCAGATCAGCTCCCTGCAGACTTCACCTGTTTCCCCACTAAACCAGAAAAACAAAGCCCCAGAAGACAGTCCTTGCTACTCAGACTTGCTTTAGCCTTCAGCTCCTTTTCTGCCTGGTTTTGCATAATAATGAAGCATCTCAGTGTTTAGTTTTCCATCCGGAGCTCTCAGGTCTCTGACACAAACCCCGGTGTGCATCCCACACCATGGCACTGCTCAGTTCTTCTGCTTCAAGTTGCTCTTTCATGGTACAGACATGTGTGAGCAAGTTTACCCTGATCACTCTGTGCATTCTCATGAACTTCCTGGAATTCTCTGCAAAAATGGTCTGCAGTTGACTCCAGAGCTGAGAACCCCCTGCCCTGTTCCTGAAGATGTGCATCTTCTAATTCTTCAACAATGACTTGCTTCTGTTGTTTGACCTAGTTCCAGGCTTGCCCACAGAGCAGGAAGCTGTGCCATGGTGATGCCACAGCCCCTGCTGCTGCATCTTCATGCTGACAGCGAAACTAAACCAGAACTGCTCTGTGTCAGGAGCAGATCGTGTCAGGAGCTGTAAGCAGAAGCATGAAGTTCACAGCCACTGGTTTTGCTAACTGAATCCCACAAAAAGTGATGTGAGATAAGGGCCGGTTGAGCACAGAGCAAACAAATAAACACCCTAGAGCAGAGATCGTGAGATCACAGCCGGGCTAACACAGTCGGTAAAGACCCCATCTCTCAAGTCCGAAGGGATAAGTGCAGTGTTCAACCTCTGAAATTCACCCTTTTGTCCCTGGCTGTTTCCTGAGGATACCAAGAAAAGCCAATCATAACCAAATCATTTGCCTTCCAAGTTCAGACCCCAGTTCCAGAAGCACACACTTCACAGCAACCTCAGCAACAGTCTTTGACCTCATTTAAATGACAACACTGTAAGGAACTGAGCTTGCTTCTTTGGGCTGTAGTCCAACTTTTACCTGCCCAAAGTCTGAGCAGTGTCTGGCAAGATGAAGTGGGAATCTTAACTCCAAGGAAGGGATGTTCTCTGATTTAACCCTCTTCACTCTTCAAAGACAGTGAAGGTTTACTTTCAGAAAGAAGCCGTTTCCCAGTGTGTACTTGAAACACACATGTGCTTGGCATCGAACTGAGAGGTGATCTCCTCCTCTAATGCAAATGTCATGGACTGGAGAAGCAAGTAAGCACCACATATTAACCTGGGAGTGAGGGGCACCTCGAAATCTTAGGTGTTGAATGCTGATTTTGATTTGCAAGGGGGCCGTGCAAATCCAGCAGGTACCATTAACCACTCCCTGTCCAGGAGCTCCTGGGAAGAAGTGCCCCTGGGGCTCAGCAGGGACAGTGAGGTAGGGTTTGCCTCTGCAAGCCTGCAATGATACCCTGGGCGTTTGGAGGTGGTAAAGTCCCCATCCCTTGAGGTGAGGGACATGGTTTAATGGTGGACTTGGCAGCGCTGATTGGACTTGATGATCTGAAATGCCTTTTCTGATCAAAATGATTCTGTGATACTGGGATCTTGGGGTATGGAAGCTCAGACTGTACAAATAGAAGAGCTGTTCATGCTCTGAATAAGGAAGTTTGAATCTGACCTGCAACGAGTGTGTAGGGCTGCACAGAGGAAGGGCTTTCTCTGTGGCTGCTCTCAGAGCAATCTCTCTTTTGTCTCAAAAGCCACTGTGCTCTGACTCATGCACAGCCATCAGACTATTAACACTTTTCTTCCAACTAGATATTTCTGGCTTTCGGCAATCAAAATACCTAACTGCCCCGAGGGCTTCCAGGGTAACTATAGAAATTACAACAACAAACAACAGCAGCGTGACCCGTGGGTCAGCTGCAGCCAAACTCTGAATCACGCACTTATTTTTTACCTATAGTTAGGAAAAGGAATTGAAGCCTGGACAACACGGCAGTGTATTTCCCTGCTACCCAGAAGATGCTTGTCCAGACAGGCTCAGGGCAGATGCTGTTAGCTACTCATCTCGTCCATGGGAGGTGCCAGCTCAGGGTGGGTTCTGCACAGCTTCCTTGGACCCCAGGCAGCCCCCATCCAGAACACGGTCAGACATGTAAATCCACTCAGGGCTAATGGACTCTGTGAATCTGTGAACTGAGCTTTCTGCTCTGTGTATCCATGATCTGTAGGTCTTCATAGGGCTTCTCACTACTCTTAAGCTAGGAGAAATATCTAGTGCAAACTCTAGACCTCCTTTACACTTTCAGTCTTCCTATGCAGCAGCTGTGCCAGCAATGAGAGACTTCAAGCTGGAAGGGGAAGGCTCTTCTGTAAGAATGCAGAACGCAGCCACATTAATTACTTGGTGTCTCAAAAACTTTACATCTACTTATAACTAAAATACATCGGACTACGTGAGTCTGCATTGTGTTGCTGCTTCAACACAACGAGTTTCTGCATCTCCTCTCCGCTCTAAGAACAAAGTGAAAATTTGCCATGTGTTTTGGTTCTTTTCTTTCCAGTATTGTAAAGAAAGACAGCCCACGAACCAAACACTTTCCGAGGAGCTAAACCCAAGGCTGAAGTGCAGTGTGAGACACTAGACTAATTACAAAAGAAGAGTAAAGTGGTTTGAAGTCTAGAATGCTTAACTCTTAATTATATAAATGTCTGACCCAGTCTCTGGAGACCTGTAAACATGTAAAGAACGCCTAACAACTCTGAATATAGAGTATAATGTATAGTTCAAAAAAGATAACAGTCATTGATCCGTCAGTTGTGTTTCTGTTTTATTTATCCTATGAAAAGCATTTTGTTAAACTTGAGGGCCAAGAAGTATGTAGCATTGGTAAATAAAATAGATGAGAAGAAAGTGGAGCATGACCTCTATGATTCACTAGTAAACCATGACAGAAGAACACCAGTCTGGAAGCATCAAAAATTCCATCAGACCCAGGAGCAGCAAAGCTAACATGGTGAGAGCTCTCAGTTTGATAAAGCCATGTACACCACCTTAACTGGAAATTATCTAAGCTCAACTAAATTCAAAAGCTCAGTGCTGACATAAATGAACAAATATGCTAAATAATGCAGTTATTGTTTTCTCTTGACTTTCATTACCAATGCAAAGTGCTGCTTGCAGACTTGAGGCCGGAGGTGCGCAGAGAGAAATGCTGTCCTGTGAAGGCTGAGATAACTCTTGTACCTGATACCCCCAAAGGGTGGCTCTGAACGAGAAGGGAGATTTGCTTTTAAAGTGTTGCCTACGTTGTTTGGGTGTTGTGTACAGCAGCAGTGCAGAGAACAGCACGTGGAAAGGACATCTGTAAAACCACAGATGTTGTTGGGGCACTCAGGGATGGGCAACGTGTTTGGAACCCTTACAGCTTTCCACTGTGTTGGATCAACTGGTATTTTGAATAACAAATCTCTTGCATTCTGTAGGCAAAGACAAGGTTCAGCCTTGTGCTCAGGTCTTTGTTGACTTCCAGCAAGGAATACGGTATGAGCTCCCTTCAAGGAGAAAACTAGACTAGTAAAATCCCTTCCCCTGGTCCCTCCTAACTCAACAACACTAAGAGGTTTTGAGTAAAAACGGAGCCAACATCATGGGCATTAGCAGCTACAAAAGAGACATCTGAAAGCAATGGTTGTACACAGAAAGCAGTAGCTGCTTTCCTTTTTTTTTAGACTCCACGGCTTATTTGTTTAAACCACAAAGAGACATTTACATGCCACCCATTCCTGGTCAGATATGAAACAAAAATACAGTAGAAATAAATGCAGAGCAAGTAACACCTCCTGCTAGCTGTCAAGGTTATAATTAACTTGTGAAACACTTCAGCAAAGGTCCTTCACTTGAACTTACACTTCTCAAGAGGTAAAGTGTACGATCAAAAATGACTTTTCAAAGAGGTGGAAAGAACCAACAAGAACTCCAACTATTATCTTTTCTTATTTTAAACTTCATCCCACACTCAACGCAAATTTAGATGTGAATGCGGAATTACTCCCACTCTTCTCCTTCGCTTATGACTCCTCCTAGCCGTGTTTTTCAGAGAAGCAGTTTGTAAATGTGACTTGTTAGGATGCAGTGCAAAAAGTATTGTGTACGCCACAGCCGGTCACCCCAGCAGGCTCCTGTCGCCGCCGCCGCTGCTGCTGAAACCTTCGATCTAACCGCTGAGGTCAAAGGCAGCCAGCTGCGAGGCCAAATACCCCCTGCTCAGCACGAAGCACACGTCACTAAATCAGCCAGAAGGATTCTAAAAAACTCTAGGGATGTTTTTTAGCCAGGGTAAGCGTGGCTGGATGACAGGCATGAGCCCTTGAGAGGCCATCAATGTGGTGCTCAGGAAGCTTCTAAAAGATGTGTGGGGAGAGATGGTACAGACAAACTTGTGAGAAATTTTAATGGTAGAAAGGGTTCGTCTGTTTATTGATGTTTAGCGATAGAAAAGCCTTTCCTGAGTAGAAAATACCTTTTTAAATCGTTTACAAGTCCAGGAAGAAGCGTATGTATTGATGTTCGTGTGAGAAATCACTGCAGGAATACCAGGGAGCTTTTTCTCAGGAGTGTACCAAAGGAAGGGCACCGCTTCTGTTCACAAAGACTCTGATTTCGAGGGAAGAAACCAGTTATCGCACTGGAAGATGATGAATGTTACACTGGCCTATGAGAATAAAGGAGGAAAGTTTCCTTTCCTGGCATCAGCAGGTTACAAGAATAAACAGAACCATACACATGGGTTTCACATTAGAGAAGGGCAGATTGAAATGGGGTGTGAGGAAGAAGCTCTTTAGCAGCAGAGGGGTTGAACACTGAAAGAGGTTGCCCAGGGAGGTGGTTGAGGACCCATCCCTGGAGATATTCAGTGGGATGCTGGTCAAGGCTCTGGGCAACCGGATCTATTTGAGGATGTCCCTGCTCACTGCAGGGGGGCTGGACTAGGTGCCCTTTGGAGGTCACTTTTAGCCCAGGCCATTGTATGATTCTGTGATGTACAAACTCCACATGTGCTAGGCATGGTAAAGATCAGCCATACAATGTCATATCTCAAACTATGGAAGTAATTGGTCTTTCCAGAGAGGTGATGAGTGGACTGTAAGATGTGGGAGAAAACCTGAAAGAGCTTCCAAAGGAGCTTTCACAACATGACTCCTTGCCCAGCAAGCTGTATTTTGTTGGGGGGATTTCAAGGGTTGCAATGGACTTTCAGCCTCAGCCACTTTCTGGTTTTGCACTCAACACTGCCTGAAATTTGTGGCTTCTGATGGTCTTGGTCTGTACCATGTACAACTCAAAGAAATTTGCTCTGACTTTGATCCTTCCTGTGGCACTCCCATACCTATTTTTGTGGGCAATCAGAGCAGAAGTTGAACTGATGAAGATCTGAGGTGAAACATGAAGCATCTCTATTGCAAGCTGGCAGCTCCAAACGTTCTGCTATTTGCTCCGCTGGGTTCCTCGAGGTTTAAAGAGAAAAAGCAACTGTACAGATTTTTATGGCACTCAAAGTGCTTCTTGTTTAACCTGAAACCGTTCTGATGCCATTATTTCATGTTCAAATCAACAAAAGATTGAGTGCTACTGATTTTCATCCACCCCCTCAGCATGGATTCTCAGCCTTTGATAACCAATTAACTTCTTATTGTGGGATCAAACCAAAACTGAAGAGCTGACACAGGAAACAAAATGTGTTTAGATTTACATTAGATTTACAACCTAGTCTGGGAGCAATGGGACATTTGTATGTGCGCTACTCAAACTGGCACCAGTACCACTGCAAACTTATGATGCCCCCCTCACCTGCCCTGTTCTGCAAAACTAAGAATTTGGATTATTTTTTCACTTCTGAAAAAAGAGCTTGAAATGTGTCTTACAATCATTTATTCATGCAGTGTAATCAAGCACAGAATCTGACCCAGCTTAGCAGAGGCATGATTTCCAGCTCTGTGGTTTCACCTCTAAGAGTATTTACTCTTTGCTTGCCAGTAATTACCACAACCACCTCCTGCTTTGAATTCTACTACGCACAAGGGTTCCCAGTTGTACTGGTTTGAGGGTTAAAGGCGGAACCCTCCAGAACATCAGTTCCTGGGTCCTTAAAGCATTAACCCAACACACCAGTGCATTTCTTTAAATTTGAAAGTAACTTCATTTTAAAACTCAGGTAACTGAGAAGTTCAGGTTCACATTGCCAAGGTCTATTTCCTTCTTGTTTGGGCACCACATTAAGCACTATTGGCATCTGTCTGAAATGCCCTGGCCAACAATTCTTCCCTGACCATGAAGCATTTTTTGTTGTTGTTGTTTCATGCCTCCTGTGCCCAGAGGGAAAAATGCTTGGAAGTGTTTACATTTTTCACTCATTTCTTGGAAATTGGGGTCCACAGACAAAAAGAACACGTCTGCAACACTAATTTGGCACTTCGAGAGCTTCTGGTCTCACTGATTCTTTGAAATAATTGTTTGAAAACCACTGCACGTGTCCATGTCTTATCCTGTGACTTTCTTATTCCTTCACAAGAGCTGACAACCACAGTGCTTACTGGTATGATCACACTGCCACTTTTATGAAGTTACCAATTACACAATGATTCATAGGAAAAAAAAATAATTACGACGGAGTTTTAAGCCTCTCTAGGAATTTGGGGATATTTGGGTACTCATCTTGCAATAAATCCAGTAAAAGACTGTCCTGATGGTATTTTAGATGGTATCCCTTAAATACTAATTCTGCTCCTGTAGCACGAGGCTCCTCTCCATCATAATTTATTTAACTTCTTACTAAATTCAAGCAGAATAATCCAATTCCCTGAAAAAGAGCTGGATTAGGACTTTGCATTTGTTTAGGCTGAGGCTCCTTCTCCACGGCTGATTCCATGGTAATTGCTGTTTGAGAGCTAAAAGGGCAACTCAAGATATTCCCGAGTGCAAACTCAGATCTATAACCTACAACGCAAGTTGAATGAAACATTAGAATCACAGAATGTCAGGGATTGGAAGGGACCTCAAAAGATCATCCAGTCCAAACCCCCAAACACAGCAGGATCACCGAGATCAAGTAGCACAGCAACATGTCCAGGCAAGCTTTGCATGTCACCAGAGAAGGAGACTCCACAACCTACCTGAGCAGCCTGTTCCTGTGCTCTGTCACCCTCATCATGATGAAGTTCCTTCTCATATTGATGTGGAATCTCCTATGTTCCAAATGACACCTGTTGCCGATCGTCCTATCATTGGATGACACTAACAAGAGCTGACTCCATCCTTCTGGCACCCGTCCATCAACATTAATGAGGTCACCCCTTAGTCTCCTTTTTTCCAAGCTAAAGACACCCAGCTCCCTCAGCCTTTCCTCATAAGGGAGATGCTCCACTCCCTTCACCATCTTTGTGGCTCTGTGCTGGGGTCTTTCCAGTAGTTTCCTGTCCTTCTTGAGCTGAGGGGCCCAGAAGTGGGCACAATATTCCAGATGTGGTCTCACTAGGGCAGAGCAGAGAGGGAGAAGAATCTCTCTTGATCTGCTAACTACCCCCACTTCTGATCTACCCCAGGATGCCATTGGCCTTCTTGGCCAATAATCCCATGTCTCTTCTCCACACCATTTCTTGCACCCAATGAGGTATTTCTGTATCTTTGCAGAGCCAGAGATACAAATCCTCTCTGTTTTACTGCTTTCCAGGGTATTTTCATTTTCATTCTTCTGCAGTAAGGGCTCAGTATTTTTAGCACTAGGCTGCTGCTACCCATACTTTCTAACCCACGTTTAAATCAAACCCTTTGACATGCCCCCAGGATCAATTTCCCTTCACAAACCACCTCAGCTCTGTGTTAGAACTACCACTTTCTCCTGGCATTATGTGGCAGGTGTCGTGTGCTCCTGTGTTAGAACCACCTTCTGAGAGCAGCAGCTTCTCTACAGCTCCAGAACAATAACCCTACTCAAGGGCAAAACAACCTGGCTCCATTATCTGTTTTGCAATGAGTGAGTAAGGAAGCTGCATTTCAAAGGCAAGAAACAAGATCTGTCTCTGTCTGCCATTTCCTAAGCCTGTGGCTACTTTTCTTTTCTGTGGGCTAGCATGGGACACAGCCACCCATGGAGGCCAGGGAAGCACTGTTATGGAGCGGCTCATGGAGGGTTAGCCATGAAAACCACCAAAAGAAGAACGTGGAAGATGGGCTGGCTGGATACAGCCAAAAGCAGTGAAACCAAATGCTTTGAAGGAGATCTTCAAGTCTTGGGATGTGCTGATCCTGACTTCACAGAATCGCAGAAAGTTAGGGGTTGGAAGGGTCCTCTAGAGATCACCTCATCCAACACCCTTGACAAAGTAGGATCCCCTAGATTAGGTCACACATGGCTGTGTCCAGGTGGGTTTTGAAAGTCTCCGGAGCAGAGGAATTGACAACCTCTCTGGGAAGCCTGTTCTAGGGCTCTGCCACCCTCACAGGAAGAAGTTTCTTCTCAAGTTGATGTGGAACCTTCTATGTTCAAGTTTACACCCGTTATTCCTTGTCCTATTACTGTGCCCCACAGAAAAGATACTGCCCCCCTTCCTTTTTGCACCCACCCCTCAGATATTTATAGACATCAATGAGATCCCTTCTCAGTCTTCTCAAGACTGAACAGACCCAGTTCTCTCCATCACTCCTCATAGGGGAGATGCTCAAGTCACTTCATCATCCTTGTGCCTCTCCACTGGACTCTCTCCAGTAGATCCCTATCTGCCTTGGTGTGACTTGGTGTGATTTGGGGTGCCTGTGTGTGTTTCACTCCCACACCACAATGCTGCTGCCTCTGTCCTGCTCCAGAGTCCTGTAGTCAGACACTTGTTCAGGAGCTGTTCTTTGTGCAGGCAAAAAGCAGCAGCACTGTGTTTGCTGCCACGAGAACATACTACTGGAACGCAAGTTCCCCAACTACAGACAGGTGGAACTTTCAGCACCTAACAATCATTTCCACGGTGATCTGCTTCTGGTTTGGTCTGTGATTAATCAATGGTTCGACACAGTAGCACACTCAGGAAAGAGCTAAGGCTTGAAACCTCCAAGTGCACTGCTCTATGCAGCCGGATCGTTCTTATTCCACTAACCTAAATTAGCAATTAAAGACATTTTCACCACAAAGCTGGTAAAACCCAAGAATAGTAGCAAGCCAAATATGACACCCAGTCAGGCATGGGTTTCAAAGGAACAGAGGGATAGAGCTAAGGCTCTGTAGTAGGGTACGTTCCTGGATAGCTCTGTTCTTTCTACGCAGCTGAGCTGTCCCCAGCCTTAGCACTGTTACACCCTTGACTTTGGGGTCTGAGAATTACAGGAGTCCCTTTCTGACATAACAGGCTTTTGGCTAGAAGATCCTCACCCTGCATTTTTAATGACTGGATTACCAGTGGGTGTTGGATGTGTGTCTCCCTCCTAGTTCCCTCTCACTGCCTTGCTGGGGCTCTGCTGTTTGCTGACTAATGGGAGTGATTGTAGCCTGTTCCCAGAACAGACTCCACCTATGGCGCAAAGTTTTTACTGGGAAGAGAAGAGGCACCACCCTGCACTAGCAGAGTAATGACTGGCCATATCAGCCAATGTTTTTCAAGTTGCTGCACTACAGCTGTCAGTGCTACGGGCAGAAAGGATGTCTGCAGTGGCAGAGTCCTGGTCAGATGTGGTCAGTGCTTCCTACAAGTTCTTCCTACAAAAGGTTCAGGCTTTTTTAGCACTTAGGTATTCCTCTATGCTACTCTGGAGGCTCCTCTACTTTTTACCACAGAATCACAAATCACATAGAACATTAGGGATTGGAAGGGCCCTCCAATCCCACTGCCAAAGCCTGATCACCTAGACCAAGTCACAACGGAACATATCCAGGTGGGTTTTAAACACCTCCAAGGAAGGAGACTTCACAACCTATCTGGGCAGCCTGTTCCAGTGCTCCATCACCTTCACTGTGAAGAAGTTCCTCCTGTTATTTATATGGAACCTCCTATGTTCCAGCTTGCACTCATTGCCCCTCGTCCTATCACTAGATGACACTGAGAAGAGCCTAGCTCCATCCTCCTGACAACTACTTTTCACATATTTATAGACATTGATATGGTCACCCCTCAGTCTCCTCTTCTCCAAGCTAAAGAGACCCAGCTCCCTCAGTCTCTCCTCATAAGGGAGGACTTCCACTTCCCTCATCATCCTCATTGCTCTACATTGGACTCCTTCCAGCAGCTCCATGTCCTTCTTGAACTGAGGGGCCCAGAACTGGACAGAACACTCCAGATGCGGTCTCACCAGGGCAGAGTAGAGAGGGAGAAGAACTTCTCTTGATCTGCTAACCACCCCACTTCTGATCCACCCCACGATGCTGTTGGCCCTCTTGGCCAAAGAGCACACTGCTGGCTCATGGTCATCCTGCTGTCCACCTGGATCCGCAGGGCCCTTTCTCCTGCACTGCTCTCCAACAGGTCAGTCCCCAGCCTATACTGGTACCTGGGGTTGTTCTTGCCCAGATGCAAGACTCTATACTTACCCTTGCTGTACTTCAATAAATTTCTCTCTGCCCAGCTCTCCAGCCTGTCCACGTCTCAATGAATGGCAGCACAGTCTGCTGAGGTGTCAGTGACACCACCCAGCTTTGCATCATCAGCAGACTTGCTGACAGTGCACCCTAATCCCTCATCCTAGTCATTAATGAATAGATTGAATAGGACTGGTCTCAGCACCAACCCCTGGGGCACTCGACTAGTTACAGGCCTCCAGCTAGACTCTGTCCCACTGACAGAGTCTGGCTTCTATCCTGCAGACAGTTCACAATCCGTATCGCTACTCGATCATCCAGTCCACACTGCCTCAGTTTGGCAGAGAGGATGCTGTGAGAGACTGTGTCAAATGTCTTACTGAAGTCAAGATGGACCACATCCACAGCTGTGCCATCATCTATCCACCTCGTTATGCCCTCATAAAAGGCTACCAGGCTGGTCAAGCACGACTTCCCCTTGGTGAGGCCATGCTGACCGTCCCTAGTGACTCTCTTGTTATTGATGTGCCTGGAGACAGCGTCTAGGACAAATTGTTCCATCACCTTTCCTGGATGGAGATGAGGCTGACTGGTCTATAGTTACCTGGGTCCTCCTTCTTACCCTTTTTGAAGGTTGGAGTGACATTTGCTCTCCTCCAGTCCCTAGGCACCTCTCCTGATCCCCATGATTTAGAAAAGATGATGGAGAGTGGCCTAGCAATGACTTCTGCTGTCTCCCTTAGTCTGCATGGGTGCATTCCATCTGGGCCCATGGATTTGTGTATATCCAGTTGATGACACTGAGCAGAGCCTGGCTCCATCCTCCTGACACCCAACCTTTCCATATTTTTAAACATTAATGGGGTCACCCCTCAGTCTCCTCTTTTCCAAACTCAAGAGACCCAGCTCCCTCAGCCTTTCCTCATGAGGGAGATGCTCCACTCCCTTTATCATCTTTGTGGCTTTGTGCTGTACTCTCTCCAGCAGTTCTGTGTCCTTCTTGAACTGAGGGGCTCAGAACTGGACACAAGATTCCAGCTGTGATCTCACCAGGGCAGAGTAGAGGGGGAGGAGATCCTCCCTCAATCTGCTAACCACTCCCCTTCTAATCTACTCCACGATATCATTGGCCTTTTTAGCTGCAAGGGCACGTTGCTAGCTCTTGGTCATCCTGATCTTTCAGGGCACAAGCTGAGTTTTCTGATTTCACCCTAGGAAGGTATGAGACCTCCTAGTCTTCATTAACAATCGAGCACTACCCCACTGGTACACATCCATCTACAACCTCATCCCGCTTTGAATCTAGTTTAAAGCTGTCTGAATGAGTCCTGCTAATTCCTGTCCCAGAACCCTTTTGCCCTTCTGAGATAAACTTTTCCCATATATCACGGTCAGGTCTGGTGTCTTACAAAACCAGCCATTATCAAAGAACCCAAAGCCCTGCCTGTAGCACCAGTCTCGTAGCCAGGTATTTATGGACCAAATCCTTCTATCTGAGCCTATGTCCTCACCCAAAAATGGGAATGCCTTTTGTTATTTTTCTAAACTGATAGTTTCCCAAGTGAAAGGTTAATGCTCACCTTTTACATCAACTAATTTTCAGTGAAGTATCACCATGTGAGTATGGATCTGTGTTAGGGAAGCACTTTCTAGAGGGAATGGCTGATCATGGCGAGTACTTCAGGGTCTGGGCTAGTTGGTGAAGCACATATTGAAGAAAAAGCTAGAAGAGTGCCAGCAGGAAATAAAGTGGCCTTCAGAACCAGAGAGGGAGAATAAATTGTTTTGCAATAATACATTATCTATCAAATGCCTTTGGAGTAAGTTGTTGGCCCCATGACTGCAATTCGTAGTTTTGATAAATTTTAATATGGGACTTCATTTCTTCAGTGGTCAAGAAGCAGAAGCTATTACTTTTACTAGTCCTTGAAATCAGTGTGAAATGGATGATGGTGCTGATGACTGTCACATGAAACAAATATGAGCTGAGTTGGAATGATTTTCTCTCTAGTTAAGGTCCTCACTGTAGGTCTGCTGTCCTCATGGGGAATGGCTGTTTTAAAGGATTCCAGCTACTTTGGCAAGCAGCCTGTGTATTCATGAGGCTTTGATCATAGTACCCGTGTGGTAGGGAAGGTAATACATTTAAAACTCACAAGAGTTTTGGACCAGATTTAGGTTCGCTCCCAGCTCTGCCACAAACCAGCTAAATGTCGATAGACAAAGCACTTTAGTTTTTTTATGTCTCTGCATCCCCTTGTGTTTAATAGGGAGTATAAAATGCATGTTGTTGTTTAAGTTATCCAATCTTTGTATGCATTGAGTAACATTAGGAATTAATATTGCAGAATGCACTGCTGACTGTGTGCGTCCACATATTTATACTGTAAATATCTACACTTAATTACTTCCAGTGTTCAAGGTAAATTGTGGCCTTGCACTGCACCACAGTGGCAGCAGAGAATATAAAGCGATATTTTACAAAGGAAAGATGTGTTGGAGTAGGGTGATACTGTAGTTCCCTCCCAACAGTAACACCTGAATTGTTCAGTCCCAATTGTACTGCTTAGACATCTTACATGCAATAACATCAATACCAGAGTGTCTTAATTTCTCCATCGACTCATTTCTTTCCCTTTTTGGGAAAGGTAGGACAGTGCTTTTGGCTCAGGGCCGCTCCTCATTCCAGAAATGCGCAACTTGTAATGATGGCTCTGATTCTTTTTGCGATGCTAGTCGTGAATTTCTACTATTTCATAGGCTTATGGAAAAAAAAGATGAATTTTAAGGAGAGTGTTTGAAATGTGGAAGGTATTGATCTCGCACCCACTTATGAAACTGTTGCAAACCTATAGAGATGTGTGGAGAGAGGGTGTGTATGGTGAGATTAGAGAGAGGACTTGCAGAGTGAAGCTGCTGTGTGGGAGGATGCACTGAGCAAAGGATTGAGAAGAACTGAGAGTGAGGAAATGGGTCAGACTCTTTCTGCATGAGTCACTATAAAGGCTGATGTGGAGAAGAGAAGGAAGAGTAGAATTGGAAAGGATTCCCGATTGGAGCTGAAGGCATTGAAACCTGTAACTACCATTTAAAAGTTGTATTAGTAGCAATGGGGAGAAAAGTCTTCCTGCTAAGGGGATTTGTGAAAGGAGCGAGCTCACACTTTAATGCTGCAACAGTGTGTGTCATGTAAATATTTGAATAAATCTTTTAATCGGCTTTTCCTTCTGCTGTGTTATGGAAATAAAAAAAAAACACCTCACAAGCTCTGATTATTTCTTTCACACAGCATTAGTAAATGCATACAGGAAGAGATTGTGATATGATGATGTTAGAAGAACAACTTCTATTAACGTGCTATGGTGTTATGTACCATTTCTTAGCTATGTTAATAAGTAAGGAAAGAGAAAAACCCTAAACAACTGCACAGCAACAGCCAAACATTTATTCTGGGGCATTTCCAGTCTGAAATAACAATCAGTTTATACCTTTCTGATCCATAAAGGTGAACAAAGGGATCAAGGGAAGAATTAAAACTTTACATTTTTTTCTTTCTCATCTCAGAATTTTGTTTTGAGGTAAAAATATAAAAATATTATTCCACTAATTTCCTCTTTGGTTCTAAGGATTCTCAGCACAGATTTTTTTTCCCATGGCTACAATCAAAGCCACAGTGTGAAAATATTAATAATAATTAAAAATACATAATGATACTTTTGAAACACAGTAGGGGAAATTGCCTCAGTCTAAATTTCAGAAGATCAGAGAAAGCAAGGGGTTCGATGGTAATTTGAAATGCAGCCTTCTGTGTAAGTGCAGAGTTGAGCAACCCCTTTAAAATAAGGTATTTGAGGTAAGAACTAGAAAAATCATAAGAAACAGTTGCCTTTATTTTTTGTACTTGCTTCTGAAATTTATTCTGCTTCTGAAATCAATGTCGTAGGTTGTCCTGGGTTGAAAAGGAGGCCTTAATAGGTCTTTGGGTTGGTGCCTGCAATCTGCTGAAAAGAAAGAATTTATTGAAAGGAAAAAAATAAGTAATAAACAAACAGAAACTGCATCACCATGACATTACACACAGTCTGCGGAAAATGGGAGACAGCTACTGTATCGGTCTTCGGCTTCAGACTGGAACTCTGGGGAAAAGGGCATACACCTAACCGAAAGGGGATACAACCACCCTTCCATCCTGGGGACTCAGAGGCTCCCTCACAAGTTGTGCTGTTCATGGAAAGTCCCTTTTCTAAACATCCACAAATCTCTATTTTTCTCTTTTTGCTTTTGGTGAATTCTTCACAGCGCAGCACAGCCAGCAGACATTGTTCAGGCTGGCATGATCCCCAGGCTCCAATAGCATCCCTGAATCAACAGCGCACACTTCAAAACCCCAGTCTCTCTCTTTTTGCCAAAGGTTTAAGAACACTCAAGTTCCTTTTGCTTCTCTCAGTACAGCCAAGAGGAACTCAGACGCCCAGCTCGGGGCTGCTTTTCTCCCACTTTCTTAAGCATTTCCCAGTTACTCAGTGGCAAACTGAGACACGGCTTCTAAGCTAATCCAGAAAAAAAGCACATGTGGCACCCACAACGTGGGGACTTTCCCGTGGTGAGAACAAAGGGAACATGGTGCTGGTCATGTGGGCTCTGCCTCTCACAGCAAAACAAACTTGGTGGCCACAGCTTCAGGCCCCTTCTCCAGGGCCCTTCTCTCTCCCTCTCTCTTTCTCTCTCCCAAATGGCTATAATTCCTGAGGAAGAGAAGGCTGTGCTCATCAGACCTTTGTGTCTTCACAAGCAATCAGCTTCTGGTGATCAGTGTGTCTCTGCCAGGGTGGCAGCAGCAGCTGGCACACACGTACCTCAGCATCTTCCCTGCCAGCTGCAACATCTTTCTCTGCTGCGGCTTTCTGAGCCGCACCCCAGCATTGCTTGGCAGAGCCAGGCCAGGCCAGGGCTGGTGGCTGCCCATGGTGGTAGTTCGAGCTGGGCACTGGCTGGTCACACGCCTTGCAGCCCTGTTTGGTGCTCCAGCAGTTTTTCAGTAACTCGGGTGAGGTGCTGCATCCCAGCCCCTGGGGAAGGGGGCTGGGGCCAGCTGCAGTTCCACTGCACTTGGTGGGTCCAGCAGTGGGGCTGTGGTGGTTGCTTGCAGCCAGGCTGTGCTCCCCCACCAGAGGAGTGGGGCTACAGATGCCCACAGGCATCTGCCTCATAGCCCTGTCCTGGCCAGAGCACCAGCAAGCTGGAAGTCCGCTGTGATTTATAGGCTGGTGTGTCTCTACCCCTTTGGTGATACCCTTGTCCTGGGTGGGGGCAGATGGGAGAAAGCACAGCTGAAAAATGAAATGTTTTTTCTGCATAAAAGCACAAAATCAAACACAGAGGTGTGACCAATGGTCAAACCACAACACAGATGTAAGAGGAGGTTGGTCATGTGAGCCCTGGTACTGTCCAGAGCGATGAGCTGCAGTGGGGTGCATTCTCACCTGTGATTATCCTACTGGGATGTTTGCATTTATTGGAGAGACAGAAATGTAGTGTAATGTCCGTTGAGCAGTTCACACTAAAAACCCAAGGGAACGGGAATGCTTTTCATTGAATCAAAAGTTGTCCTTACTGTGGATGCCAGAGGATGGAAAGCAAAGAGGTTAAACAGGTTTTCTTTAGCTTTTTTGGTTTTGTTTGTTTGTTTCTTGTGAAGATCTAAATAAAGTTAGTTTGGGGCTAACAATTGAGACTGTTTGTCTGTGTGGGGAGATTTGTAAGCCATTAAGAAGTATCCTCTGTGGTGGGATAATAGAAAAAAGCTAAGAGAATCTTTTGCTTGCATAAAGTCTTTGATGGAACATCTAACTAGTGCCTGAGGCCAACCCTGAAGTCCTGTGTTGCAACACCTGTGATAGACAGAGAAAAGAAGTCAGCTTATGAGGAGATGGAGAGAGACTTTTCTTAATCAACTTTATTGAAAGTAATTTTATTTCTCTTCTTTTCTCTACCTGTATCTTTCAAAACCCTCCACATATATAAACACACTATCTTAGACCCAGTGAATAGAGTTTGCATTTACCTTTCATGTCCCTTGAGTCAGGCCTTTTATACCTTTTTTTTTTTTGGTAATTTGTTTTTGGCTTAATTAGAAGTTCTTTGATTTAGATTGTTTACCCCAATTAGTTTCACTAGTGAAGGGTGTCCTATGTCCAGGCTGTGGAGGACCATGACTTTTTGCTTCATGCCTCTTCTTAGACCATAGCTGGAAGACCGTTTGTTGCCTGAGGGCTGGCTTCGGTAGACAGAGAGGTAAAAGAAACTCTTTGGCCTGACCTGGCAGAATGCCCTGACAGTGCAGTAAATGGCAATTGGATTTTGAGTGATTTCTTGTACAAGGGAAAGGGAGAGAAAGTCAAAGAATTTGTTATCAGTGAGGAGATCAAGTTTCTTACAGGGGAGGAAGAGGCCAGGAATTCAAAAAGCAGGGGAGGTCAAACCGGTATATATTTTTCTTTATTTGTTTCATTTTTATGTGGACAGGGGAGTCTTTTGGGATAAAAATAAAACATCTACACTTATTGTCTGCTGCCTCTTTTATTCTCTTTTTACTGTCTTGTCTCCGAGCTTTTACAGCAGCCACAAGGCTTGGGAGAGATCTCAGAGTCTTAAATTTTTATTATTTTTTCTCCCTCTCAGATTAGTCACCATTTTCTGCTGATCAAAGAGGAGTGCTATAATCAGTAAAGCTCACTTTTAAACAGCAAAATCATTAGTATTTTAATAACATGCTATTACTAAAAGAGCTCAGTTCCTTTTCTTGTCACAAAGCAGTTTCAAAGGGCTGTAAGATACATATAAGATGCAATAACTTCTGGAAAGTTTTAAAGGTGACCTGAAAAAGAATCTTCTTCACTTAAAAAAAAAAAAGCTACATGAAAAAAAACCCCAAAATCCCTTTATAATGATTAATCATAATATGAACATTTTCATTAAGAATTCATAATTTATTGCTCATCCTGTGCCTCTTTCAGGCTGTGAACAGCTGGAAATGATATAATGGAGCCAAAACAACTAGGAGACTAAGATATTTAAAGATATTTGATCAGACAAAAAAGGATTCTTTAAAATTTGTGTTTACCTTTGGTGTCACCTGTTTATCTCAGGTGCTGCCTAAACATTAACGAAAAAAAAAGTCTTTCTTGCCTGATCTCAGGTTTTCAGAAAATTGCTTTCAGTTCTGTGCTATTCCATCCTTTGCTTTTAATTGTTGCTGACTAAACCAAGGCACAAAAAAACCTCTGTCAGGTTTACATTTCCTCTTGGACTGATTTGAACCTCTGTTCCTCATGTAGCAGGACAGATCTGCTTTCCAGGAAACGTTGCTGCTGCATTGAGCAGCTGAAAGGAACTAGGGTTGATTTCATCTGCTTTCTACCTGAAGAAAATATGAGTTTTTAGAAAATAGAAGGAACAATGTTTTTTTTCTTCAATAACCTAATTGAGCTAAAAGTATAATAGAGATTACAAACATAGAAAGACACAAGCTTGTATGAAAAAGTCAGCTAATACAGCCAGAAATTATTTGCAGTCAACGGCAAAGGTGAGGGAGTCGACATCTCAAGCACCTCACATAAACACATTACAAAGGAACTCACTAACAAAATCAGATTCCGGATTGGGATGAAAGTGATTACTGTAATCAAGAGAATAAAAATAAAAAGTAAACTCGAATAGACTTGGTCCCTGCACATTTTCAGGTAACTATGTGACTGCTTTTCTAATTGAGCATAACTTGTTATTAATAAAATATTACTGAAATTAATAATTGATGACTGCAATTAATATCCAGTCTTCTGTAAATACTGGAAGATGTGTGGTACTCGAGAGCCAAAACAACTTTGATTCCAAGAGAAAACAGCTACTAATAGAAATGATAATCTGTGTGTGATAAAGAATATATTTTTCCAGCGATCCTACAAGTTTGTGAAAGAGCTGGCAGAGCGAACATTGGCAGTGGTGCTAGAACAGCTTCCTGATGTTCTCAGCGATGATATTATCTAATTACCAATACTGCTATCTGGAGAATAAGAGGCTCACGAGTGTAATACTGATGAACCATCCAGTGCAACATAAACTTAAATAAAGTGGGGGTTTTAATGGACTTCATAACTGTGTTGCTACTAGTTAGAACAATTTTTGAGTAGTTTCAATAATTATGGAGAAGATCAGTGTGAATACAACAAGTGACGAAATCACAAAATAACTGTAGTTTGTAACAAAAAACCTGGGAAAGAAGCGGCTTATAAAGCAATTAAAATTATTTAATTATCAGATTTTGCCTTTGAGCTAGTCAGTTTAGAGAACCTTCAATCAACATCTCACCGGGCTCAGGTTCTCCAGAACCCACCTGAAAAACTGACTACAGCATCTTCATTATTCAAAACTGGGGTTTTTTTGGGGTGTCCCGGGTTGTTTTGGTTATCAGCCATTTGAACTATTATCAGCACACTGGGCTGAACATATGAGCAGCAGCAGCACTAATAAAACTCCATGAGCTTGACTGCTTGGGGCAATTCACAGCTGATAGAACACCCATCCTCTCACTTTTGTTTTAAACTGTCTCTGTGTAATTAGTGTCATTACTCTTATGCCTGCCCTCAGATCCCTGTCCTTCAGCCCTTAGCTAATTAAGCTTCTGATCAAAACGCTCATCTTTTACTGAAATTGCAGTGAATCTGTGAATTAGAATTTGTTATTTGCAAAGGAGATGGCAAATGGGCACGTTATTCTGCCTAGAATGGAAGTCTTGAAGCACTCTTTCTTTTTTTTAATAACTGAAGTGTCCAGGCAAAAGCTACATGATTTAAATCATCCTATCAGTGATTTTCCTTAAGATGAAAGCAATTAAACTAGAGAGAATTGAGGCCACTTTGTTTCTGAATACGAATATAAACGGAATTTTAAGGCTCCGTAATGCGTATGCATTATGCTCGCGTCCAGCTGAATTCTCCTTTTTCTTTTTTTTTAATTGCCTTATTTTTTTTAATTGTCTTATTATCTAACCAGATTCTGTAAGGTCATTTGTATTGAAGGCAGGTGCTGGAGCGAGTCCAGAGAAGGGCAACCAAGCTGGTGATGGCGCTGGAAGACGTGCCCTATGAGCAGAGGCTGAGGGAGCTGGGGCTGTTTAGTCTGGAAAAGAGAAGACGGAAAGGAGACCTTACTGCCCTCTACAACAACCTAAAAGGAGGTTGTAGCAAGGCTGGTGTTGGTCTCTTCTCTCAAATCAGTGATGATAGGACGAGGGGAAATGGC
>JAOXOE010000694.1:13322473-13350509 GCA_028565055.1 Phoeniculus purpureus
TCATCAAAATCCACACACAGAGAGAACCACAGAACATCAGGGACTGGAAGGCACCTCGAAAGATTATCCAGTCCAATCCCCCGGACACAGCAGGATCACCTAGACCAAGTCACACAGGAACATATCCAGACGGGTCTTAAACATCTCCAGAGAAGGAGACTCCACAACTTTCCTGGGCAGCCTGTTCCAGTGCTCTGTCACCCTCACTGTGAAAAAGTTCCTTCTCATATTTATGTGGAACCTCCTATGTTCCAGCTTGCACCCACTGCCCCCATCCTATCATTAGATGACATTGAGAAGAGCCTGGCTCCATCTTCCTGACACTCACCTTTCAAATATTTATAGACAATAATGAGGTCACCCCTCAGTCTCCTCTTCTCCAAGCTAAAGAACCATAGAATCATAAGGGATTGGAAGGGACCTTGAAAGATCATTTAGTCCAATCCCCCCACCATGGGCAGGGACACCCCACACTAGATCAGGCTTGCCAGAGCCTCATCCAGCCTGGCCTTACACACCTCCAGGGATGGGGCATCAACCACCTCCCTGGGCAACCCATTCCAGGCTCTCATCACTCTCACAGTGAAGAACTTCCTCCTCACATTCAGTCTAAATCTACCCAGCTCCAGCTTTGCTTCATTCCCCCTAGTCCTGTCGCTCAGCCTCTCCTCATAAGGGAGCTGCTCCACCTCCTTCATCATCTTTGTTGCTCTACGCTGGACTCCCTCCAGCAGCTCTGTGTCCCTCTTTAACTGAGGGGCCCAGAACTGGACACAATACTCCAGAAGTGGTCTCACCAGGGCTAAGTAGAGCGGGAGAAGAACTTCTCTTGATCTGCTAACCACCCCTGTTCTGATCCACCCCAGGATGCTGTTGGCCCTCCTGGCCACAACAGCACATTGCTGGCTCATGGTCATCCTGCTGGCCACCAGGACCTCCAGTTCCCTTGCTCCTACACTGCTCTCCAAAAGGTCAGCCCCCAACCTATACTGCTACCTGGGGTTGTTCTTTCCCAGATGCTAGACTCTACACTTACCCTTCATTAAATTTCTCCTTGCCCAGCTATCCAGCCTGTCCAGGTTCAAGTGAATGGCAGCACAGTCTGCTGGGATGTTGGTGACACCACCCAGCTTTGTGTCATCCGCAAACTTGCTGACAGTGCACACTAATCCCTCATCCAAGTCATCAATGACTAAATTGAACAGGACTGGTCCCAGCACTGACCCCTGGGGCACTCCACTAGATACAGGCCTCCAACCAGACTCTGTCCTGTTGACCACACTCTGTGGCTTCTATCCTGCAGCCAGTTCACGATCCACCTCACTACCCGATCATTCAGTCCATGCTGTCTCAGTTTGGCTGCAAGGATGCTGTAGGGGACTGTGTCAAATGCCTTACTGAAGTCAAGACAGACCACATCCACTGCTCTGCCATCATCTAGCCACCTGGTTCTGCCCTCAAAAAAGGCTATCGGGTTGGTCAAGCATCATTTCCCTTTGGTGAAGCAATGCTGACTGTCCCTAATGACCCTCTTGTCCTTGATGTGTCTGGAGACAGCATCTAGGATAAATTGTTCCATCAATTTACCAGAACATGTCAGGCCTGTCGCCGCCATTCCTGCTTGAGGACAGTCTCTGGACCAGTCAGGTGGCTGCAGACTTGCTCTATGAGCAGCATTAGCACCTCGGTGCCAACTGACACCATCTCCAAAGAGAATTGTTGGCAAACAAGGTTAGGTTTGGTCCTCTTTATGTTTCTTCCTGTGAAAGTCAACTTACTGAAATGCACAAAACTTATTTTAGTTTCCCTGGAGGTGACTTCCTCACTCAACCAGTTAGGTAACATCCAATTTTCCACATGTCCACCAATGTTTAAGCATGGAAAAACATAGTTGGATTATTGCATTCTGACTGCTCTATTGCACAAGAGCATTAGGAAAGAAAAAGTTATGTAAAAATTGTAGTGGATTTCAGTATTTCCTATTTAACTGCTTTTCTGAGATGCCTCGAACATTCAAACGTCAGACAGCATAACGAGGCTTTTAACGTCCTTCCTACAACAGGACAGACGATGCTTAACTTTTTCTTTACTAATAAAAACCCTTCCACTTTGACTCATAGTCCTTCTGCTGAGAGACACTCCAGAGAGTTTTGTTTTACAGTGAACATAGACCTGGATTTTGCTGTTGACTGCCTGTAGTACAAACAGAATTTCCTCATGGGAAGTCAGAGCATTCTCCTTGCTAAACACATTTTAAAGGTCCAACAGCAAAATATCCTCAGCCATGGATCCCAGTCCACCCTCTAGTCCAACCAACCTTCACTGGGGGCTCATGGAATTCCTGTTGTCTCAATGACTGGCTGAGTTGTGATGGAAACAAGTCTCCCCTTGGAAGAGTCAGTGTGTCTGGTCTTAGTGCTAGCTCCAGGGGACCCTAACAAAACTAGGAGGGATTAAACAATCTGTTTGCGTTTTAAGTAAATATACCACAGGTGAAGGAGACACTAAACCACTTAAGACTGCAAGATGATAAAAGGAATCTGACAGGATAATGTGCGGGAAAGCAGCGATTATCATTGCTTCTGTTGCTGCTGCTCAAATCAAAGGGCTTGTCTGCACTTTTACTGGCACAGCTAGCTGACACATATCCACTGGCATCAGGATGCCATGGGAACGTTCTGATACTGGGAAAAAAGAACATCGCTCCCAGGTTTGCTTGTACGAAGCTTCAGAAGTGGTTTAAGATAAAGGAAAAAGATGTCACTCAACCCAAGAACATCTGAAAAGACTTCACTGGAAATCACAGAATGTTAGGGGTTGGGAGCTTCTTGAAACAACTTACTGGTAGTCACCAAAGTTACAAGTAAACTGGTTAATGAGACGGATGTATCACAAAAAATGGAACACTGGAATATCCAGATCTGGATTAACAGATGTTTGTTAACAAACGAGTGGAGAAACCAAAGGTCCTAATCTTGTTATGCTGAGCAGCAGCACAATGTGACTGTGAGGTGGCCGTGGCTGCTCTAAGCTCTTAGTGGTAAAGAGGCTTTTCCTGGATCTAGCTATGAGCATAGATGATTTGAAATGGAGTCCCAAAGTCCCGAAACCAGCTAAAAAGAAAGTCAGACTGTAAACTTCTCCGTTCCTAAACAACGGGTGGATTTTTAGAGACTTTCTGAAGTTTTTCCCTAGAATCCCCAAAGAGCTGCAGTTGTTAGGGAAGGTGGAAGTCACACAGGATACACATGAAATCTCTCTGGACACTGGACTTCATTGCTGGAGGAACTGGAACTGTAGTGAAAAACCCCAAAATATCCCAGTGAGGTTGTTCTACGTCCCAAAGCAGGAGGTTTCGCACCATGAGAGATGTGGTAAGCGCAGGCTGAGAGCTGCAGGCAACAGCAGGAGAATTTGGGGATGTAGATGTACCGTCAGTGTTACTGTGACTGACAAGGACCTTCACTTTCTGGGGATGGCTCTTGTTCTGCTGGAGGGGGAAAACAAAGCACAGGGGAGGAAACTGCTGTAATGCAGAACAGCTGTACAAAATACCACTGTGGAAAGGTTGGTGTGCAAGTCGATGAAACACCCCGATAGGGGACGGAGAGCTCCTTACTCACCGGGGTAAGGAGCATGGCATCTGAATTTACCCCATAGCAGGCACAGGGCAGGGCTCTGTTTCTGTGTGGAGCCCTGCCATCTCTCCCATGTTCTCACACGTACCATGGTGCATAGCAACTCATCTGCTGGGCCATCTGCTGAGCTGCCTGCGTACTAGAATTAGGACTCTTCATTCCTACGTACAGCCTTTCAAATTTTACACCCTCCCATTTGAAAACCTTCTCCTCCTGCTTGAGCCATTACATCACCCGTCCTCACCAGCTGGGGCTGGCTGCTGCGACAGTAGGTGTTCAGCAGCCTTCGCACTGTCTCTCACCCTTCTGATTGATAACCTCACCTAGGGGAGAAGCATGGTACGCACCGCCTTGCACTTTGTGTGTTGCCCTATCAAATAAGATCATAATTTCTAAGATGGGATGCAAATCCCCCAGCCAGCAGCCAGCATCTGCTTTATTGTGTGTTCCTGGATCCTCAGCACGCTGCTGGCTTTGAGTCACGCAAATCTTATGCCAGGCACAGCAGAAATGGCTGCACCAGGCATTGATTTTATCTCTCAGAGAGAAAGTGGGGTTTTCTCAGTGACAGTTTATGCTTTTTAAGAAGTTACAATTTCTCTGTAACCCTGCTTTTCTTTTTCACCATAATTCTATCTGGCTGTACTCTGTTTGAGTAGAAAGCTTTATGTGAAAGATGTTACACAAAATAAAGTGAAACTGCGTTTTAACATGTTCTTATCCATCCAGTGTCTTCCAGCTACAAGCTGGTAAATGCTGCCATTCCCATTCCAGATACCACCTCCCCCAGTTACCTGGGAGCTACCAGGAGGTCTGATAATGGCAGACCTGGGGGATCCCACCAGGAGGCAAAATCTTCCAATTCTTTTCCATTCCCTTGTTGCTCTGGGCTTGATCTGCATCCAGCCAACTGATGCAAAAGGTAAAGCAAAAAGCCTGAAGCTCATCTCTGAGTTCAGTGCTTAATGAAGATGACATATCACTAGCCATAAGGTCCTGTTGCTAGTATTAAGGAACAGGTAGAGGAAACTGCTCAAATTATTTAAATGAAGTGCCATTTCGACTTCAGGATGTTTTTGATGAGTCTAAGTACCCGAAATCTTTTCAGAGAGGACAAGGAGATATTCCAACCAGATTTGTGCAAATGAAACCTTCAGATCTAACCTTACAGTCTGACCGCACACCTGCCCAATTCCAGGGCCTCTTTGTCCTTTATGGGTTTGTGTTATTTTGGAAGGGAGAAGTTTCCTGGTTGATGGCAAAGACTCAGTTGGACTACATCACCAGACTGATTTGCTGCTGTGGCTGTGTAGGGTCATATACCTTTCCTGCCAGTCCCAGATCAGACCCTAAACTGGTGCCAGAAACTAGATGTGAAGGGATTCTGCATGACTGTGTTTCCACTCAGAGCAAGTACCTTGACTGCAGCAACCAACCACAGATGTAAATCAGAAGTGACCGCTGCCCTAAAACAAAATTATCCTGGGCTTTATGTCAATTGCAGCACAAGATCCTGTATCTGAGTGCTTTCCTCTGCTACTCATCTGTCATTACTACACACAGGAGACACATAAAACAGTCCCCTTCTTAAAAAAAAAAGCACCCTCTGGATTAAATCTCAAACTAGTATGGTCATATAGAGATACCAGTTCCAGTTCCATATCCAGTAAAGCTAAGGAACGAGTCAAACTGAAACCTGCCTGTGGCTGCATTGTAAGTTCTCAGCAGACAAGAATTAGGGTCACCGCTACTGAAATCTTCACGTAGCTCAGGTTGCTAAACTACAGGCAAATCATTCACTTGGAAATGTTCTTGAGACCTGCAGCTCTATGAATGTCTCTCTCCATCACTGTTGGGATAGAAAGGAAAGGACTGCACAGTCACTGCCTCACTCCAGCTCTTCACCTCTCAAACTTGCCTCACCCATTCTCCACCGGAAGGTCTCACTGAAGCATCTCTGAACCCTCCACAAGGTAAGTTCCACCGCGAGAGAAGCCCTTAGAGATTCCAAGCAGCCTTGTAAAGATACTTAATCTTCCCTCAGCCAGCTACAACTTATCTGAAACCTATCCGTGTTTGCCATCTTCTGCATCCCGTAATTCCATTCAGCGTTAACAGCCAAGCTGTTTGCCCCAACAAAGGCGAACATCACTGCAGCCCACTTGGAATACTCTAATCGGGAAAGAGCCTTCAGTTCCCAGCCAGCAAACCAAGTTTATTTATAAAGTCTCAAAGATCATTTCAAGCACAAAGGAGCTGGAAATTTAGTGAAAGACAAATCAGTCCTTTAGGAGGATAATGTGACAGAGCTGCAGAGGGTATAATTCACCCTCCTTTCCATTTAGTAGTGGTTAAAACTGGGCAATTTGCTGAGCATGGGTGACAAAGCCCTGGAAAGGACAAGCTGTACATTGCACTTCTCCCAGCTGGAGATTTCTGTGTAGAAAATGCCTGGTAAAATCTTAGTCACTCCGAAGGCAGATAAATCATAGTAATTGCTCTTCAGGGGCTGGGATAAATGCAGTCTCTGGCAAGGGTAAAGGATTTGACAGAGCCCAAATGAAGGTTTGAACTCTGTTGGAGACAAGAAAGCCTCTAACAGTCTTCTCCTTCAGTCTGAGGCTGAATACTGGTGGTGCTGGAAAACAAGAAATGTCTCCAGTAGCAGTGGCAGCAAACTCCCCATCTAAGTAAAGCTACTGCCCTGATGGGTCCTAAACTACTCACTCATTTTCTCACAAGCAACTTCAGACATTATGCGGATTCTGCAGATGTGTCTGTAGGTCTAAGGCACTAGAGGTTGGCTTGTGGCTGAAAAAGGTTTCTTATTAGACCAGCTATTCAGATCCATTGTGTTAGGAAATACTCCTGGCCATTCAAATGGCAGCCCTCTATTCAAGGCTGTTAATAAACAAAATTTTTAAAACTCTGCAATCTAGGAACAAGAGTAACTGTGGTGGGCATCACTGTCTCTGGCTGCAGCCTCTAATTTAATCCTTCCCTATAAATTTCATGATAAATGTGGGATTTTCTGAAATGCCTCAGATCCAAAGGTCTCTTGGATAGGGAGCACATTTATATCCTTTCTCTGTAGGAAAGGAACAGGTTTGTGGGATGACAAAAACACCACAGAGAGATCTCTGATGGGACTGCATCCTCTGAACTGGTTTAAGTCATGGCTGTGGGCCTCTGCCCTGATTCACAAAGAAATGAGATGCCTCACATTGTGAGTAAACACGTATATTTAAAGATAAGAGCTTCTAGATTCATCTGAAATCTGTTGAATTAACTCACATTTGAGGGAGCTCATTCTACATTCCTGTGTCTCACCTCCTGCTAGTGGGAAGGTCTGACAGCTCCTAGCTGTGGACCCAAGGCTGCTGATGTTCACACAAGAGCATCAGGACCCAGGGCAAGGCAGGACCACACACAGCATTAGCACTGGGGCTGGAATGGGGCTGAGGAGCTTTGTGGCTGTCAGAACACAGCCCAGAGCATGGCACATCTGTGGTAAGATTTGGAAATAAAGTCAGGGGCTGCTGTTCGCAAGCACTAAGGCTGCAGAGTCATTCCTAGGATAAGGACTGGGTTCTGAGTTTTCCCATTAGCAGCTTGTAGCTCCCACCAAGTACCAACTCAGCTGCTGGACCTTAAACAGGAACCTGTTGTGCTGAGGTCTGGGCATGAGGAGCACACACAGGCAGCAGAGGAGGGATAAAATGACCCTGCTGCACAGAGAGGCACTGGTGGATGTTCACAAGCCGGGGTTACTGTGGTGCTCAGGCAGCTGAAGGTGCAAGCAGGTACCGAGGGGCTGCTCATGGAGAGCTGAACCATGTTTTTGTAGATCTGGTCCTTGGTAAGCTGCCAGACAATCCCAAAAAGGACAATGGACTCCAATTTCCTGTTTCTCGCTTCACAGGAACACATTTTCCCAAAGCTTCTTCCCTCCCTCAGATTTTCCTGTCTGAATGCGTCTTTGCAGAGCAAATTTTCCCCTGTGACATCTTGATGTAGCTTTTCGATTCACAAGTGCTTGAGGTGCCCCAGGTTTACCAGTTTCCCTCGCAAATTTGATCTTGCAAAGAGCAAAGCCACAATACTTAGCGGAACTCCAGAGCTGTCAGGTCTTAGTACTCTCCAGAAATTTTACTGTTGTTTCCTCCAAAGTAGTCTGAAACCAAAGGGAATGATAGGAAGGAAAGAAATAATTATATAGAATATTTTTTTTTCTCAACATGTCCCAAATGTCACCTCTGACCTGGCTTTCTATTTCTGGCAAGGCCTGAACTCCCTCTATTTATTTAGCAGCCTACACACCATTACAGTAACATAGCAACAGTACTTTCAGCTGTGAATTTGAAATTAAAAAAAAAAAAGAAAAAAGAACATATTTTCCCTAAGAAAACTGTTAAAGCATCACAGGCTAGTAACACTTCAATAAATGCTTCTGTTTTTCCATTTACAAGCCAGCACTATCAGGTTCCCAGTCTGCAAACCCAGTGTGGAGGGATGCAGAGAGGAACAGAAGGGGTGTCACCGTCACCAAGCCTGTTCTGTCTGTGTCAGTCAGCCTGTCCCCCAAACCTTCTTGTTTGTTTGTCGTGATGGTGTTTCGGATGGAATATTTCTCAGGCTCAGCTCAGACTGAAGGAGGATACTGAAATAATGATGGGATTTATCTGGTGTTTCTCTTCTTCCTTTTCAAAACCAGTTCACCATTATTTTATCACCCATAGCTTTAGGGCGATGTGATGCTCAGGGATAGCTGTTGACAAGTACGATTTTACACAGCATGAAGTGAAGTTGGAATAACAGTCCCACTTCGACAGTTCAAATCCCACTGTTTTACAGGGAAGGGTAGCCAGTGAAGACCTGGCAAACCAGCCCTGAAATCAGAGGGGTACCCCTGCAAAAAATCCTGTTTCAGTGGGAGCAAAGCGCCTCGGGATCTCGGAAAAGCCATTCCCTGGAGCTACTTCAGTGCTCCTTATTTTTAAGCGTAAAGCCTCAGTACCATTTTTAAAGATGGGTTCAAAATGTTGAACTTATTAAAAATAAAACTTCTCCAGCTTGCAGAGCTTCCACTATAAATATTAGTAAACACCACGGATGGAATAGCAGGGAGCATTTCAGGTAGCCCTGGATGACTTCTCATTAAACTGTTCCTTCGTCGCTGCTGTAAACCCAGCTGGCATCTCTATGGATGCTTTCTCAGCTCATAGTGATTTTACCAGCCCGCAGCCACCTCTGAATGACGGTGGCTTTTCTGTGGAAGCGGCAGCAGACCTTGGCAGCACAGCTCTGCAGCAGGCAGAAGCATTCAGCCTTCCCAGCGTTTATAAACTTGGCGCTTCTGTAAACTTGGTGGCTTTCCTGCGCAGTCTGTAGAGTCTGCGAGACAAACACAGCTCACGCTTGCTCCTAACTATTGGCTTCTCTTTGGCACGACCTGCTCGTGTCAGCTTGAAAAAATGGCTTTGCAACTGTAAAATTCTTGAACTTCTGCAAACAGTTTGCAAGTCTGGTATGTAAAAATAGATTGTTTGCAAACTCTGCTGAGATTATGGATTCAGAAAGCGTCCCTTTAGAGCCATTACTGTCTCCAGCCAGAAGTATGAATACATAACCCACAGTCCCTAGGACTTGAGAGGCACAGGGTGAATAATATTTGTCACTATCGAGGCTCAGAGAAACTACCATCTTTTAAAAAGCACAAGTCAAAATCTTTCAGAAGATAATTCAGTTCCTTTCAAAATAGTCTCTCCATTTAAATGATCCTAGATTTATACTGATATTGACATTTCTACCAAATGCTGTATGGGAAAGGGTATCAGAGGACTGAGGCGCACTCCTCAAGACTTTTGTGAAAAGCTCCAAAGCAGTTTGGACTACAGGGGTCAGGCTGGTTTTCTAGCATCAGAAGGGAAGGGAGTAACAAAATCTCCAGCAGCTGTCTCATTCTAACTATTATAAAGCTACAAATGAGCTGGCCTCAGAAAGTATTTTTCTGCCACTGAGACATTGGGTTTGGTTTATTTTTAACAACTACCAGGTTTGCAGAAGACTTTAAAACTGGGTTTTGCATGGCCATATACTAGTTTGTTGGGGTTTTTTCCTGATGCAGCACAAATTGAAATAAGGATATTATTGCAGAGCAAGAAAACCTGACATGTTTGATTGTATCACTAGTTTAATTATCAGTCAGGTAAACACTTCATTCTCCATTTCAAACTGTGTGTTTTTTAGAGCCTCTATTTTTGTATGTGAAGACCTGATAAGTCGTGGCTTTCTGTTTTGAATAGAACCCAATAGCTGGACATTCCTGTGCGCTGAAAACATGTAGTCAAAGATTAAAGCGAGGCTTCAGGGCTATGAGGGCGCCACCCAAACAAATAGTGCAAGGGAAATTATTCTGCTTGACATTCTGATACAGAGGTTGCCAAAAGCAGCAGTGTTTTTTAGAAATTAGTTTTTTCTTAGAAGTCAGCCTATCTCATTAGATATTGCCTTTAAATGAGCAAAACAAGCTTAAAAGGGAAGAAAATGGTCTAGAATAAACATTGCACTTAACCTACCAAAACAAGGTCAAGTGGTGGAAAATGCTCTGGCTGGCACTTAGCTAATGACAAATGGTTAATTCCAAACTATGGGAACGCCTCCTGGAAATAAATGTGCTGCTTGCATACTGCCAGGAGATCAGTTTGCTCAGGATTTGTATCAAAGTCTTCGTTTTCTCAACGTCGAGTTCTCCCTTAATACGCGAACCAGACAGAACAGACCCTGCATTCGAAAACGACATAGGACAACAGGAAAAGCGGAGGTGCAGAACTTACAGCAAGATCCAGCTACAGGGCTCTGCCAACTTTCTCCATCACGTGGGACTCCAATTCCCACCCACGCTCTCAACTGTGGTTACAAACCCGGCACAAATTGGTTAAATAAACTCAAAAAAATTAAATCGTTTGGAATGTCGACTGCAGAGGGTATGAAAGGTGAAGGTAACTATGCGGAGGGGATCGAGCTCAAAAAACTTCAGTTTTTTTCTTTGATAGTCATTTTTTGGAAACTTCCTCCAAATTCCAAACCAGCAGCAGAAGTACTTGATCTCACACTGCAGTAGGGGATTTCTGTTAGGTGAGGGTGGCAGTGTCCTCCAGACCTAGAGCAGACAGCAGATGCTCTGCATCCCACCCACCCTTAGCAGTGCTGTGGGACTCTGCTTCCTATTACTTGAGCAAACTCTTCCATAGTTCTACTTTATTTTTTCTTCTTAGCGGCCAGTAACTTCCCGTTTGTTTTCCTGATAAATACCAGAACTTCAGCTAAAAATGGAGAAGCTGTCTAGATTCTCTTATCTTGTAAAACCTTAGCAATGGTGTGCCGTGCTTGGGTTCTGGCTGATCCCCCTCAACAGTCAGAGACCTCTCTCTGTAGTTGCCTGCCCTTCGCCCACATGCAGCAGGAACAGATACTTCTTTACTTGCTTTTTGCATCTGGCAGAGTAATTTACACCTCTGTTTGTCTCCTCAGACCAGACGCTCTGAGATGAAGTATGGGTAGAAGTGCAAAGCTACATTTTCTGTCACAGGATCCATTTTGGACTCTTGTTCTAGAGATGCTGACACACAATTTTGATTGTTAATTACATTTCAAGAAGCCAATTACCCAAAGAAAGTGGGAAACTTGCCTCTTTTTTTTGAGTGAGTGGTCTTCCCTCATCAATTTGTGCAGTACTGAAGATTAAAAATAGCTCTTCAGCTGGGGTACAGCTGTGCAGTGCTGACTGAAACCGACTGCACTGACTCACAAGAAGAAAGCATCTCTATAAAGCCTTTTACTATGGCAAACCACGTAACCTAGCACTAACAGCAAGTCAGTTCTGTTTTGGTGTTCACCAGAGTCCAAGGGCAGGTTGCTACCTACCGCTGCTGCTCCACAGTGCCGGGACAAACTACAGTGCTCTGAGAATTAGCTGCCTGTTATAAATCCCATTTCCTTCTCCTTATCAGCATGTGTCTTCTCCATGGCACAAGTCTGTTATTTCATTAGACACCTAGGCCTTCTCCCAGGTTGAACGTAAAGGTCTTTTCCAAACACAATGATTCTACAATTGTATGATTCTATGTCAATTTCCCCCCCTCACAGTGAGTTTACGCATTAGCCATTGTAATTTCTTTGTTTTCTAGGTCACAAAACCCGTCCACCCCTCTCCAGTAGTATCGCCGGTCAGAGAGCAGGTATGCTCCCACATGAACAGTGCCAAAAAGCCTGTTGAAGGGTGACGTTACAGAACTGGGATACGCTAAGAACAACATTCTGAGCCTTGATTTTGAAACTTTTAAAAAAATAAACCCTTTTTTTCCCTTGCAGCTCTGAACGCTGAATTGAAGCCCCAGGTTGAAGGTACTCAACACTAATACAAGGTACTGCTGCAAACCACATCAAACCTGACACACATTCTCCCACAACGTGTAATTTCCTTCAGGGGCTGGTACTTAGGATCCGCTCATATCAAAAATCTCCAGTAGGGCCAGGCTTTCCTCCTGTGGGACTGAGCATCAAGCTGTGACTGAAACTTAGCATTTGGGGTCCAGAGCACTATGGACTTCACCTCCACCACCACTTCCTAGTTTTTGGTAGCAGTTTCTTCCTCTCTCACCCCTGCCCCATATGCAGCTCCCCCAGATCTTCAAGGGCTCCCTGCCGCTCCACGACCAGTGCCAAAAGCTGGAACCAAGTAGGGAAATGAGAGCAGGACAGTTTTCAGGTCACACTTAGGGGACAAAGAACTGCCACACACACCAAATGCTCTCCCAGGAGACTCCTTGCACAACTGCCTCTTTAGGCTGAGAAGGTGGATTCACAGTTCAAGTATCAGACAGAGCTGATGTACTATTAAAGCACTAGCGAGCATTTGCCTGCCGGAGAGAAGCTCCTTGTGCTTTCTAATGAATCCTCTACATTTAGCACTGAGCTCTCTGTTTTTACAGAAAGTTACGCCTGGGTAATTAATCTCATGTTCGTTTCCTGCACATGTAAGAGAGCAGCCTTTGTTAGGGAATGATAAGACACTTCTAAGAATAGTGCTGCTAAGACCATCGGCATTGTAAGACATTACAGGAAAAATAGCGGCTCTTAACACCTGCATTTTGCTTTTCAAACTTTTGACAATAATCTTCTGCCTACCTAGGGCCGAGTTCTCGTTTGTGCATAGAAAATGGAATTGCTTCATCGGAGGACAGGCATAAATGGAGGTAATCTTTGGTCTCTAGGCTCCAAGCCTGCAAATATCCATCTGTTTAATTTTATAAAGGTTTAGTATTTATGTTTCATATTCTCAGTGGCTTCAGTGGGACTATCTCCAGTTTCCAGTCTTTGATTTAATCGCTTTGGCCTCTTTAACTACAGATTCCATGCAATTGAATCTGATTTTCATAGTGATTGTGAGAGATGCAGGAGTAAGAATTTATCTGTGTGTAAAACAAGAGACCCTCAGGGTGGACCTTACAAAGGCCGGATGCTGAACTCAGGAAAATATAAACTGGGAGATAGCCCAGTGGGAGCAACTGAATCACTCCAGTGTATGAGAGGTCCCAGTGGGCAGCAGACCAAGCTGGCATTTGAAGCTCCCTGGAAGCTTCAGCTCAGACTATGGCTTTTGCCAGCTGAGCACAAAGGGTGGTGTAAAGCCTGGGGATTTATGTATGTTGTCAGTTCAGAACCAGAGCCAACACCATTCTCCTGTAAGCGGTTGACACTTGACACCTACTGAAGTCAGTTTAAACACTCATTGTTTTAAAGCCTGGCTTGTTTTGAAGCAATCACTGCGGTTGAACCTGAGCTATCCACCATCCCAGCGCAAGATGCACAAACTACCGCGCTGCTCAAACTGTATAAAAGAGTGGAGGGGAAATCAGTTGACAGAGGGTAAGAGACAATTTGCATTCGGTCTGTAGCATCCACTGTGTAACCAGTCACGTGAGGAAGGACATTAATCTTTGCTGTATTTGCAGCAGATTTTCTGCTTTATTATGGACAAAGGAGCGGTTTATCCTCCTAACCAGCAAACAAAGCCTAATCTGCTGAGATCTGGCTAATCCAGTGGTCGACATTTGAAGGATAACATAGACCCAATTTTGCTAGGTTTTGTAGTGCAAAATGCAAGCAGAGCAGACTGCGACTAGTCTGGTGAGCTGATCAGAGCCCCTGTTGTGACTATTATCTGGGCTGTATAATGGGGGCTTTCAAATCCCATCTTTATCACGTTCTGTTTTCTCTACTTTGCCCTTTTATGAATATTGAGTCATCAAAAATAGCTGAACTGACAGAGTTACTAATGATACCAGCTGGGTGAATCAGTGGCTCTTACATTGTCTGCTGCCTGCTGCACTGTGCTATTAGTCCGCTCGTTAGAAAATAAAGCAAAAATCAGAGATCCATCCATTTTGCAGCTCCCTCGGGACACATCATCGTGGCTATTTTAGAGCTGGCAAATGCTAAGTGAACAAAGCAAATATTCAGCCATTTCTATGCAAAAGACTGATCTAAAAGAAGAAACTACGGCGTTAGAGTAAGTTAAAAGTAAATTTCAACATCAGGAAATTATACTTTCTCCTCAATTTTAGTGCAAAGAGGAATCACAACACCAAATGGTATCTACCATATTCTTCATGAGAACAGTTATTCCCCGTTACTCAGAAAAGCCAGCATCAGCAGTCCAGAAAAACTGCTGATGAAGAGAAGTGTATAGCACAAACGACATCAGGGATGTGCCTGGCTGGGCGTTGGGATGGTGGCAGCTGGCATAGCACAGGGCTTTGGGCTAAGTTGGGCTCGAAGTGTGTGACTCAAGAAAGAATCCAGTGATTCCTACAGTGTAACGGCAGCAGCAACACGCGGTTCTGGTGAAGAACCATCAGACACGAGCATGCAAAATGGCCCGCGACAAGCTTGCGCTACTGCTGATGTCCCAAGCAGTTTTTTAAGGGTCATTTACTGCTGCCGGCGCCCTGCAATGTACAGCTTCCTATGTTTGCAACTCACACCTTTTTTTTTCGAGTTTTTTTCCTTTACCCAGAAGAACAGGCTGATACAGAAGGAAACCAGGCCCCCCTGCTCTGCACACCCCACGCTCAGAGCTCTCGCTGCCTCTCAGCAGTCCCTTCAGTTTCCAGCTAGCAGGAACTTCGCAGCACCGGCATCTTCCAGCACCTCTTTATCACAGAGAGGGGAAAGCTTAGTGTCTGGCATATGAAATCGGTAAATAAAACTGTCGAGAGGTTGTCTTTCACAAGTGTCACAGAAATTATAAAGCATCTTAACAAATCGGAGCCTGACACTGTAAACTATTGGGGGTTTTTTTTATTATTTTCAGGAGGAAAATTCCTGCAAAAGTGACATCAGAAATGTCATCAGACATGTCACTTTACTTACTCTATCAAGACCATTGCAGGGGGTTGGAACTCGATGATCGTTAAGGTCCAACCCAAACCGTCCTGTGACACCAAATGCTATTACAACCACTCAGTTAGTTACGGCACTGCCAACTGAAACTCAAATGTGGTTTTTAAACCAAGACACGTTGCATAACAACTGAAGTATTCAAACCCTACGGGCCGGAAAAGGTTAATTCCACAGGACACAAGAATATCGGAACAAACTAAAGCAGCCCGCTTGGCGCATGGACTTGCCAACCTTTTTGTTTTGGTCCAAGGAGAAGCCGAAACCAGGGCGACCCGTTGGAAAGGCAAAGCAGCCAGCACCCTGCCTGGAGAGCAAAGAAGAGTAAACCCGCATCAGCAGAGCCGCTGCACTTACGTATCGCTTGAGTTTCTTCTCGGGGGGTGATTTAATGAGCCATCCAGTGCAAACCACGTCCCCTGCGCTCATCTTCCCCCCCGGCGCGAAGCGGCGATGCGGGAGCCAGGGTGCGGGTCTGCGTGGTGGGTGCGTGGTGTATGTCTGTTGTATGTGCTCTGCGTGAGCTGTCTGTGCTGTGTGCGTGTTGTATGCCTGTTGTATGTTCTGTGTGCGTGTTGTGTGCGCTGTGTGAGCTGTGTGTGTTGTGTGAGCTGTCTGTGCTGTGTGCGTGCCCGTATTGTTCGCAGCAGCGCTGAAGCCGCAGCAATCAGCTTCCTCCAGCCGCTCTCCGCCGCTGATCCAGCCCGCGGAGGAAGTCAGGACATCGATCGGGGCCCTGCCCCCGCCGCCAGCACAATGCAACGCACCGAGCACGTGATGGGCCCCCGGGGCTCCCCGCGACACCCCCCGCCACCGCCACCGCGCTGCCGCTCGGCACAGCTCCGCGCATCCCCGCGCTGCCCGGCCTCGTCAGCCGCCGCCGCTCGCCGCTTCCAAACTTGCTCGGTTGGAAGGGTTCGAAGGGGGTTGCTGTGGGGTCGGGGCTTGGACCCCACGCGGATTCGCTGTGAGTAGGCTTGGGCACAGAACTGCGGGGTTTGCAGAGGATGCTGCCGCTGCCCTTGCGCTGTCACAGCTCAGAACTACCACCCGGTTCTGGGCATCAAATCCAACCGTGGAATACTGCTGGGATCCTTGGACCTTCAGGATGGGAAACTCCTGGCTGGTCAAGGACAGGGCATCTCCTGTTTCATAGACTCATAGAATGGTGGGGGTTGGAAGGGACGTCTGGATATGATCTAGTCCAACTTCCCTCCTAGAGCAGGATCACTTAGAGGAGATCCGACAGGATCACGTTCAGATGGGTTTGGAATGCCTCAAGAGACAGAGACACCACAACCTCTCTGGGCAGCATGTGCCAGTGCTCTGTTACCATCACCATTAAAAAGCTTTTCCTTATGTTCAAATTGAACCTCCTATGTTCCAATGTATGCACAGTGTCCCTTGTCCTATTGCTGGGGACCACCAAGAAGAGTCTGGATCCATCATCCTGACACTCAGCCTTTAGATATTTCTAAGCATTGATGAGATGTCCCCTCAGTCTCCTCCTCTCCTGGCTAAACAGTCCCAGCTCTATCAGCCTCTCCATATAAGGCAGATGCTCCAGCCCCCCAATCATCTTAGTGGCTCTACTTGTCCTTCTGTAACTGGGGAGAAGAGAACTGGACGCAGTGCGTAAAACGTTTCTTATGACTTTGCCCTTAGAGTGGTTGCAGTGACTTTTCACTATGTCTGTAGTTTCTGAGGAGAATCCTAGACCCCTGCCTGGGCACAGCACACACAGGAGCTGGTTCTGGGTAGTGAGGTCGGTAGTATCAGGCCTGGAAACCATGTGCGGTTCTTTAGACAAGATTTTAACTAAAAATGCAACAGGCACTATAAATGGGGTATGAGATACTAATACATGCCCTGTGTACTTACACATAACTGTATAAATAAATCTGTACAAAGTCAGCATCCCTGTTAGTGTTTTACATTACCTCCGATCTTGAAAGAATCTTAAACCATAGACACTTTATTTCAGGCTTGCTCTGACTTCTCTTGGTAGGTTTTTGGTTGAGAGTGGCTTTGATGCAACACCATTTCATTCCCAGGCTTGACATTCTACTACCACCTTGACTCAGCTCCATTCATCCTTTGTCCACAGGGATGTTTTAACAGCTCCTTGTGTTTAATAGCAGGTATGTGAACAAGGCTTTGTGGCGCTTCTCCTCTGAGAGACACATCCAGCCACGGAGCTTATTTAGGGAAGGAAAGTCACACTTTGCTTCCACATGTGACTTGGCTGTGTTCCTCTGATAGATTCCACTGCCTTAAGCATGAAGGTTTCAAGACATTGGTCTGCCTGACTACAATGAATTGTGACAGATTTCATGTGCTGCCCCTGCAGTTTCACACCAGTACCCGTTTTTCCCTGGCTCCTTCTTCAGACACATGGGTTCCCTTGTCAGGTTTCCTCTGCAGCTGCATAACTACTGGCCACAAGGCAGCAGAGGAGGTGGGGAGGGGGCAGGACAGGGTGGTGAGGAACCTCTACTGCTACAGGGATCTGAACACTGAACATCAAACTACAGCACTAGAGAATGCTCTGGCTCAGTCTTGGCGTGTGCTTAGTGCTTAAATCACCACTAGTCCCCATCTCTTAAGCCACTTGTCCTTGCGCTTCTGCAGTCTCCTCCATTACACAGACACAGGGGATTTGTGATGAACTTCATCAGAAAAAATACTGTTTGGAACAGAGTGAGTGAAAAAAATAAAAAGACATCATTTTCCAGCTGAATCTGGAGTAGTTTCCTGATCTGACAAAGGTTGTGGCCTGTTACATACACTTGACCTCTGTGGAGGGGGTGATGCAGGGGCAGTAACAAGAAATCAGTAGTTGCTTAAATTGGCACTTCTGCCCCCAAAACCTCCTGCTCAGTGGTAGTCATGGTGACAGGGAGGGGTTCGGGGATTCTGTTCCCTGCTAGCTGTGTTGCAGCTCTGTCAGATGGCTCCTGACCTCCCTGATGGAACGACTCAGCTGCTTGTGAAGCACCTGCTGAACTATTTGCACGCAGCAGCTCAGTGTATTCAGAATAAATACAATCTGTGCCAGTTTTCTTTTATGGTGCCAGTACCCGGAGGGGAAACGCAGGAAGACAGAAATCATAATTAAGCAGAGCGTGTGGGGGTTAACGTGTTTGTTATGAAAGCTGCTGTGCCTTCTTCGTATTTGTGCTCCAAACATTAAAAGAGCAAACCTAGTCCGTTTCTTGCCCTAATGATTTTCACTGTGCTCATGTATGTGCTGGACAATACCAGGGTTGAATCTGGACAGTAGCTAGCCCTGATGAAAGAAGGGGATTTCACTTTTGTCCTGCTCCATGCACAAGTTTTTCAAGTGCTTTTAAATGATAAAATTCTTTACCTAAATCCTTTGTCATGATGGTGAATGGCAAGGTCTTTGTTTTTAAAATCTTCCAGTTGGAGACAAAGCTGAGACTGGAAACAGAATGGGAAGTGAAGGAAAAGAAGAGCAAAGAAAAACTGATTTTGGCTGAAGGTTTCTGCGAAACCCTTGGAGTGTTCTATTTTAATTGCAGCTTTTGCATTTATCCATGAGAATTTTGTTTTGGACTCCGAGTATGTTTTGAATATATGTGCTTAAATCGTTGGCAAATTCAAGTTAAAAAGCTTTAAAGACAAAACCAAACTATTCTTATTGCAACGCTGAAAGGTTTGAAAGCGTAGAATTAAATATGTTTGCTTAGGCTTACTTGTCTCACTTCTTTTACAAATATCTCAGTTAACCTTGGATAAGGTCAAGTTTTAACTGGTAACACTTCAAATCAGCCAGAGGTGCCTGCCTCTCCAAAGCTGCTGTAGCATTGCTACAGGAATGTTCTCACTAATGTCTGAACATGTGAAAACCCCAAACCAAAATGACTTGCTGTTTAGACAGAATTCTTTTTCTTTCTACATAAGATCAGAGACAGTCTTAGCAAATCTTCAAAGTCTGACAGGAGAGAATCCTTTTCTTGCCATGACACTTCCTAGGATAAAGCCATAAGCAGAGGAACTTCCTGGAGAGGAACTGTTGGTACCATTGCAGAGAAACTAAAAATGAATAAAATGCAAACTATACAAACGACACCCCAGAAGGTAAAATCATGATCTGTTCCACACAGCTTGTACAGGTCACTTCTGTTCTGACGTTTGTCAATCAAATGTCACAAATCTGTCTTTATTTGGGCAATGCCAGCACTCGTCCTCACAAGACAAACCTCATATGTGCCTCTAGTGAGGATCACAGTGAGCATGGTGTGTTCGACCATGAATGGAGGTGCAGTTCTTGTCAGCCAGATAGGCAGAAGAAATTCTCTGCTGATCAGGAAAGTACTGGTTCACATCTAACTTGGGCTGCTGATGTTTCAGAGAAAACAACACTGGACTATGAATAAAACCAGAGACCAATTGGCTTTGATGGGAAATTCCTTCATAACCCCACGGGCAGCTGATGACAGGAGAAAGTGTGCTATGTCAGCGTGCTGCACAGTGAAAGTTGTTGGTCCTCTGTGGACAGAAAATAACTGGGATGGAGAGGATGGGAAGAAGCAGGAGGATTTATTTCTCTCACTGATTTATGTCTATCAAAGCAGGAAGGGACAGCAGAGTTATCTAGACTGGCATTCTCACAGCATAGACATTTTTTCACCAGAATGTAGCCCCACATTTAATTTACAAAAGCTTTGCAGGGGTTGTGAAGGTTGAGGTGCACACAAGAGACAGACCTAGTGTTGGGAGAACAGCCCTTTTCTCTCATCTAGTGACTGATCCCTGTTTACATATGGATCTCGCACCACACTTACTCAGCAAAACGCTGACATGCCTCTGCAGCATTCCCACAGCCGGCAGAAAAGCCCAGCGCCACATAAAGACATGACACAGTATATGTGCTCCAGCTGTTCCTGGCAGTTACCACTCTGCTCCCCCCTGCAGACAAATATTTCTCTCTCTTTCCACTGACAAGGACAAATTCAGCAAAGTCACAGGGGATAATTGAGACCCTTCTTTTCCCTTCTCTTCCTTTCAGTAGCCTGTCCTCACCATACAAATCAGGTCTAATAGAGAAGTGCACACAGATCATCAGAGCAACATGATTTGTTGCTGCTATTTAAACGACTATGAAAACCGGAGCCTGACCACTGGCATAGAGCGATGCCAACCCTGCCTGTGCTTGGCTGCCTCACTGATACACCTTCTGTCTGCACCGTGCCACGTACTCAGCGACTCATGGGTTTTTGGCGGCAGCAGGATGATTTTAAAGGTTTTTTCTGACCTAAACAATTCTATGATTCTATGACCCAACCTGCTCTCAAAGCAGAAGCCATTGTGGCAAACACAAAAAGCAAACAGCCTGTCAGACGTTGTTGTTGTGGTTTTGCTCCAGGAAGCATATGAGCTGTGGAAGCTGCGTGTGCGTATGGCCTTTATTGTTATGGACTGGGTAGAATCTAGTTTTACCAAAGGCTCTCATGACACATAGGGAGAACAACCCTGTCAATCCACTTCAGAAAAGAGATCAACGCCCTCTGGCACTGAGCTCCTCTGGGAAACAGCAGCACACATCCAGCATCTCATAGGAAAGGCTCCTGATGAGGAAAGTGACTGGTGGAAGGGCCAGCATTCTGCTGAATACTGTGTTTATTTACAAAGGCACCACTACCTTTCATCTGAAGCGGGGGTGGTGACAGATCCCACTTCAGTACGAACCTATTGGCCTGGCACTTTCTGCCAGAAAAATGGATTATCTCTTCTCTGTCATCCATGGAGGGAAACATTAAACATTGAGCTTCAGTTACTTTTCACCTTTTGATGGTCTCATGCAGCCAGGCAAGCAAGTCATGGCTGTTGCTCTCCACATATGTATTGGTATCAACCTTTTTCTGAGGATTTCCTTGCAGGGTAATTTCATCAATATTCCCTCAAGGTCACCCAATAATCCTTGCACCTGAGGGAGGAGATACAGAGGAGAGAAGATGGCTTTTTTAAAGAGCTAGACTCTCTTTTCTAATTGTCTCATTGACTTTTAGAAGCTAAGAAAGATCTGCTTCCTTTTTCGTATACAACAAAAATGAATTCTACAGAGCCTGTGAAGGAGAGGTGCTAGTCTTCAGCTTTCTGAGACAGTTGGGAGGAAGATACTTGTGCACCGCTGATGGATTCCCTGCCAGAACACAGTCAGTTCTGTAACAGCCAGAAATCCCAAATAATTTTGATGTTTGATATCAAGCTGATGCCATGCCTCTTCCAGATCAGAAATAGAAAATTATTATTCAAATTTGTTTTCATCTCCCAAACATGAGAATTTGCTGAAACCAGTTTATTTCCATTTTTCCAGAGTTTAGATGTGAAACTTAAAACAAGATCTCAAGAAGACCTGCAGGAACAATTAGAAAAAGAAGTCTGTATTTCATGTGTAAGGGAAAAAAGTCTACCTAGCTCTTTTCAGGCTCAAAAATGTGGAAGGCTTGGCATGAAGCGCAGGATGGGTCTCATCTCCCCTAAAATATTTTACACAGAACCCTCTAGAAGATGAGAAAATTAGCACAGGAAAATGAACGTAGGACACTGCCTGCTTCTGCTCTCTGGGTTGCCCCAAAACACATTACCAGGAATTATAGGAATTCACGCAGAAACGCAGAATTATTGAGGCTGGAAAACCCCTCTGAGCTCATCCAGCCCAGCCTAGGACCTAACATCACTACGTCGGGCACATCAGGGCACTACGGGCCACAGCCAGGCTGTCCTTCAACACCTCCAGCAATGGGGACTCCACCACTGCCCTGGGCAGCCCATTCCAGTGTCTGATCGCCCTTTCCATGAGGAAGGGCTTCCTAACATCCAACCTAACCCTTCCCTGGCAGCTTCAGACCTTGCCCTCTCCTCCTGGCTCTAGTTGCCTGAGAGAAGAGTCCAACCCCCACCTGACTACAATCTCCCTTCAGGGAGTTGTAGAGCAGGAGAAGGTCCCCCAGTGAGTCTCCTCCAGGCTACACATCCCCAGCTCCCTCAGCCTCTAGCCTCATTGTTCCCCTGGAGCTGCTTCAGCACCTCAATCTCTTTCTTGAAGTGAGAGCCCAGAACTGCAGGCAGTAAGTGGTGATTTGTGAAGAATTTTCATGCAGATGGCAAAACAGGGTGAAAACAAACACCCTCCCCTTCTAGCTAATCGAAGGGTAATGGAAGTAGTCCTTTATAGAATTCTGACCGAGCAGAGAATCACGGCTAACTGAACCCTGTGTGTGAGAAGGTTGCCCTGTGTGAAGAGCACAGGAAAGGAAGAATGTTTTGATGGCAGCTGTGTGTTTGAGGCTGTTACAAAAAAGGAAGAATCATTACAGGATGAGGAAGAAAGGCGACCCAGGCAGTCAGGGAAGCAAAATGCAAAAAAATGGGGGGAGGAACGGGAAAGGCAGAAACAGAGTCTGTGTGGAGTAGGATAAACTAAACCCAGAAACTCTGGTTTAAGAGATCCCTCATCAGAAATGGGTAGTACTCTGGAAAATAATAGCAGATTCAGTCTAGTTTTCTATAGTAAGGGAATTCTGGAGAGTGAAAATGGACAAAATGGACAAAAAGAACAGGAACAGAAATATTTTCACGATTGGATAAAACCTGTGGCAACTGCAGTAATGGCTTTTGGCTTATGCAGGACACCTGCCATGTTTGCCAGGCTAATGGAGGCAGAGCTTTACAGCATCCTTCTGCACATTTCCTGTATTTAAAGAAAATCCTGGTGCATGCTAAAACCTTTGAGGAAGAACTGCTACATTTACGAATCGCCTGTGATCAGCTTAGGGATAACAGTGTGAAAACAAACCCAGAGAAACAGGCTTCTGCTTAAGAAAGCCATAATTTATTTTGGGCTCAGAACACATGAAAGAAGAATTTCAACCCTTGAAGAGAGCTAAACTCTCTACTGCACTGGATCTACCCACCTGCTGGATAATCACAAGTATTCACATGTATGAAAGACCCTCTCCCTGCTGTGGGCATGTTATTAACATGTTATTAACAGGTTTTAAACATGGCAAAACCACTGAGGCAGAGTTAAACATGGCAGAGGTTAGAAGAGGTTAGAAGAGAGAAGGATATTACTGCCGTGAGCAGCGGAGTCTGCTTCAGATTTATTTCAGCTGGAAAAAACCTCTCTTTGCAGCTTTTGTTTTGGCCTGAAATCACTTTAAAGATGCTTTTCACTTCCAACAGGACTAGTCTTCTCTGGTCAGGGGCTCTCTTGTCATAACACTCCAGGTTTTTGGCAAAGTCATGGCTCATTACATCAGGATTTATTGTATGGCCTCCAGAGGAATCCCTGAGCATTGTTCAGCCTGCATGACATCATTGTTTGTAGGTGGGCAAAGCCTGGCACTCAGGACAGAATACACAATCGCAATGTTGTTTATTAAAGTCTGGTTTATGGTAGCTTAAACTGATAGAAATTAGTGTGGCTGCAATCCCACCCTCCATCTTGCCACGGATCTGTTTTCCTGCTGTATATATATTTCCCTCCTGTGCGTGGGCAGTTGAGTTGTTTTGCTGTGCTGATCTGAGGAAAAAACTACTGACTCTCTTTGTTGGGCTGAATTTTTGCTTTTTAGAAGCTTGAACTAACCCACTGCTCACCCACAGAAATAAGAGTAACACTGCAAGGTGACAGCCACACAGAAATGGGGTGTGGGGGGAAGGAGCTGCTGTGTTTAATTTCAACTTGCAAAGGGCTAAAGGTACCCACAGAAGCAATGAAGATGTTTTTGCAATAAGTTCCTGATGAGGCTCAGTAAATCCACACATTCTGGTGTGACCACATAAACCTGGCTCATCACATCCATGATGAGATTACAGTCTTCTCAGTTCCATAATCTACCAAACTCTGACAGTTCCTGAGGAAACAAACACACAGCCCCAAAAAAGTGGATACAGAAGTGCGTGGTTGGGAAACACGGCCAGAGGAGAAGCTCTAACAGTATCACAGTAAAGGTTCAGTTGCTAAAACCTGGAATTAAAAATGCAACATGGCATATGAGATGGGACAAAACAACGAGTGTTTGTACAGCTTTCAGCTCTTTGAACCAGGCACAAAGGACAAATGAATTATTTTCTTACAGTTTTAAGTGTTGAATGGGATTTTGTATTTGCAAACCCTACTGCAACTTCAAAGACTCTTTGTTGGGTTAAATGAAAACTTGATGCAGAAAACTGATGCATGAATTTGCAGCCTGCACCATGGTAAAATAAATAATAATAATAACAAAAATTCTAATCCTATGAGGAAGCAAAAAATGTGGAACCCTATGAAATAAGGATCTTAGTGAAAGAGGATCTTCTTGCACAGGTAAGTGTCACTGGACAGAATCAAAGTTACTGGTAAGGACACAATCACAGATGTGTGAGTGGAGGCGGCATTTCTGAGTTCTCAGCAACAGAAGATGTAATGACAGAGACAGGCAGAGATGGTTTCTCTGCCAAACAAGCCACTCTAACCAGGCAGCAGAAACAAGTCATTTCTTTGTGGAAGTAAGTCCCTTCAAGGAGATTTGGCAAACAGCTTCTCCATACTTCTCCATACTCTGCTTTAGCTTAGGCCAAACAAGGAAGGATGGTGAAGATAACAGGAGGCTACATACTAAGCAACGGGCTGCACAAGGGATGTGTTGCAGAAGGTTCTCACCTCATAAGTTGAACTGAGAACCAAAAGACAGATATAGTGGTGGTAGATGGAGTTTAGTTATGTGTCCAAGTATGAACTTAGCCCAGCTTAACCCACATCCCAGCAGGCAGCTGTTGGTGTAAGGGAGGCTTCACTCTCCTTCCTGCCCCTGATTATGAACTCCCACCGCTTTCATTGTATCACTCCTGGCACTTTTACAACAATATAGCAAGACTGTTGAGAGCATTAAACCAGTACGACAATTATAAGAGATGGGAAACTGTATTCTGTTGAGTCAGCACTGTTGATGTCATCCGCCTTAAGAACAATGTCCCCTGGAGAAGCAGAACAAGAACACTGTTTTCAGACTGCTGTGAGCCAGATGGTGTGGCAAACTACATTTTGGAAGAGATGTAGGAGGCAGAAACACCATGAAAGAAGACAAAGGAGGTACAAGGAAACATTCATAGGAGCTTAGGGAGAGGTGTCTGACACTTTAGCCATGCTGAGAAAAGGTACTGAACAGCTGGGGCCCTTCAGCCTGGAGAAGAGGATGTTGAGGGGAGATGTCACTGCTCTCTACAAGTACCTGAAGGGAGGTTGGAGTTAGGCGGGTGTTGGCCTCTTCTCCCTGGGGACTAGCAATAGGACAAGAGGAAATGGGGTGAGGTTGTGCCAGGGGAGGTTCAGGCTGTATCTTAGGAAAATGTTCTTCCTGGAGTGGGGAGGCCTTGGAACAGGCTGCCCAGGAAGGGGGTGGAGGCACCATCCCTGAAGGTGTTCAACAGGGTGTTTCAGGAGGTGGGTTAGTGGTTCAGGGTTGTAGGTCATCTGGCTGGACTTGATGATCTTGATGGTCTTTTCCAACCTTGATGATTTCATGATTCTATGATTCTACCCGATACATTTCTAGAAGTAATTCAACAGCAGCAGGTGCGACACTGTTTCTCAATTCTGATTTATTTTTTTTCCCCCTGTTCTTGATGAAATCAGTTTTAAGACCGAGCAGCACTGACACTGAGCAGCAGGTCACTCACTGCGTGATCACCTGGCAGCCCGCACTCGCAGGCTCAGGCGGACACAGGCCGGTGCTACCACCTAGTGGCACCTGACGGTCACTGGCACCTTGGATTTTCCGACGGGAGACACAAATCACCGTCCGTATTTAAGACACTCTTTGTTATTTAAGCAGTTTGTTCTCCACAGAATCATGTTTTTACTGCTATCAGCAGATACATATCCACACTGTGCACTGCCATGTCTCTGTTTCACATACACACACCATGTTACATGGCTTATGCAAATACAGAGAGGCCAACCTAGAGAATCCCAGGGTGGTTTGGGACATTAAAGATCATCCATTTCCAATGGATGCACAGCTAGCAACACCTCTCACCAGACTAGGTTGCCCAGAGCCCCATACAACCCAGCCTTGAACACTTGCAGGGATGGAGCAGCCACAACCTCCCTGGGCAACCTCAGTCTCACCACCCTCACCTGCTCACTAAAGGTACCAAAAAGCCTTTGAAGGGCTTCTCTTTTTTTCAGCAGGTGAATATTCAGCCCCACTGGCTTCATTTGCATTTAACAGCCATAGTCATAGCTTCTTGGTTGTGGTCCAAGTGACATAATCTTTTGATGCTTGTGCATGCTGGTGGTCTTGTATGGATTGGGCAGACTCATGGTGTTCTGAGTTTATCTGTTCTAGTGAATTCTGAGTTTATCTGTTCTAGTTTACTGAGCTCTAACTTATCTGTTCCTGGGGGATTTTATGACACTATCTATCAATATGTACTTGTTTCTTTCTTCAGTTTGCTTTTTGGCAACTTTTCTCCATACATACCCTTACCATTCATCAACAAAATCTTTTCCTTTCCCCTTTCCCTTTCCCTTTCCCTTTCCCTTTCCCTTTCCCTTTCCCTTTCCAACTCATTCACAAAAGGTACTTTTAAAACAACTTGGCTTATAAAGTATTTCAGTGGAATACTAGTATTTAAAAGTTACCCAAACTCAGTGTGGCTGTGCTAAAGAACACTACACTCCCCTGTTCGGGAAAGATTGAAGAGCCACCATCCAAAATTTCAAAAATATTACGGTCTTACCTGGATAAAGTATTAAAATGTACCTGGTCCAATATGTCAACTCGTAATGTATTTCACCAGTTCCTGAAACATCAGTGTGGGTAGTAGTGGGCGCAACTACAAGAAAAAAACCCCCATAATTCTGATCCTACTATCAGTCAAGTACCACCTTTCTGAGCCGGATAGAGCTGCTGGAAAACCTTCGTGTGTTGTGTAGGAGATGGTGCATTTAGCTCTAGTAATTGGTGTCTGGCAGACTTAATGAATAGTAAGTCTGGAAAAAAAAAGAACTAATACCTAATATACAACTTGAATATGACAACTAGTTCCCTGCTTCACAAACACATAAAAAAAATAAATCACAGAATCACAGAATAATTTAGGCTGGAAAAGATGTCTGAGCTCATCCAGCCCAGCCCAGGACCTAACACCACCACATCAACCACATCAGGGCACTAAGGGCCACAGCCAGGCTGTCCTTCAACACCTCCAGCAATGGGGACTCCACCACTGGCCTGGGCAGCCCGTTCCAGTGTCTGATCACCCTTTCCATGAGGAAGGACTTCCTAACATCCAACTTAACCCTTCCCTGGCAGCTTCAGACCCTGCTCTCTCCTCTTGGGTCTAATTGCCTGGGAGAAGAGTCTGACCCCCACCTGATTGGAGAAAGTCTGTGGAATTGTGAAACTATATTAGAAAATACATTATAAAAACCAGTATATAAAGTACAAAACTCACTTAATTACCTGTTCTGGTAAGGCATTTGACAGAGTCCCCTACAGCATCCTCGCAGCCAAACTGAGGCAGTGTGGTCTAGATGATTGGGTACTGAGGTGGATTGTGAATTCGCTGCAGGAGAGAAGCCAAAGAGTAGTGGTCAGTGGGACAGAGTCTAGTTGGAGGCCTGTATCTAGTGGAGTGCCCCAGGGGTCAGTGCTGGGACCAGTCTTATTCAATCTATTCATTGATGACTTGGATGAGGGATTAGGGTGCACTGTCAGCAAGTTTGCTGTTGATACAAATCTGGGTGTGTCACCGACACCCCAGCAGGCTGTGCTGCCATTCAGCGGGACCTGGACAGGCTGGAGAGCTGGGCAAAGAGAAATTGAATTGTCTTGCATATGGGCAAGAACAACCCCAGGTACCAGTATAGGTTGGGGACTGACCTGTTGGAGAGCAGTGCAGGAGAAAGGGACCTG
>JAOXOE010000694.1:13350609-13390347 GCA_028565055.1 Phoeniculus purpureus
TGGGGCCGCCCCCCTCCCCCCCTCCGTCTTAGTGGCTCTGTAACGGGCGCGCTCAAGATGGAACCCGGTCCGGGTCCCTCAACCTCTGCCGCGGCCGCCTCAGCGCAAGAGCCCGGCGCCGAGGAGGTACCGGGGCGGGCGGGGTTGAGGGGTAGGGAGGCGGTCTCCGCTACTGTCCTCTGAGAGGGCCTGGCTGGGCTGGGCCGGGCCGGAATCGTGACCCCGGGCCCTGCAGCCGTCCCCCGCCCGGACACAGGCCGCGCCCCCGGGTTACCCCTGGGCATTGCCGTGGAGCTGCCGCCGGCTGGGTCCCGTTCCCAGACGTGAGACTCGGGCTGTACTGCCGGAGCTGCCCCGTGCCGAGCCCCCACAGGGCCCCTCCAGCCCCCCCGGCCCCGTTGTTTCCCTCCCTGTTTCCAGGTGAGGATGTCCCGGAGCAGAGCTGGGGTCGGGCGAGCGGGGGACCTGGCTAAGATGCAACTGCCATGCAGAATGAGCCCCTCGGGAGAGCGCGTCTGGCTGCTGGCCTCCCCCTCCCTGGAGTGGTTTGGGGAAAAAAGCAGCAGGAATGTGAAAAGTGACGTATTCGGGTATCCTTGGAAACGGAACGAGATTTAACCTGGAGAGTAAATCTCGTACAAACTTACCCGTGTGTTTGGGATACTGCAGGCAGACCAATGTTAGTGCAGTCAGGGCTTTCATTCCGGTTGCTCACAGTCCATTCTTGCCTACAAGGAATGTTTGATTCTTTATTCCTCATGTGCGCAAACGCCTGTGAGGTCCAGCACAGTGACATTCTGAGTGTTGCCCCATCAGCTGAAGAAGTTTGAGGCTGTTTGTGAATGGGATGTGACTTACTATGTATGTCAGTTGGGAGCTAGTTGGTATTAAATGTACAGAGAATGCCTGCCTCAAGAAATACTGTGAAAACAGTGAATGGTTTTGAATATTCAGTATGTTTGTAAAATAGAAAGGAAAAACTTTGGTGTCTGAGGTTTTTATTCTGACTGTGGAATTTTACTTCCTGTAGGGCTACATGTCTGTGCTGTAGCTGTACAGGGAGTTACAGGATCTGCATAGTGGTGGATGATACAGCCTGCTGGGCTCTGTTGCTCTGTCATTGCTTCACTTCACTATAAGTAGTATCAGAATAACATCTTAAAGACCGTTTGGAATTTGTTTCCATTTTGAAACCCCCTTAAAAGGGGTCATTCTAGTTATTCTTAAGTTCTCGGTAGCATGTGTTAAAAGAATAAAGTCAATGAAAGCAGCAGCAGTTCTTATTCCTACTCACTTGTTTAGATGCTCACATAACCTACCTAATTTTGGACTAATTAGTGCACTTACTAGTTAGAAATCTCTTTCAGCCTGAAGTTAGTAGCTCTCTTTAGGCTAGTTAGTAGGGGTTTCAAGGGGAAGCATTTTGGATGTCTAGAATACTCGATGCCGGTTGGTTTTGAAGTTGTTGTAGGGGTGTGTTGTTTTTTTTTTTTTTTTTTTTGCAAGGTGTCTAAATGACACCCGTTTCCAAGGGTAGAGATAAGAGATTATCTAAGGTTTAGTCTTTAATGGAAAACTTTGCTGCCCTAGAGGCAGAGTGTTACCAGCTGGCTGCTATGCTGAGTTAAAAACAAAAAGTACTTTAGCTGTCTATTTGCATGGACTCTCCTGCTTTGTGTGAAATCAGCCCTCTATCAGATAAGGATGTTTTGCTAAAGGTTTCTGGGGTAAAATCCTAAGAAATATGTTGTGGATCTGTTATATTAGGTGTATGATCCAATTAGTAGTAAGAGTGTATTCTTACGTTAGAATGTAATAGTTGGCAGACTCCAAATTCTTATAACTTGGAGCACTATGCAGAAGGCAGTCTGGATATGATGCTTGGTCCTACTGCCCGCCCAGCCCCACCAGGCTGGAATATTATAATAGTGAAAATACAGTGTATTCTTTTCCTCTGTAAATTGTGAGGAAGAGGAGGAGTACTGGAATACGTGAGTCTAAAGTGGCTTGCTTGCTTTCATCACCTTCTCACAGTCTCCTGTTCATTATTTCTAATGTTTTGAGGCCATCAGTGTTCAGTAGAAACACCAGAGTGAGGAGTGGAGTGGGAAGGGAAACTGTGTTTTGCCTTAAAAGGCGAAGTGTGGGACGTGATTTTTGTAGTGCTGTACCTGCAGTAACTTTACGTGTCAGTTCATTTACTTCTTTAACTCTTGAGTGTGTTATTCACAAATACCTATTTCTGAACAAATGTGGTTTGTCTGACACCTTGAGCTTTCTTCTTCTGGGAAATCTGTGTAACAACAGTATTGCTGTCAGATTCACCTACCACGGGGTACATAAAGTGATATGGCATTACGCTTTGCCTGGAAAGCTTGCAGTTGAAAGGGATTCTTACCTTGTTAACTTACTCTGCTTTGTCCAGGAGAAACTTCATACTTGCCAGAGGTAGGCAGTGTTTTCCCAGTAGCACATATCCACGTCACTGGCCTACTGTCAATTTTGTTTCTTTCTGAGGCGGAGTATTTTGTCATTTGAATAATGAAGTTTGGGCCTAGTAGTAGTGCTGGCAGTGTATGTTATATGGTAATGTACTGGTGCTGTGACTGTACGCAGAGGTACAACCTGCTCTTTGGCATGCTGGTGTAACATTCCACCCCCCCTGCCCCACCCCAACATTGGTGTCTGAGATGAGCTGATAACCTGTTTGAAGAAGCTGTAGGAGAATAGAATATTTGTAATGCCACCCTTTTGTGACATTGGCTTTGCCATGATGAACTCATGCATTTATAGAATGATTACACTTCATTATATATAAAACATTCAAACAGTTTTGTTATATATAAAGAGTTTTGCCAACTTTTTGCTTTCCCATAGCAATGTAGCAGTTGAAGTTGTAGAAACCTGCTTTAAGCATCCCAGTGGAAGGTAGAAATTAATTGCAAACAGGTCACTTGCTTTTGTTAGTTTCTTACATTTCTTTCACTTATAGTTAGTACAGTTGTTCATTGTTAACTGACAAGACCATGCAGTGCCTGCTGCATGGATTGAGTTTGGTTGTTTAATTAGTGTCTCTTTTTTAAGGATGTGTCTAGGTGTAGTTATTTCCCAAACTCTGAACTATCGATCTAGAAGTGAAACCAAACAAAATCCAACCAAGCTGCAAGTGCCAGAAATTTACGGTTGGAAATTTTACATCGAGAAATCATAGGTGTTGTTTTAAAATACCTTTCCAAGGTGTTAAATTCAGTTGTGCATTTAAAGCAAGATCTCTGTGAAAGATTATACTTTATCTTCTTTCATGATTTTCTTTGAATACTTTCTATCCGAATGCTATTTGTAGAGCTAAATGTGAGGATGAGACAAAGCTTCAATTTTTGTTTTACCTGGTCAGATCTCTTCTTTAGCTTCTTCATGATATCAGGTTCTGCTATGGGTGAAATAATACGATGAATGTGGTCACTTCATTTAGAAGGAATTATTTTTAAACATAGCATGCTTATCTTGTAGTGTGTAGGCTTATTTGGTTTGATATGTTTTTGTTTTAGTAAATAAAGAAGTTGATGTTTGTAAGCTGTTTCAAATTTAAATTCCAGAGAAATGATCCCCCGTTTCAACTCAAACTTCCTCCGAAGGCAGCTAGACCTGAAAAAGAAGTTGACCCAGAATATGAGGAGAAGATGGTAAGTCTCTTCAAGACAAAATGTATTGCAGCTTTTAATGCCGTTTGTTTGCTTAAGCTCTTGTTGAACACAAGTTACAAGGAGTTGCTGCAGACTGGATAGGTTAGAAAAGAAAAACGTTTAAATGTCTAGTCCAGAGTAGTGTTTCTGATGGTGGCTAAAAGTAGGCATTCAGTGAGGAATATAAGAACAGAGGAAGCAGAAGGTGATAGTTCCTTTAAATACTGTCCCACTCTTCCAAGCTTTTTCATTTGTGTGGTGTCTGAAGTTGGAGGCTTTGGGTTTTATACTTAGTAGTTGTCAGTGGATTTGGGGTTTGTTGGTTTTTTTTTTTTTTCCCCTCCCTATGGATTTTTCTGGTTAGTTTTTTTAATTCTTGTGTAGGTTTAGATATCCACACCCTCCTGTCCTACAGAGTTTGTTTAACTGCATTTTGTATTTGTAACTCTTCCCTTTTGGCTTTGGCTCCTTTCCTGTTAGTTTTATTTGATGACTCCTTGAGTCACAGTAGAGGCATCCTTACACTACTTAAATAAGAGAAATCCTGAAGATGCCAGTGTCTCATCATATGAAAGCAGAAAGGTTTTAAATGTTGATATGCACCATAATACTTTGCCATAATGCTGCAAAAGATAGCAAGGTAACTCCCCTATTGCAAAGATGTAGAAACCAGGAGGACAAGACTACTTCTTGAATGATACATACACTAAGTTCTTGGTTGAAGCTGGTATCTGCGTTTTTCTTAAAAGCTTTGGTGTTAAATGGATGCCTAATAATGAGTGTGGAGTCTGAAAGCCAGGAAAGAATATCACTGTTAGACATCAAAGAAATGACAGTAGCTTGTATGAGTACTTAATTTTTAGCTAAAGATAAGACACACAAGTAAATCTTTAGGGCATACAGTGAGTAACTAACTAAACTTAGTTTATTATTATCTATTATTAGCATAAACATCTACATCTCCCTTTCTGGATTTTGTTCTCCTAAAAGTTTTGCTTCCCTTTTATACCTTATTTGGTTTTCTAGTTATTTACACCAAGGGGCAAAATAATAGATCTCCTGGAAAAAAAATGACTGTGTAAAGAGGTTAGTTTGCTGGGAAGTTGTGCACTTTTAAAAGAAATGCATTGCCATCATGTGGCGAGATTACGTGTTGCACAGCAGCTTCATTTTTTACTGTCCTTTGGTTTGGGTTGTTGCTATCAGAGCAATTTAATGTGGGGAACTTACAGGCAAGTGAAAGCTTTCTGTTGTTTTTGTATTTCTGAAAAACTTTATGATGCACGACTACAATTTCACTTACAAATTTACAATTCCACAGGAGTTTCAGGTGGCACAGTGTAACCTGATGCTTAGAAATGGCAAGAGAAGCTGGTAACATTTACATAATTACACAGAGAACATTTGCCTGTTTTCACATTTTTCTTTAAAAACTGATGTAACACACTGTCTTTGCAATACACTGAAGGACGTGTGTTTTGTGTAATGCATACATTTGCTTTTGTATGGCAAAGCTAAAATGATGGCAATTTGAGGTCTGGCATAAAAATTCATATGCTGCAGTAAAAAAAAAGAATTGAGTTGGTGAGCCATCACACTAGTCATACTTTCAAAAGCAGAGCTGCTACATTGTCTTGAGTCAAATCCTCATAGCCTTGAAGCTGGTAGAAGTTCTTACCACCAACTTGAACAAGGTTAGGATTTATCATAGGATCATAGGATGTTAGGGGTTGGAAGGGACCCAAAGAGGTCATCGAGTCCAACCTCCCTGCCTGAAGGGAGGTTGTAGTCAGATGGGAGTCGGGCTCATCTCCCAGGCAACCAGTGCCACAATGAGAGGGCAGGACCTGAAGCTTCTGAGGAGGGTTAATTTGGATATTAGGAAGCCCTACCTATGGAAGGGGTGATCAGACCCTGGAATGGGCTGCCCAGGGCACTGGTGGAGTCCCCATCCCTGGAGGTGTTCAAGGACAGACTGGCTGTGGCCCTTAGTGCCCTGGTCTGGCAGATGTAGTCCTGGGCTGGGCTGGTTGAGCTCAAAGGTCTTTTCCAGCCTTAGTAATTCTGTGATTCTGTGACAGTAGGCAGATGATCTTGTCAGTCTTATTTCATACCAGTTTTTAGAATCTGAATTCTGCTTCCTGATAAAAACATTTTTATTAATGAAGTTACTGATTTTTCTTTGTTTTAATTCTCTCCCCTCTTCGGAAACTAGAAAGCAGATCGAGCAAAACGGTTTGAATTCCTCCTGAAACAGACAGAACTCTTTGCACACTTCATTCAGCCAGCAGCACAAAAATCACCAACATCTCCATTGAAAGTCAAGCTAGGACGGCCACGGGTGAAGAAAGATGAGAAGCAGAGTTTGATTTCAGCTGGGGAGTATGTGAATTTATTTCCAATCTCATACACTTTCAAACAAATGATGCAGTTTAACATATCTAGTAGCACACAGATTGTGCTTAAAGTAAGTCTGGAACTTTTATATCTCTAAAAGCTGGTTGGTGTATGTGTGCTGGTCCATCAACATTAGTATGGCCTCAGATCAGGAATGCACTTTTAAAGTAAACTCCCTAATTCTTGCTACTTACCATGCTTTGCCTTGTGTTGTGGAATGATTTTGTAGCATATGAATTGTCTTTTGCCTGTCACTGAACAAGAAGATGCACTGCAAAAGTGCACTTGAGGTGGTTGTGCTGCTGGTGGGCATGTCCACGGGACCAGAGTGGAGCTACACCATATATAGAGGAGACGCTGTGCATGCAGTGTGGATGTAGGCTCCTCAGCACTAGTTGCCTCTCTCCGCTAGTTTATGTTCCTGTGTGGGTCATTAAAAAGTATCTTAGAGAACTCATGATACTAGTTGTTACAGTTGTGGTTTAGGAGGAGAGGGCTTCACATCAGATTAAAGCCTCAATGAACCTTAAAAAATAACTTAATCAAAGGCTATCTTTTGGTCAGGGTACACACACACAGTGTAGAGCAATCAATGTTTCTGTTACAGTTTGTCTCTCTTGATTTTATAGTCAGTGTTCTGAAATTACTTCATTTTTTATATAAACGTGAGTCTTGAATTCTGTCTTCAGTTATCGTCACAGGCGCACAGAACAAGAAGAAGATGAAGAGTTGCTGTCAGAGAGTCGAAAAACATCTAATGTGTGTATTCGATTTGAGGAATCTCCTTCGTGTAAGTGTAGCACTGACGCTTTCTGATTGCTTTGACGTAATGAAAATCTGAATGTGTCACAGTTAAAATGTTCTACTTAGAATTAGTAGAAGAATTTTCTACTTAGAGGAATCTTATATTTACAGATGTGAAAGGAGGAACACTAAGAGATTATCAGGTTAGAGGTCTGAACTGGATGATCTCATTGTATGAAAATGGTGTTAATGGCATTCTGGCAGATGAAATGGTAAGCAGTAATCTTTTGGAATTTTTGTGGTACTTATCGAGCAAATTGACTTTAAAGTGCCTGTAGTAGCCAATGTATTTGCAGTAGTATGAATCATGCTACAATTGAAATTGTAACACAGTGAAAGAAATTGTATCATGAACATTTGCTTTGCAGTTTGCTTTAAACAACTTAAGAACTGACAGAAGACTGTCTTGTCTCCTTAAGTATCACAATTATATAGTAGGAAAATTGTTTGAAACTATTTCTGTATGATGTTTCATTTCAGCAGGCTCTTTTCCTCCCCCTCTTTGTCAATGTAGGGTCTTGGTAAGACTCTGCAAACAATAGCGTTATTAGGTTATCTGAAGCATTACCGAAACATTCCTGGGCCACACATGGTCCTGGTGCCAAAATCAACTTTACACAATTGGATGAATGAATTCAAACGCTGGGTTCCATCATTACGCGCCGTGTGCCTTATCGGAGATAAAGATGCCAGAGTAAGTGCTGTGCATTTGAAAGATATACAAGTTTTTTGCTTAAAAACTAGTGTTTGGATATGTGGCGTTCTCCTGAAGCCACTTTGGTGCAAGATTGGTTTTCTGATATTCTTAACACTCTGCATTTTCAATAATAGTTTATGCTTGTAAAAATGACATAAAAATTGTAAATCAGTGGGTGAATTAATAGGCTGGGATCAAAGTACAGTTGTCCAGCTTATGTTTTTCTGTTTTCTTCTTTGACTTGTTGCACCTTTTTTTAGTCTTTCCTGTATTTGCACAGTGACAGTGTTTATTCATTTTCCTTTATTGCTCAAACTTTGTTACCTATTTCTTCACCTGTTTAGGTTGACTTATCCCACTGTTTACTTGTCTTAAGTCTGTGCCTTGCTTAGTGACCAGGATTCTGCTCTAGAACTTTTCCATCTGCTATGTCTGTATTGCTGGAACTTAATAGTTTCATTTTCTACTGTTATAGACAGGACGTCTACCTAATCTCTCTTTTCTGTGGTGACTAAAGCACCTCTGAGCTTACATTTGCATTTGTACGTAAGTGCAAAGAATTGTACTGAGCACTCACTCCCGTGTTCTGGGTTAGCCAGCTGTTGATCCCTCTAAAAATGTCTAAAGGGCTGAAGGATTCTGTTACAGTAACTTTTACTTCCTGAGAAGAGGTTTCAGTCTTGTTCTGTGTGCTAGCTTAGGGCACCTGTGGTGTTGGTGGAGATGGGTTGGTTTCATTGATTTCCATGTAAATTGTTTGTACTTATAAATGTTTACTAATGCAGTTGTTGTGCTCTAGGCTGCTTTTATCCGTGATGTCATGATGCCTGGTGAATGGGATGTTTGTGTTACATCCTATGAAATGGTAATTAAAGAGAAATCAGTCTTCAAAAAATTTAACTGGAGGTACCTGGTAATTGATGAAGCCCACAGAATAAAGAATGAGAAGTCTAAGGTAAACTCAGAATTATTTGATACTTGGAAAATAGTTTGACAAAGAAGATTCTATCTAATTTTAGCAGATTAAAAAGGTTTAGGTATGGTGGGTTGTGTTTTTTTTTTAAGCATAAGCTGTAAGCTGTTGGGTGGTAAATAGAAATTTCACAGGTTGCTAATTGTCTTCAAATTTGGTTGACATTGTCTTAGGCTTCAGAAACTAATGAAAATTCATGATGCTGAAATGTGCATGGTGATAACCATTTGTTCTATTTCAAGCTATCAGAGATTGTACGTGAGTTCAAGACCACAAATCGACTGCTGCTGACAGGAACTCCTTTGCAGAATAACCTACATGAGCTATGGGCATTACTCAATTTTCTTTTACCTGATGTCTTCAATTCTGCAGATGTAAGTTCATGTTTAGAAGTACTTGTTCTTTTGATTCTCAGACTTGCTGTCTGCAGAAGAGAAGCATGTCCAACCTAGTAAGGCACATGTGCTTTGGAAAACCTGGAATCAGTAGGAAGCTCTGTGGCTAACTCCAAGATGCTACTTCCTCTCCTGTTTATCCCTGGATTACCCCTCAGGCCAGGAATAGCAAATGTTGTACTTGATATAGTGCAAGAACTATGTAAATGTGGGAAAACAATGCACAACGAAGAATAGGAAGCATCCAACCAGAGTTTGATTAATCTTTTTTCATCTCTTACTGTTAATGGAAGCAAGTAGTGCAGGGAAGCACTGTTTTTGTGTATCTAATTTACTTACAGATTCTTTTTGGTACCTTATTGCCTCGTCTCTACACAAGCACTGAGGGGAGTAACTGGGATACTACTGCAGCGATGAGCATGAGAAACTATTGTAACTGGAGCAGAGTTTTGTCTGTGGAGTTACTCAGTTGACTTTAATCTTACAGTGTGCTGGGAAGCTGGCACAGAACTGCAGACTGTTTTTAATTTTCCTCACAGAAGTTGTTTGTCTCAAGATTTATGTTACTTTTGGCTGGAGTGAAAGAGAGTCAATATGTGTTGGTTCAAACTGCAGATGATAAACTGTTCATACGAATTGTGCCTTTTCTCACCACAGGATTTTGACTCATGGTTTGACACTAAAAATTGTCTTGGTGATCAGAAGCTAGTAGAAAGACTTCATGCGGTAAGTAACTAGAGCTGTAATCACGTGCCATCGTTAACCTGTTGGAACGTTTTGACACTGTATGCTGTTTACCCCTTTATCTCAAAGTTGAGAAGATGAACGTGAACTATTATGTTACAGAAAAGCCCACTGGAATTTTAATTAAAATGTGGAGATTACTGTTACGGGTTTTTGTAATGCTACGGTTTGAGGCAGACAAAATCTCTGCTTACACTGTAAAAATGAGGAATTGTGACATCATTTTGAAACAGCTTATTATGCTAGGCTGAGTAAAAGCATCCCTTTACCTTTCTCTTGCTGGTCATAAAATGTGTTCATAACGCAGTAACAAGTTCAGCATGCATTGCATGTTTTTGAAATGCTGGTGTATTTGAATATGCTGCTAGTAGAAATTGGAACAGCTTGTGTTAACAGGTAATACAGAGATGGTATAAACTCAAAAGTGTTCAGTCTATGATTGCCATATTCATCCCAGTTCTTATGTTAATCTTGATTGTGTTATGTGTTTGTAACAGCCTATTTGTTAGACGTCACTTTGCAAACTTTATCAGAAAATTTTCCTGAAGGACTTGATGGCTTAATTCCGAATAAGAATCGGATAGTGGAATCTGTTAATTTTGAGGCAATCAATTCTAAAATTTATCTGTGGAAAAATTCTTACTCTCTGTAGGTTTTGAAGCCTTTTTTATTACGTCGCATAAAAGGTGAAGTAGAAAAGAGTTTGCCTCCCAAGAAGGAAGTAAAAATTTATCTTGGTCTCAGCAAAATGCAGAGGGAATGGTGAGTTACTTGCATCAAGGTGAGATTCTTTTCTGATAAGGAACACTGCAGCTCTTCACACTTCTCTTGTAGTTGAATGTTAATAGAGTCAGAGAAGCCTATTTATAGCTGTCTTCAGGGCTTTCTATGATTCACAAGCTACAAAGACCTCAATAAGGTTAATGAAAAGGACCGGAAGGAAGAAAGCAGAACTTCTTTTCCTTAACTTTATTTGAAAGAACATATGCCTACTAAGTCTCCTCCTTTGATCCAACTATGTATGCAGTCTGAGTTAAAATTAAAATAAAACCTTGAGGAGCCACAAACCCAGAAGAGATGTGTGGAGTCAGGTCAGTGTAGCAGCTTCAGTCAAATACATGGTATCTTTAATACACCTCGTAGTCCCAAAATGGAAGTGTAAGATAACCCAGTGAGTGACAGATCGTTATTACTCAGACATATCACCTCTCTTGGTTAGGTATGGATTTATAAATCCTTATTATCAGTCAGACATTTTCACCAAGTTTCATAATAATATACGTCACTGTTATGTAAATTCACCTCCCACATCCAGAAAAAAAGTTATTGGGATATTGCAGGGTTTCTTTTATAGTTTCAATATCAAATAAAAACTGAGAGTTGTTCAAAATTGCCTGTAAAACTTCAGGTATACAAGAATCCTGATGAAAGATATCGATATCCTGAACTCAGCTGGGAAAATGGATAAGATGCGTCTGCTGAATATTCTGATGCAGCTGCGGAAATGCTGTAACCACCCTTACCTGTTTGATGGTGCTGAGCCAGGCCCTCCTTACACCACTGACACCCATCTCATCATGAACAGTGGTAAAATGTTAGTTCTGGATAAGCTGCTGGCAAAGCTCCGGGAGCAAGGTGAGTACTGGTCATGAGCAGAATGCCTGTCAAAACCTGCACAGATGGATTCTTGTCTTTCAGTCATTACTTCCAGTGAGTTTTTTATGTTGAAAATAATTTTATCTAGATCTTAACATGTGGATGGGAGGAATTATGAGGAAGGCTAATATTATGAAGAAAAAGAAGGAAAGGAATAGCAGAGCCTCCCTTCTGCTGTCTTTAAGAACGTTTCTGATGAGAGGATTAGTTTGTACATGTGTCATGAACCAGTTACCTTACCATGGTTTAAGTGTTCTGTCTGTTCAGCTCTATAATTCTTCTGTTTAAATTATCAAATAATCTGCCTAGAGGAAAAGTTGAATCAATAACTAGAAAAGTAACTTCAGAAGGAAGACTGAAGTCAGGTGTAGTGCAGAACATTTCACTTGAATTCTTACTCTCTTATTTGTGCTCTGTAGTGGGCTCTGATAAGATTAATATGAAAACATAAAGCCAATGATGAAAACTGTGGTGTTCTATCAGGTTCCAGAGTTCTTCTTTTTAGTCAGATGACTCGGTTGCTGGATATTTTGGAAGACTATTGCATGTGGCGTGGATATGAATACTGCCGCCTCGATGGGCAGACACCACATGAAGAAAGAGAGGTAAGAAAGTAGTATATGGCTTTGGGTTATGCATTGTAAGTTACTCTATACATCTATCTAAGTAACTACATCATTGCCTAAAAAGTATAGCAAACAGGCTACTGTTTAAAAAGCTCGCTAAGGATGTATCTTCACCCTGCCAAGTTCCCAGTGAAACAGCTTTTGTTTGTTTCTCAGCTAAATAAGAAGTGAGTGTTTTGTGGATTTAAGAGTATACTTGTCCACCTATGCAAACCTACAGGTTCTTACTTCTATTAAAAAATGGTTTTGGTGTGAAAATCCAGTAAATTCCGAAGAAATCTCATTGAAAGGCCACAAATATATTGACAGCTTGTTTGAAAACTGATACTTTAATGACACTCTTTTTTTTCCTGGTAGGAAGCAATAGACACATTTAATGCTCCCAACAGCAGTAAATTCATTTTCATGTTAAGTACCAGAGCTGGAGGTCTTGGAATTAATTTGGCAACTGCTGATGTGGTTATTCTCTATGATTCAGATTGGAACCCTCAAGTAGATCTACAAGCCATGGTGAGTCAACTCCCTCATGCGTAATTATTTGGTAAAAGTTACCATTGTTCTGATTCCTCCGAGTGTTTCCAGAACTTTTTTTTTGTTGTTGTTGTTTTTACTTTTTTTGTATTTAATACCAAGAAACTAAAGAATTGAATAAAAAGGGCATGAACACAAGTGGAAGAAGCTGTAATATTTTCTCTGTAAATATCTCAATTATTTTCATAATTGTATTAAGATTAAGTCTGTCAAGTCTACTGTCTTGTTATTATTTATCCATAAAATTATTCTTAATTATGTCTTTACAAAAAAACAGTAAATGAATAGCAGAGGGTCATTTGCAAAATAATAGGCAAGATTTAAAAGCACGTGGTTTTGTATTTGCCCCTTTACATTTACGCATCTTGTGTAAAATCATACTGTAAGTGTAAAATATATAAGTGGTAACACCAGGGAATAAAACCCACCTTAACATACTAAAACACTTCTCCTTCTGAGTGCTAAATGTCAAAACAAATAGGTTTATAGTTTGTTTCATATGGAATAAAAATCGAATGACCCTTCTTGCATGATTGGAGGGCTGGGTTGTGTGTTCTGCACTTGGGTTGAGGATTTTTTTTTATGCGCTTAAACACATCAAATATTTACTGTGAATAAATTGTTCTTTCCATATGCATGCTGACTACTAATAGCAGACTCACTTCCTGGAAATGAGGAGTATGATTTGTGAGGTTTTAGTAGGATTTTCAGGAGGAGTGAAGTATTTTGTAGTAAAGTAGAAGATTTAATGGCTCATGTTTAAAGGACATGAAACAGCTTTTTTTAAAGGTACCAGAATATTCTGGTACCAACAACTTGAAAGCCAGTTGTTTAACTCTTTTATTTAAGCGGTCAAAAGAATATTCATGTTTGCCAGAGAGAAGAAACACAAGTTTCTTCACAAATAAGCACAGTACATTACTCTAAAACGTCATTTGCTGTGTTCTGTAGTTAGCTGTACTGTGTGAGGTGTACTGCAGCTTTGGACAACCATGGTATTGAAGCTATGGCTGCATGGGCTGTGCCCGTGGAATTAAGCTACTCAAGGCAAGGATGCCAGAGTTTCAGTACCTGTGTCGAAGAGAGAATTGGTGTGGCAGACAAACTAGTGCATATGTGTATGTGTGTGTGCAGTGTTTTGAGTCTTCACTTCCCAACTGCAGCCTAGTCAGACATTCCATTATCTCCAGTTACAGTGAAGTAGATGAATTTATTATGACTGATCATTATGAATGATCCATACTTAAACAGTGTAATAGCCAGATAAAAAGTCAATTTGCTATAGTGGTATTTGTATACCCTAGAATAAAAGAGGGACCAAGAAATCTGTGATAGTTTCAGTCTGCTGTTTCTGGAAGCTAAATGTCTACTGCCTGTGAGTTTTTGTTGCTGAACACTCCTTGATTTGTGTTTGTTAGGATCGTGCGCATCGTATTGGTCAAAAGAAACCAGTACGGGTGTTTCGACTAATCACTGATAATACTGTTGAAGAGAGGATTGTAGAAAGAGCTGAAATAAAACTGAGGCTGGACTCTATAGTTATACAACAAGGTATCCACTGCTATATGTTTGTCTGCAACACAATTGTTCAGTCCGTTAAAGTGTGGGTTAAATAACTGTACAGATGTACAGTATGAGTGAAAGCAGGCCTTCTGTATAATAGTACCCTAAATAAGCCTAGGAAACTGTAATGTGTAAGGTATTAATTTGTTCAGCTGAAATTTGTTAAAAGTCCAATTTTCCAAAATAACGTGGGCATAGACTTATCCTAAGACTCTAATTGAGGAAAGCAAGCTACAGCAGAATAGATCTTGGTTTTTTGTGATAAGTTAAAAAGGAAGCAAAGAAAAAAGTTCCATGACATATAAAAGTAATTATAGATACACTTCTTGCTACAGATTTGTTTCCTGAACATCAGAACTGCTTTCCATGTCTGTCTGTAAACATTCTTAGAGCAACAGTTCTTCTTAAACTGTTTCAAGTTGAGTTTTGAGGCTTTTGGCTGTATTTCCCAAAGGGTGGGCTATTGAAAACATGATGATTAGCATTGGGCTAGTCTATGAAGGGATGAGAATAGGATAAGTGATATTTTGGGGCAGAAATTAGAATTCTTGGGTAAAGTACTTCAAGATTTGGGTTGAAAGCAGTGAAGTGAGTGTTAAATCTGAAGTTATTACAGAAATGTACAAAAAAACCTGAGAACGGTATTGCAGAATACTTTCATTTTTCATCCTAAAGTAAGATTTTGATCTTAAAAGCTCGGCTACCATTGTGAAAATAAGATCTTAAACATAAAATGTGGATTATCTGCATGTGAAACATCCTTTGGTATGGCATGATTCAAAGTTGGCTTTATTTTTTAATGTTCCCTCAAGTTCCCTGTTTCTCTTTATTCTCAGCTCAAGGGAACTAGATTTTTTTTTTTTTATTTTCTGTTTATCTTTTCTTGTTCTGCCAGTGAACTAAAATCCGCTGCTGGAACTCTTGTGTTATAACTTCCACCACATTTCTTCTGGTTTTAGGAAGGCTCATAGACCAACAGTCTAACAAACTGGCAAAAGATGAAATGCTGCAGATGATCCGGCATGGAGCCACTCATGTTTTTGCTTCCAAAGATAGTGAGCTGACAGAAGAAGATATAACGACGATTTTGGAACGAGGTGAAAGAAAGGTTAGAGAACAGCTTCATATGAAATTTTAAGTGTGTCAGATAATTATACCCAGATGAAATCTGATTGTATAAATCTGTTGTTCTACCCACTTACTACTTCTCATAACTGTTTTAAAGCTTATGAAAGTTTTGAAGGAGTAGACCTAGCGAGTTTCAGTTATTTTCAAAGTTCAGACTGTGCACAATGTCTTATGCCCTGATTGTTTTGTGGGCTTTTAGAATTGTCCATATTATGACAACAATTGTAATGAACACAAAACCTTTATGGAACTTTGCTAGGGAATAGGGAGCTCTGTGGAAAAATGAGCTACCATTTTGGATCCAAAGAGCTGGGCATAAATTTCATTTAAATTTAAAAGTTAAATCAGAAAGTTGTAGAGCTGCATCCCAGTACAATAAATTCAGTTTAATTGGGAAGTCTTGGAGTCAGATTTTTTTTTAAAACTGAAAAGCACTTCAGGTATCTCTGCTTACAAGAAAAATGCAAGTGAAAGTTTAAAAAGCAGGAGACAATGAGACTGTCTTAGTGATGAAAGCTGTGCTTTTCAGAAAAGATAAAACAGCTTGAATGAGGCTAAAAGTATCTTCCTGTATTTCCAGACAGCTGAAATGAATGAGCGATTGCAGAAAATGGGGGAGAGCTCCTTGCGAAATTTCACTATGGACACAGAGATGAGCTTATACAACTTCGAAGGGGAAGATTATAGAGAGAAACAAAAGGTAATTTGTCTTGAAGACTTTTAAGACTAGAGATGCAAGCATGAAGGCCCTACTAGAAATGTTATGGCTATAACGTTTACTCTTGAGAAGGAAGGTGCTGCTGAAAAATTCATTTAGCTCTGCAGAAGCGTAAGTGTTGTGAATTTTTGTTAAATTAACTTTCAGCCCAACTGCTTTTCTTGTAAAAAATTCTGATAAAATCTGTTAACACTGCTCAAATTTTACCTTTCCTGCAGCAAAACCACTATGTTGCATCCTACTATACTGCTGCATTCAGTGTTACTTTACTGTCAAGAATTAAAAGCCAAGACTGGTACTGATTTTCTGTGTTGAACTTAAGTATTTTTTTTGCAGTGAAGCTCTAGTCATGAGCACTGTTATGAACTGTTCATCAGCAGTCTTAGTTATGGAAAGATCATCCAAGCAAAGAAGTGAGACAAGCTTGGGGTCTCATGGTGTTACTTCTGTGTCAGTGTTTTGTACATGACATAGAGTGAAGATACCCTGAAGGTTTTATCTGGACTCAGATATGTGAACTTCTATTTGTTAGCTATAGAATGTCCTTCTGACTCAGGTTGCTATCAGTTTTGAAGAAACCGTCAGAAAAACAAAATCTGTTTTGAGATCAAAGTGGGATGTTGTCTGTGTATATACATAAGAATCTTTTGTCACATTGCTAATGTCTTGGCAAGAAGACAGCTAAATACATCATAGTCCTGGAATACACGTCTGTAACTGTAATTCCAGTGATTTGGTTAAGGTTCACTCACTGCGAATGTCTTTTATTCTTTTTGCCAATGTTGTAGCCTGTGTATAAGTTGTTAATTGTGACGTTTAGAGGAGAAGCAAATAATTCATATCACAAGATACAGAATTCAGAGCTCAGGTCCCCAGTCCTTCTACTGTGTTTTGGTAGACGGAATCATAACCTTATTCAGGTGTCAGAAGTAAGTAGAATACAGTGAAAGGTTCTGTCTGTATTGGTACACTGTGTTACTTGTGGATTATCTTTTATATGTCAAAAATGAGTTATAACAGCTACAATTTGTACTTATTTTTGAGCTCTGGTGTAATATCCATTAGATTTACCCTGCAAAAAGGTGTTCCTGTTTGGCAGTGCCATATTAGTCATTGCTTTTGTGATTTTTAGGAAAGTATACAGGGATTTTAATATCTCTTAATGCTGTTTTGCTGGTAGCTGAGCATGATGGAATGGATAGAGCCTCCAAAACGAGAACGCAAAGCTAATTATGCAGTTGATGCTTATTTCAGAGAAGCCCTACGTGTTAGCGAACCGAAAATCCCAAAGGTGAGAAGTTGGCAGATCTGGAGGGGGTTTTGTGTGATTCTTTTGTTCTTGTCTTCCGTGTTGCATCCCCTTCTCTCACCCTATACTGGCAATAAAATGAATATGTTTGTGGAGGGATAGTTTGCTCCTGCTGCTGAATTATGGTAGTTTAATAGATGGTGAATATGGTAGTTGCATAGAACTCAAGCTTATATTAACACTAATACATCTGTATACTTTTGAAGGCTCCACGACCTCCAAAACAACCAAATATTCAGGATTTCCAGTTTTTCCCACCACGGTTATTTGAACTTCTGGAAAAAGAAATTCTGTATTATCGTAAGACTATAGGGTATAAGGTAATGCCTTTTTTTTCCTCTTCAAATTAGGCAATATGTTTGTATTCCTGTTTCCAGATTTAACAATAGTTAAATGAAGACAGTGAGACAGCAACTGTAATTTGGGCCTTATTTTTTGCAAAGAACGCCTTGTCAAGGACATGGCTTAAAACCTTTATTACCCTCTTTCTGTTCATCTGTGGAACACAAAGAACAATTTGTACTTCCTTCCTTCACTAAAAATTTCATATCTGTATAGCTGTGTTCTGTGTTGGTGTCCTGGTTGGAGTTAGAAGTAACTGTGGTCAGTGATTTTTACTTTCTATCTCAGTCTTGCCTAACTCACTGAATTTTCTGCAGTTAATGGGGTGTCTGTGCAGACAGTGACTGCGCCTGCAAGTGATAGTGCTCCATGTTTACAATTACTGCCAGGGGCTGGGATGCAGAAAGGCTCTTGCTTAGACTTTTGCTTGTGAGAACCGGAGTCACTGCACAGTCTTGTGTCCCGTGTTGGGGTGCAGTGAGAGAGAGACTGCAGGGACAGGACATGTGACCCTGCACAGACCAACAGCGTGTTTCATCCTATAGACATCATACTGGGTATAAAGCTGAGACCTCAAGGGTTAGTCTTCTCTGCTTCCCTCTTTGGCCCACTTCCCTCTTGGGCAGTGTCTGAGAAGGACTCTGTCCATCCTGCCTTCAATCTCAGGTTGTGGTTTCCTGAATCCAGCTCCTGTGTCTGGTTCCTGTCTGCTGCCAAGTCCAGTCTGGGACTTCCTCAGCCTCTGTATCAGTGGCGATGTAGTTGCCAGCAGGGGGGTGAGGGTTGTTGTTTGTATGTATTTCATATTATTATTCTTCCTCTTTTGGGGAGGGAGAGGGGTTAATAAAGAGCATCTGTCATTTGGCCACAGCCTCAACCCTTGACAGTAATATAAAGTAGAAAAAAGCAGCAGTGTTCTGATGTTTCATATATGTCTCAAAACTAGAAGTGTGATATGTGATCTAAGGTGAGAAACCCTTGTTTGGCTAATACAAATCTTCTTCCTGGGTGTGATTCTTTCTTCCTTAGAGCTTTTGTGTATCTTGTGCACAAAGGAAAGAGGTAATATAGAAGCTGACCTTGTGTTGGTATGGAGTGCAGCAAAATGCAAGGGAAATGTTTAACTGTCTGGAGAAGTCCGAATGTATTACTGTTATAAAAAGAAAAGCAGATAACAGACTTTTCTTTGTTTTTTCCCCTCTCCTTCATCCCTGCTGACACTGCTGGACAAGCAGCGAACACAGATTCTGTTTTGATGTTGATTTTTATTGCTTGTGCTAGCACCGGCTGAATAAATCAAATGGTTCCTCTCCTTGCAGACATGTAACTTACTTCAAAATGCCCCATGTTTCATGGCAGGTTGCAGCAAGAAGAAATCATGTATAAAATGTGTTGAAGAACATAAACTTGTCAACGGATAGGAAATTGGTTTTGCAAAGGAGGAGGATGAATACTAGCACCACAGGTTTTTGAGAAGAAGCAGAAGGTTTCTTAGAATCTAGTTTGAGACAAAGGATTTTATGTGGCTGGCATTATATAGTTAAGAATGAAAAGTGTAGTTAGCTTAGGGAAAGAAATTATTTGATTTAATTTGGTTATTTGCTTTCTAACATTCAGCCTAAATCACTTCCTCATGGAAGGACTTTTCAGACACTGAAATGGACTGCCTAAGGCAGTGATGGAGCCCCTATCCCTGGATCCCTGGAGACGTTTAAGGACAGGCTGTGGCCCTTAGTGCCCTGGTCTGGCTGATGTGGTGATGTTAGGTCCTGGGCTGGGCTGGATGAGCTCAGAGGGCTTTTTCCAGCCTCAGTGATTCTGTGATTCTGTAATATCTGCAGAATTGGAACCAACACAAAACCTAGAGATCAGTCTGACAGAGTGACAGCTCTGCTCTTTCCAGTGAGTAAAAGCCACTGCAGACAAGAGACGTCATTTTACACCTCATTGTTGTGAATCTTGTCTCTATGTTTGGACAGTTTCTCTCCATCAGCGAACGGGTCCACAAAAAGCACATTTTCCTTTTGAGTTGAAATACTATTTTGAAAATAAAATTGTCCTGTGACAAGAATAATTGGCAGAACAGCAGCTGTAGGGATCAGCTTGTAAGGACTTGCATAACACAACGCTACTGAGCTGCGAAACACTCCTGCAGAACATCAACATTATTTCTTCGCATGGGTGAAGGGGTTTCTTGGGCTTTTAAATGAATGTTTAGTGGAACGGATGGCTTGACTGCTGTGGACATGCAAATGGTTTTATCAGATGTCACCACAGCTTGTAAATGCCAGACGTCTCAGAAAATCCCCTACATAAACCTCAGGGCACAGTTCTGCATCCACATGCTGAGTGTATGTGCAGCTAAGGAAGAGCCAAGTGGAGTTAGGAAAAGTTCACAGAAGGACATACAGAGAGACTAAGATGTGAAACAACTGTCTACAACTAGAAAGACTGTCGCTCCCTGGATTGGGGAGAAGGAAGATGGGCAACACATGAGGGCTTAAGTGATGAAGTTGGTAAGTGAGGTGACTATGGAAGCGCTGCTCAAGCAGCCCAACATTACTGAGAAGCTGTGCACACGCACTGAAAATTCCATGATCACTTCAGAACAGCACTTTAGAAATCACTTTAAGGAGTCATAAAAGGTTGTGGAAGGCAAATAGTGCTTGTAAGCTAGAAAAACCTGCAGACAAGTTCACAGCCAGCAGGTTCACCTGGATATAAATGGAGTTAGGGTAGGGGTCTGCTTTCCATGTCCCTGCTTCAGTGACTGTGAGTAAATCTTATGTCCTGCTGCCACTGCTGAGGACAAAGTGCATTTTTTATTAATCTAATTCTGCTGTCGCATTAAACACTCTTCGCTGTTCCTAAAGATTTAATGGAGAACAAAACTACCAACAAAACACCGAACTCAGTCACAGAATCATAGAATCACGGAGCATTAGGGACTGGAAGGGACCTCGAAAGATCATCCAGTCCAATCCCCCTGCTGCAGTCACCACTGAATACACACTCTGAGGTGTCGATGTATGAGAAGTTAAGAGCCGTATGGTTTGTAGTTACTGCCAAGCAGTGGGGCCAGGAACACACAACCATATTTTACAGTAACTCCTGAGTGTGCTCCTTCTTAGAATCAGGGAGAAGCACTGGTCATGGAGAACTCTGTAGATGGAGTTCTTTTTCACAGGCTGAATTCAGCTTAAGGAAATTAAATCTTGAATGAGGGGCAATCCGTGGTTCTACCCAAAGAAGATTCAAGCACAGGGAGCTTGAAAACTTTTACAAGGTGTGTTTCACAGAATCGCAGAACATTGTCTGAATGATTCTATGATTCTATGAACCCAGGGCTGGGGCAGCCAAGTGCAAAAGGATGTGTACTGAGATAAACTTTGCAGCTCCTAAGCAGAGTATCTAAACACTTCTCCTCCTCTCACAAAAGACCATGCAATAAACACCCGAGTGCTGATTTTGAAGATTCATAGCTCTTTTAGTATTTTCTGCAGACTCTCACTGCTAACCAAGAGCTGGCTGTGAATAAAAAGCCATTTCGAGAGAAGTGCAGGCCTTGAGTGTTCCAGAATTATTTGTTACCTACTTAATCCTTCCAAACAACTCTCAGGCAAAATCTCTGTTGAGGCTGAAAAGCAATGTGGAGTTTTTCTCCTAGCTCTCCTCTGACTGTGTGTTCTGCCTTTAGAATCACGGTTTCACTCTGCAACAGCACTTGAAAAGTCAGCAGATCACAGAATCACCAGAGCATTAGGGATTGGAAGGGACCTCACAAGATCATCTAGTCCAATTCCCCTGCCAGAGCAGGATCCCCTAGACCAAGTCGCACTGGAACGTATCCAGGCAGGTTTTAAACACCTCCAGAGAAGACTCCACAACCCCTCTGGGCAGCCCCTTCCAGATACTTTGCTTTTAGTAAGCTCAGGCTTCTGAGATGTTTTCATTTATAGTGAAACGGTGCCTTTCCACTGTGCACTACACAACTAACCAAAAGAGAAATAAAAGATTAGTGCAGATTACTTCCCTAATTCACCATAAACGAACGTTTCTAATCACCACTTGATTTGAATTGCAGTGCATTGGAACAGATCGATTTCCCGATGCATCCGAGCTACACTCTGTATGAGATATTGACCCGACTGTGAAGCCAGATGGCAGAAACAGTTAAGAAAATATTTACAGGAGACTGAGTCCTACAGCAAATCAGTAATGAACTTGTTTGTCTGACCTATTTATTCATGACCCATGAGCTTTGGCTTTTTTCTAGTAACTTCTACCATAGGAGAAATGTCATGAAGTAATACTAGACAAACTAACACAGACACGATGGACCTCTTAATTCCTGTGTCAACCTCTTCACTTTTGGGTAACCAACACAAGAATAGGATTCACATTGTGATCATTCTTTCTACCCTCTTGATTAACTTTTACTTAGCCAAACATGGTTAAGCTTCCTGCAGCTGAGGACTCAAGAAGTTCAGTACCCCTTTGCATTCAATTTAATCTTAGGAAGAGCGCTCTCCAACAAGTTCACAGAATCATTCAGGTTGGAAAAGACCCCTGGGATCATTGAGTCCAATCATCAACCCTACTCTACAGGTTCGCCCCTAAACCAGATCCCCCAACACCACATCTAAGCATCTTTTAAACTCATGCATGGATGGGGACTCAACCACCAACCTGGGCAGCCCAGTCCACTGCCTGACCACTTTCTCTGGGAAGAATTTTTTCCTCATGTCCAACATAAACCTCCTCTGTTGGAGCTTGAAACCCTTCCCTCTGGTTCTGTTGCTAATTACCCGTGAGAAGAGACCGGCACCAACGTCTGTACAATGTCCTTTCAGATAGTTGTAGAGAGCAATGAGGTCTCCCTTCAGACCAAGGGACCCAGACCTAGAGACTGAGTCTTACAAGAAAGTATCGAATGTAACTGCAGGCACACACATACACACCTGTCTCTGAAGGAAACTGAACTTGTTAAACGCATCCCACTCCCCTGTGCTTTTATGGAATCTCTGAAAACAGTTTGCTGTCTCTTGAAAGAACATCCAGTCCAATACCCTGCCAGGACAGGATCCTCTAAATCAAGTCCTAGATTGCCTAGATCTCCAGAGAAGGAGAATGAATGGGGTCACCCTTCAGTCTCCTTTGTTCCAAGCTCAAGAGACCCAGGTACCTCAGCCTTTCCTCATCAGGGAGATGTTCCTCTCCTCCACAAGTGCAAGAATAAGGGACAAGAGAAGGATTTCTCCAAGACAGAAGTAGGTGCTTCTGATGCTGATTCAGTACAAACACAGTCATTATCAGGTCCAAATGAATTTAAGTGACCACAATTTAAAACAACAAGCCAAGAAACCAACAGCAGAGACGCTAAACACAAGGGTGCACTAACTTTTAAGAAAAAAAAGCAGCAGCATATCTTTTTATGCTGCTGTTCTGATGCTGTTTGATACAGTCCCAATGAGCTACAATGCTCTTTCGAGTTTTCCAGCACAAAGTCCTGATGTGAGGATGTTCTAACGAAGCGAGAGAAATGCTCAGCGCAAGAACAGCCTGGCATTTCTGCAGTGAAATATGAAGCTGAGGGCAAATCTCGAGGTCAGGTTTTACAGGCAAAACTTGCAGAGACTCTGATACTGGCTGTGTAAGTGAGGACATCATGCTTTGGCCTCTGACTGCTATCATGTGGGGAAAGTATGTTTCTTTTACAAAAACAAAGCAATCTGTGCAACACTGGCTATCTGGGGAGGTAATTTTAGCACCAGCATCAAGTGTTTTGTGCTGCAATTTCCTTAAGGATATTTCAGGCAATTTGAAAACCATTTGTGGTGGTTGAGTCCCCATCCCTGGATGAGTTTAAAAGACGCTTAGATGTGGTGTTGGGGGATCTGGTTTAGGGATGACCTTGTAGAGCAGGGTTGATGGTTGGACTCAATGATCCCAAGGGTCTTTTCCAACCTGAATGATCCTATGATTCTATGAAAAGCACCTTCAAGAAAGAGTCTGGCACTGAAGCTCATGTTGTATCTCTGGCACTGGAGGAAAGAAATTGAAGGTTTGCCTACTAGTTTCAATGAAATATGGAAATATGATTGTTTGAGGTTCAGGAAGCAGCAAATCCATGTGGCAAAGAGGAAGCATCATTATGTCACAGCCACCTTGCTCCTGTGCGATTTGGTCTAGGTGATCCTGCCGTGGCAGGGAGACTGGACTAGGTGATCTTTCAAAGTCCCTTCCAATCCCTCATGTTCTGTGATTCTGTGACACCTCCTTGCCTTGCTGCTCACCTTCTGTAGTGCCTTCCACACATCCTTCCCCTTCCACAAAGGATTTTAAGGACAAGTCTCTCGGGGTGGCTGCCCTCTTCTGGATGGAATCGACAAACGTTTGGTTATTTCCACAGAGAGAAAATGCAATGGGTCTGCTTTTCAGTGGGGGCAAGTACAGTGTTTTCTTGTCTCTGTAATCACAGAGGTTACACCATGACAGAATGAGAACTGTGAAACTCTGAGGGGCTGCTTTATAATTCTCTATGTAATCACTCAACTTTTTTTTAGGGTATTTAGCCAACTTGCTCTATTTCTTTTATATCTGAAGGATTTTTTCGCTTTTGTTTTTGTTTCCTATATTTATCAGCGCTTAAAACACCCTGCTGTTCCCTTGTAAAGCACTTAATCCTCCTTCACAAACGTATCTGCGTTGCTTAAGGTAACCACGTTAGACACAGAATATTATGGCTGGAAGGGTTCTTATATAATCTCTTCCTCTGCCCCAAGTCGGGGTCAAATATTTCTCTGCTACTCTAGATGAGCGTTTGGCTGACCCCTGTTTTAGAGAGCTGATAATAAGGACTGCACAATCTTTGCAGGGAACTGAATCCACTCACCAGTTAACTATTAGTGTTCCTATAGGTTTGTTTAGAGACTCGGGACACGAGTGAAGGGCTCTAGAGATTATCTTTCAAAAGGACCCATTCATCAGAGAACTCCGAGTCGCTTTCTGTGAGCGGCCGTCTTTAAATTGAGCGCAAGGATTAAGATGCAAAGTAGAAGGTGAAAACAAAATGTCTCTTAAAAAGGGTTTCAGTTCTTGACAGTGGAACCAGGAAGTTGGAAGCCTCCCTCGCTATTATGTATGCATATTCATACAAGCAGTGCACGCTTTGAAACTTTCACTGCACATCTGTGCATCACTGCATGGACTAGGCACCGTGCCAAACACTGAATTCCTACGAGTCCGTGCAGCTCCCGCACGTTTACAGCACTAGGACCCAGAGGGAGCCTTATTTCTGTGAGTCAGTGCAGCTAGCTGAGCCCTGAGAACAGTGAATGAGGCTGGAAAGGCAGAGGGAATGTGAATGGCTCTTCTGGCTTGGGAAAGTGTCCACGGACTGGGGTGCTACAGACTACAAAACAGCTTGGGCAACCCTCCGGATTCCCTGTACCCGCCGCGTCCAGCGATACTGCTCTGAGGTGAGTGACCCCACAACAGTCAGCTTTCACAAAGCAAGTGGTGAGGCTGTTGCACCAGTTGTGGAAGTTTAATATCTTTAAAAATAGCCAATGTGGTTTTTGCTGTGCAGTGGGTTTTTGGTCTCTTTCAGTGTCTGCAGAGCGGAGTGTTTGTGGCTTAAAAATAGCATTTGCAGGGCAAGCGTAAGCTAGTGAAACCGGCAACTTCACCTACTCGCAGGTTAAGCTGCCCGCACATCTGGAAGGTGTTCATGAAGCGTTTGCGTTTAACCCTGAAACTTGGAAAACATCTTTAGTAAAGAGCAGCTTAATCTTAGAGAAATTTCAGTGTTCTTCTCATTCTTTTCTGCAGGCAGATGAGAACTCGGCTTTATTTACATCACTCAGCACTTAACACCTATAGGAACATTCTTTACTGTCTTTGTTCTGGATATTAAGGTTTATTTAAAAACCTCCCCCTTTCTTTTCCCCTGTGATAATGATACTTTAGATAAGCTCTATAGATAAGAACTCCTCTCTTTTTTTACTAAGATAAATTAATAGACATCCTGGTTAAAAATCCCGACTGGCCCAAGGCACAAACCTTTTAGCCACAGGCAGAGCAGACTGTGTGCTCTAGGATGTCCCCTTGGAAAGGCTTACAAACCCCCTGCTGCCTGCCTGTAGTGACGAGATCAATCTGACACCACCACGGATTGATTTATCCCGGGTGCTAGCACTGTTTGATCGGATACACCAGCCCCAGACAAAAAATGGGGACTCCAGGCAGGGAGACAGAAGGAATTTGTGTGCTGCGAACAAACATGTTTGTGCTCCAGTTGCTTTCTTCACTTTAAATTCTCCTTATATGCTCAAGAAGTTGGAGGAAAACAGCAAAAGTGAGCGTGCTTGTCAGGCTGGTTTTTCCAAGTTGTCACAACTTACAAGTTGCTCTGTAACTGTTAGACAGGTAATTTATGGGCGGTTTAGAGTATCACAGGAACGGCTTTTGGACCCTTTCTTTTGCGAAGCCAAACTCCAACGTGACAAGTATCTGCAGAAAGACCGAGGGAAAGCTGATTTGCCTGGGTGGTCCTCCTCTTTGTGCTTCTGAGCTCTTTCAGTTATGAAAAACAGGCTTTTTAAAATAACCCTGATGACTGTAATTGCAGATGCTGGTCTGAAAGTCAGGTTATAGAATTTTCTGCGCCTTCAAGAGATTACACTGATGGAGTGAAGAGCCAAATAAAACTTATAAACATGTAAAGGGTGGGGGTCAGGAGGATGGAGCCAGACTCTTCTCAGTGTCATCTAGTGACAGTACAAAGGGCAATGGGTGTCAGCTGGAACAGAGGAGGTTCCACATCAATATGAGAAGGAATTTCTTCACAGTGAGGGTGACAGAGCACTGGAACGGGCTGCCCAGGGGAGTTGTGGAGTCTCCTTAACTGGAGATGTTTAAGACCCGCCTGGACATGTTCCCATGCGACTTGGTCTAGATGATCCTGCTGTGCCAGGGGGATTGGACTAGATGATCTTTCGAGGTCCCTTCCAATCCCTAATGTTCTGTGATTCTGTGATATTTTCTTCTTCTACGATATAATAAAGCTATACATATTAATCTCATTGTCCAAAGACAATGCAGTATTTTTTAAAACCTTCATTTATATGTATCCAGAATTATCTGGATTGTCCTAATTCTATTACCCTGCAAAGAGGAAGAATTGAAAATCAAAATCATGAAAACATGAAAAGTTCATTACTGAAGAGCAAGAAAACCAGAATCTACAGATTACCAACACGCCTGCAAGCTGGCTTGGAACGCAATCTGACAATAAATCAAAAACCCAAACACTTAACAGAATCATAGAACAGTTTCAGCTGGAAGACACCTTCAAGATCATCAAGTCCAACCTTCTCCTTGCCCTGTCAGCACCACTAAGCCATGTCCCCCAACACAACATTTATCTTTCTCTTAAACACCTCCAGGGATGGTGATGCAACCTCCTCCCTGGGCAGACTGCTCCAAGGCCTGACAACGCTTTCAGGAAAGAAATTTTTCCTGACATCCAACTTGAACCTCCTCTGCTGCAGATTAAGGCCATTTCCCCTCACCCTATCACAGACCAATCCCTGCCTCTCTACAACCTCATTTCAAGTAGTTGTAGAGAGCAAGAAGGTCTCTATCTCCTCTTCTCCAGCCTAAACAGCCCCAGGTCCCGTAGCTGTTCCTTATATGACACCTGTTCCAAATCCTTTCCTAGGTTGGTAACTGCCTCTGTCGCCCCCCTCCAGCCCTTCATATGTGACATATTGCTGTGGTCCTTTGGTAGACTCACCTGATGCAAAGCCTAGTATCACCACAGCCATGAGCCAGCAAAAGCGCATAAGATCTCCAAATATCATCTGTAGAGCAAAGACAGAGTCACCGTGAGGCCCAGCTGTCCCATCAAGTCACAATACAACCTTATGTAAACTGTTTTCCAAATTCTAAGACTATGAGTGGACTGAAGGAAACTTCTGCACTGAAGAGATTGTGAAAGTCCCACACCCTCTGTGCAGACAAGACCTTGTCCATTTGCCATTCATGCTAGTCCTGCTGGAGAAAAAATATTCCTTCAGGGTTCCCTATCTGCAAAGAAGTGTCAGGATGTGTAAAACAAGCCCCTACTTGTTTGTGCCGTATACCTTCTGGATCATGATGGTAAATGGTCCGAGCATCTGGAAGCCTCGTGCAAAGTACATGACATTGCACCATCCCAGCACCAGGGCAAAGGACATAGGCACCACCTCACCAGTTGTGCTTGTGAGTCGCATCACCATGGTTACTAGAATCATGAAAGCGTATGTGATGCTGCAAAGAAAGAAAGAGAGTGAAAACAATTCAGCAGAGGTATTTCCAAGACAGGCACATACAGCCACTAACCCCATAAAGAGACACCTCTCAGCACTATCAACTCTACCTGCCCACTCGCCTTAATTGCTACAGACCAGCTGAGCCAGTAAGAGAAATAAATCAAGAGAAGGAATACTCTAGAAGAATGGAGTCATCTACTCATCCGGCAAAAGACAGCAGTCAGGAAAATGAGAGAGAACGTGTTTATTAGACTCCACTAGTAACGTACTTACACAATTATGTGAAAAGGCCCTCCTAGGATGGTTTGTCCAAAGTATTTCGCCGCTCCGACTCTAAGGATATCTGGGATCTAAGAGAGACATCCTGTTGACTTAAGGGCTCAGAAAACTTCCTTCATACTACTAAATGTCCTTGTACCCCATCAGTATTCACAGGATCTTGGGCCCAACTGCATCTGCTTTTTTTGTTGGATCACAAATTGATTTCTATATTAATTTAGAGGCTGAATAACCGGGCCCCTCTTCAGTTGTGACAGAGATTGCTGGAAAATCTCAGAATGCTTGAGAAGATTGAGAGACTCTGGCATGTGTCAGAGAGGTGTTGCAGCACAGAGTTGTGAGCCTGAAATTCATACAGATTGCTTCTATGAGACCAGACAAACAGCTGAGCCTCAGAAATTAAGGCAGAAATAGACCTTTTAGGGGGAACAGAGGAGGTTCTGTATAAATATCAGAAGGAACTTCTTCCTCGTGAGGGTGACAGAGCACTGGAACAGGCTGCCCAGGGAGGTTGTGGAGTCTCCTTCTCTGGAGATGTTTAAAACCTGCCTGGATATGTTCCTGTGTGACTTGATCTAGGTGATTCCGCTGTGGCATGTGATTGGACTTAGATGATCTTTCAAGCTCCCTTCCAATCCCTAATGTTCTGTGATTCTATGATACTGTGATCTCTCTATAAGGATGTGCAGAAAGTCACTTTTTAGAGAGAAATCTCTCAAAGGTGCACATCATCACTGTTGAAATCAGATTTACAGACCTTTCTTTAAGTGATAACAAAAAAAAAAACAATAGAGATTTAAAGGGACTAGCAGAAGGTATCATAAGGGTGTTGATACTGTCCGCTTTACTTTAGATTTATGCAAGTCTTGCTTTACCTATTTCCCTTTCCTCATCTTCACAGAAATAAATACTGATGTCTCAGACAACCTTCAAACCTCAGGAAGCCAAAACGTATTGTCTGATAAAATCTACTAAAGTCTTAATACTACAATTTTCTCCTTGTAAAGGACACAGGATAGAGACATGGCTCAGAAATATAAATTAACACAAATAAGCGTAAATACACTTAATATGAAGCTCCTTGTTATATATTTGTGAAATAGGAAGAAAGTTTCCTAAAATTTAACCACTCCAGTAGCCACAGCACATAACGCTGCATCCAGTTATGTTCTCTGTTCAAAGTACAGATGTATCTGTACCTGGGGAACATTTTATGCCCAGGTCACATTCCTGTGTTTAACTACCTTTTCAGTCACTCCCTCTTCTTTAAATACTTGAGAGATTTCTGTTTCTGCATGTTCTGAAGTGTCACTGCTTCTTGCCACAGGCACCATGGATGTATTTAACCACTAATGACAGCAATTGTTAGGGGATTTTAAACTCTCTAGCACTAGTCTGACATATTATTTCAAGTATGTCTTCATTCTAAATTTGATTAAAATTACAAACATCCCTTCTTCTCTGCCAATCAACACATTTCATCCTCTTGCCCTGAACTTACCTATGAACTCCGGAGGAAAACAGGTCATGGGATTAGCGCCCATTCACACCACCAGAGACCCCCAGATGGTGGAAACACTTCGAGGTGCTGTTTACAAAAGACAAACATTTAGGTTCCTCAATGAAGAACCAATGCTTTTCACAATGATTTCTGTAATAAGAATCTGAAATCTAGAATTTACGTTTTGAAAAAGTAATGTTAATAATCCTTTTTTGTATTGTATTTAAAATACAATCTTTAAAAATTGTTTTACATCTCCCTGTAAAAAAACGGAGTGCTCTTTTACTTTGGGAAATAACTGAAAAGACGTAAATGATTAAATTGCTAATACTAGTCAAATAAAATGGGCTTAATACTAAAAATTCAGCAAAATTTCCTATGATTATACTTGAGCAGTCCAAAGCAATTAAAAGGATTTCAAGAAACTCCAAAATCTGGTGTCGAAACAGTTTGAAAGATTTGACATTTATTCCTGTAATTTCATATAAATTCTTCCCTTATTTACACTCAAGTAAGCCTGAAATTGTTTGGGGAGTGAAACAGGTGTAAATGCCAACCAGAATAAAGAAGACAAGCCCTGAGGAGACCGCAGCAACAACACGCTGCAATAAAAGAGACTGGGGGAAAGGTTAAGGCTCTCTTTGGCTTTCTGTCTCTCAGCCACAAACTCCGTTGAAAACTTGATAGTTCACAATGCAAGTAGCTTTATTCCATTCCGCAGTGTAGAAAGAAAGGATTCCTCAGTCACCAGGGCTTTGTAATTATCTTCCCCATTCTTTTTATTTTTTTTTTCCTCTTGAAATTATGTTCACTGGATCTAGAACGGCAGTGGCTGGCAGACTGTCCCATTCCAGGCTCGGATGGGTTTCTCCATTCCACACAGTTTTTATATCAGGGCTGGGAGATGCAATTATAAATTATTTTCAACAGATGTTTTCTGCAGTCCGCAGGTTAGCGGGGTTGCAGATGCATTTCTTGAATAGTTTTTCATTTGAACACTCCTGCTTAGTGCAAGAGAAGGGACTAAGAGGTTCTTCAGGCTAAGATCCTTATCTGCTGTTATGTGAAAGGTATGGACAAACCTTTCTTACAGCTCCTGCTTCTCTGGACATATAAGGATGTCTCAAGAATTAAAGCCTGCCTACATACATGTGAGGCCAACAAGATGGCCCTACAATTATTGGGCCATCAATAAGATTCCATATATGTTTTCTGGAAAAACAACAGAATCTCCTGTGGAAGCTCTTGAGGGAACATTTTATGTACCTCTGCTCCAGATGCCAAAGGAAGCAGTAAGAGTTTTACTAAATGGAAAATGTAAAGGAGGCAAAGCCACAGCATAATAATCAGAGAATCATAGTATCATCAAGGTTGGAAAAGACCTCCAAGATCATCAAGTCCAACCATCCAGCCTACAACCCCCAGCAAATAACCCATCTCCTGAAACACTCTGTCTGCCTGTTTGTTGAACCCCTCCAGGGATGGTGCCTGCACCCCATCCCTGGGCAGCCTGTTCCAAGGCCTCCCCACACTCTTTCTGAGATTTTTTTCCAAAGATCCAATCTCAATGTCTCCTGTCACAGCCTGACCCCATTTCCTCTGGTCCTACTGCTATCCCTAGGGAGAAGAGGCCAACCCCCACCTCACTTCAACTTCCCTTCAGGTAGTTGTAGAGAGCAGTGAGGTCTCCCCTCAGCCTTGTCTTCTCCAGGCTAAATAACCCGAGGTCCCTCAGCCTCTCCTCATCAGACCTGCTCTCATAAGACCTGTGGCCTCTGAGGCCTCTGATCACTAGACAGTTGTATAAAAACCACTAAAGACTTTGAATGGCTACAAGGGAGGCTTCAGTGAAGGGTTCCAAAGTACCTCAGAAATTCACATACTTTGTTTATCAAAAAGCTATCCACAATGGGAAAAGATCTTCAGAATCTGCAAAGCTAATTAAAATCTAAATTTTGTCTAATAAAATAATTAATTTTCTGACAGAAACCCTAAAAGCAAACAATACTGTAGGTTTTAGTGGCAATGAAAACCAGGCTTTGTCATATTAACTTTCAGGATGTGATGAAGCCAAGTATTTTTGCAGTATTTAATTCTGTTCTGATACGCAGTGATTCAAAGGGAAGCTTTTATAGCTCACAATAAATTTCTGTCATGTATCTTGAGATCATCAACCTATCAGATGAATAAGCTCATCATTTATAGTGACATTTATGTATATTTTATGACTATTTGTTATAGCATATTCCTTTTTCAGCTCAGCATTCCAGTACAAACGCAGAAATAAATTCTAATACAGTGATTAGGGAAAAATTTGCAATCAAATGTATTAACTGCAAATTCATAGAGGAGATGCATTTTTTCCTGAAAAATAAAAGATGACAACTTTACATGTTGATCAGGAAAAGCCTTGTATTATTTAGAGTGCTGCCTGGAACTGAAATGTTTCCAAACCAGTCCATAGTTCGAATGGTAGGAATCCATAATTCCACTGACATTTACTCCTTTTAGAAAACAAGCCCCATTTAAAACATATTCACACCTCTTCAGTTGGAACCTGCCTAGTTAATTATGTCATTTTGTGGATTACATTGTATCTAGATGCTACAAACAAAAAATACATCCATCTCTTCATTTAAAACGCAGCACTAAGAACACTAAACATGCATTACTTTTTGTAGTGGTCTCCTCAACACCATGCATTAATAAAAGAACACAAAACCATACTCAGTATGTGTAGTTTTACTTCTAGCACATGGTAGTGGAGAACTGTCCATCCTACACGTACATACTCCAAAGATAAGAGTAAAAAGTGAACATGTATGGACTAATTGTCAGTATGAGTTACAAAAGATTTGTGAACGTGGCATCTCAACGACAGAATGTTGGCCAAAATGCTCTTTAGGCAGTGATTCAGTTAAAGACCTGCACAGCTAAATTACTTGTGTGCTTGTAAAGTCAGTGAAGCTCTAGCCTGCGTACTCACATATCTGTATAAATCTTCTTCCTGCAAAAATCACTGATGTGACTCTCAGGAGTAGAGTGAATCAGACCTGTGCCCAACGAGGTTTGGATTGATTGATCAGCCAAAACTCCTTTGTCTCAAACTGAGTAACTCTGAGGAAAGGTCAAGGCAAATGGCAAACACGGAGGCTGTAAAATCCTGAATGTAAGAGGAAGTTTAGCAAATGCCAAGTTCTCCATAATACTATGACTGATGAAATGCACAAACTTTTTATGATGAAGCATCACCAGTGCAACACCATTGCAAAAGAGATGTAGGCGTATGATAAAAGCTGATGGGAGAAACATGAGAGTAAAAAGATAAATCAGAACATCCAATGTATTTTTAAATTCAGTAACTGCTATGTATGTGTGTCTACAAACAAACACTCAGGTACATGGTCTCAAATATATTTCCAATGCACAGTTAATTCAATACAACCATTGATCACCTCCAAATCACATGCACAGAGCATTAACTCAACATATTAGTTCCACAGCAGTCCCCCAAAAACACAGTTTAAACACTTGGGGACTTAATATGGTTTTGTTTGCTAAACTCCCAATGGAACAATACACTAATACTGAAAGAAATTAACAGAAGCAATGGCTTTCCATTTTTATCCCAGCTCATGCAATTTGTCAACCTGTGGTTAAATCCTTATTCACTCAATCTGAATTTAAATTTACATTTTAATATGTCATAAAGATGAGGTGAATAATCCCAAACAAACCAATGCATAGGTTGATTGGGAATGCTGTTTTATCTGGGTGTTTCTATCACTTGAAGCAATACAGGTATACGGCAGATGACACAATGACTTCGTCATTTGGACTGCACTTGAAACACAGGTTTCCACAAAGATGCTGATGTTGCAAATATTTATGTGTATCTACACATGTAGGAAGTTTCTCTGATTTCCATGGGATCACTTGTACATATTTACAGGGTTGGGGCTTTACAGGATAGCTATACAGTGTAGTTGGGGCTATACAGTATATATATAGCACTGATTTTCCATTCCCATGGAAAAAAAAGGTTTACTCTTGACATTTAACCTTGTGATCTCTGCATTAAGGACACAAATGCAGCAATCAGGGTGTTTACACTGACAGGTCATTCTACTGTTAGTTCTCTCTCCCCGGTCCTGGGCTAGAGAAAGAAAACATAAAATAAAATATGTGTACTGTGTGGCTCTCTATCTTTCTACTTCTCTAAAATATATCGTTAGTACATTGTAGTTGTTTTTAATTGTGTGCCCTGTTGTTCATAAGATGTATAAATTAAACAATGTAAGCAAAGGATCAGTGTAGAACGTTCTATAGATTCTGATGAATGCTTTTGAAATCAGTTCCGATTTTCAAGCACATGCAATTCTACGCTATTCACTGTCATTTTCCAGTTCTATTACACTTGTAAACAGAAGAGTAAAAAGGGCTATTTTGGGGTATCAGTGGCTTTTCTACTCCTAGCAGTGACTTTTTGCTGTTATACTTACCCTTTTAATGGACACACAATATGTTACTCTGTGCCCAAGCTCACCTACTCTTTCTTTTCTCAAAAGACAAGGCACATCTGCCACCTGCTCTAGTCTGTGTCCCAGCAACAACTGTCGAGCAGCAAAAAGATTGATTATCAGTCAAAAACCATTCAACAACACCAGATTTTGGTAGGTTAAGCTTGCTGATCCAGCAAGAGATGGTGTGAAATTTTCAATACCGTGTGCCAACATTTTGGTGCTAAAGGAACAGCAGTGCATGTCGCGATGAAACACAGCCAAAGATGTGCAGACAAAGCACACAAGTTTTTGCTTTGAACTTGGCTTGCAAGAGGAAAATGAGAGAAAGGAAAAAAGACTCGCTTGATGGATTTGAAAATCTGCAATAAGACTCGCGTCCTGTGCATAGAGAAACTGCACTGGGAGCACCAGGACTTGGAGCAGCACCCATGTGAAATACTGCAAGAATGGGGTTGTTTCAATGGTTCATACAGTAAAAATGAGAGTTTAATCACATGCTTTCACAAAAATAAATGCAAAGGTCTGTGCTTTCACTGGATATAGAGGCCATTCGTTACAGCCATTCTAGTCAGTAGATCACTTGTATCACACTCAGATAATTTTTATGTTATCAACAACAGCTTATTGTATACAAAATTGGTTCTGTAAGACACTGCTAACATAAGTTTCATTCATGAGTACCTCTATGAATATGTAAACCTACCTTTAATTGCAGGACTTGCATTGTAAAAGCTCTACCAATTACTATTAAATTCTGATGTTTACAGAGAGAACTGCAGAGCAGTAATTGTCATAGGCAAATATCCAGGAATTAATAGTACAAATACATTTCAGAAGCATGTCTGTGTAGTAACATCAATGGCTAAAAGAATGACCAAGAGGTCATTTGGATATTTTGAAAACTCAGCTTGAACAATTTCACACTGAAATAAGGCTCCTTAGACTTCCAAGACTAGCAAAAAGCTTTTTAAAAGCTACATAGGAAAGCAAAACACGAGTCTTTTTTGTGAACAAAGTGCAGAAGGGAAAAACCCCAAGAGTGCAAAGAAAAATATATTAAAATACAACATGTATAATGTGGGTAAAATACGCACACTAGTTGAACAGTGGCTTGCGTTTTTCTTCTTTGCTAGCCCTAATTTTTTTTAAGAAACCTATCACATTTTACTACTAAAAGATAATACAAATCTGAATGTTTCACGCAATGTCAAACAATTTCTCTTATTTGCATTTCTCATTGGAATTTTACACTGGGACTATCGATTCCTACCTACACAGACACTACCCTAATAATAATTTTGCTTTTCATGACACATTAGCTTATATCAATCAAAAGCTCTTCACTACAAATTCCAGTTGAAATAATAGTTTAATAAAATAACTGATTGGGAACTCAAATTCGAATGCCGCTTAAGCTAGTGTTAAAAAAAATTACCACAATTTGCTGTAGAAACCTCACAATGATCTTAAACACAACAGAGAAACGTTTACATTCACATTTCAACTGTAAAGGATTCAGAATTAGATTCCCCTCACCCAGTAGAAAATAAAACATAATTACCAGATGGGTAAAGGAATGAGAAGGAAAGCAGAATAATTCAAATACTAGTCTGCCCAAACAATCCAAAATGAGTAAAGGGTAGCAACAAAGATATGCCCTTTGCTGTATTCTGCTTTCAAACAATTGCAATCAATGACATTAATGAACCAAATCTTGCATTCTGCACTATTTTTGCTAGTGGAATAAGCCTAATTAATTATGTCTGTTTGATGTCACTGAAACTAAACAGTAAATTCATAATCTCCTTACATTTTCAGCATTTAACCTCCTGCAGGCTCCCTAATGTCTATTCAGATCTATATTAAATTAAGTACCAATGCTAATGAAGGGCAATAAACGTGGCTGTCAGTAGATTTTTCTTTCATTAAGCACATTATCCTCTTACTGAGCTGTAAATGAGTAAACATTAGTTTTGTTAAACCATGCAAAAAAGACAGGAAGAAAATCATTTTTAATTGCACCCCTTTAGGCATTTGCTGAGGTTTCTCAGTTTTGTTTTTCTGGATTGTTTTTTTTTTCTACCTTTTATTTTCTTGAAAGGATATAAAAGGGTCCCTCCAGTTGAAATACAAACGTCGGCGTTGTGGGGTATGTCTTTAGGTCCTAGTGCTTTGGTGCCGTCTGCCAAGGATGTCATGGTGCAGCTGCGATCAGCTTCAGCTTTGCAGAGCAATCCTCCAGCAGCTAAATGAATGCAAGAGGTAAGAAATACTGATTGTAAACATATTTATTTGATTAGCAATGTTTAGTCAGGAAAAATCATACTGGGAATAAAACCCCCTCACTCTCAACTAATCTACCAGCCGCATTACAAGTCTTTAAGTATTTAATCATTACTAGGTATCATAGGATGCAAAAAAACCCCACCTAACCTTAAAATTATTTAAGTTATTGTGCTCTTGCCTTTTAATGTCAAATACTATCGTGCATTATGCTGTAATTTAGTTCATTTAGTGGTCATAAGATAAAAAATTAAGGAATGAGGAAGAGCATTTCATATAAGGTTATTTTAAAAGAAAAATTGATTGGCATTAGGATTAGAAGCAAAGTTGCAAATAAACTTGATGCATGCAGGAAAACTTCTAGTACAGGTTAGTGACTTAATTAAGGACATGGAAACTTTAGCAGAGCTCTTTCTCATGCCATCCTTGTAAATTATGACTGATTATGTTTGGCTGCTCTTTAATAACTTGGGATCCTGCAAAAGCCCTGTGGACATGCAGGGGTCTGAAATAGCACAGTTCATTCTGCTGGATAAAAAAAAAAAACAGTTAAGGATATTAAAGAAACCAAGTGTTTGTCTGGGCTTTGTTTTTTCACTTTCCATTTTTACAACTTTTCTAAGAATTGTGTCAAAAGACAGTGTGAATGTATGGTCCTTAAAGTTGTTCATAGGGCACCAAATATTTTGCAGCACCAAAGTTATAAAAACAGAAAACTATGAAGAAAATGCTCTGCTCTGAGCAAAATAGATTGAAAGCAGCCCAAACTGAGTTTGCAGAAATAAAATGTGTTGAGCCTGAGTGAACTTGTAATCAAAGAGTTTTGAATGCATACAAGGTAGATTATTGCGTCTAGTTGAAAAAGTAAGGAGCAGTGACAATGTTTTCTCAGGCAAAATTTCAATCACATTGACAGCAATTATGTCGGGACTGTGACTGCAGTGTGGGGCTTATTGTCAATTGTTTTTGCTTCCCAGATAGTGAAATATACTCAGTGCAGCTGCCAGGATAAACATTAAATAAACTAATACTCAATTAAAAAAAAAAAAAAAGAAGACAACATTGTTTTAAAATGCTCACACAACAAATAACTTCTAAATAATACCCCACTGGGGTTATTTTTAGAAAGGATTTTCAAAAAGGAAGGAAGGAGAGGGATTTGCAATAAAATATCACTTCAGGAAGAATCTTTGTGATGTCTCTGCAGTAAGAGGTTCTCATGCAGATCTGAACCCTGGTTTGAGGCCTAAGATTTGAATTTCTCTTCCACAAAAAGCCTTGGAAATCTTTCAGCCAGCAAGGAGCTGATGCCTTACAGGAACAAGAATGTTTTGGGTATTTTTCTTGGTTGTAGAGTTCACAGCTTTCACACACCAGGACGCAAGGCCAGGAAAATGCATCTCTTGTTGTGCACTCAGTAATTACAAATAATTTCATGGTTTGGATAAGGCATTTTTAGAAAATGTTTACAAAAGAAGAAATGTAGAGCCATTTGTATCCTGTTTGAGGAAAGATGAAGGGATAACATAACTATAATCATCTAGGTTTGTCTCAGTTTCTAACAATTTCCCTACTCAGTAGAAGACCACAACAAGACTTTGCTGAGGAGATCTAAATCAAATACCCCAAAAGACACTTCTGTTCACCAGGTCTTCACTTTGATCACCTTTATGGTTCATTGAAAAATCCAGCTCTTCTCTTGGATTTTCCAGGCAGACAGAATAAACTCATTCTGAGTTAATTGTGAAGAATAGTGTTTCTCTTCACAGAGGTTCAACTTGATGGATATTACCTACCTACTGTTAAGTCAGGGGTGCCTGGTTTATTGTCATTTTATTTCTCTTACAGAAACATTTGATGCAATCAATAAGCTTTTTAAAGGATACTCTCTGAGAAATTGTTAGATCAAGAAATCTTGACAAAAATTAGCAAGGTCTGCTTTAGGATATCAGCAGAATCATTATTTTGAGGTGACCAAACTGCAGCAGCCACAATTAAAAGCAAGAGCTCTGATTACCTTAGCTGGCCTGTTAGAACACCTTCCATTCAATTTCTCTTGAACAGGGATATGAGAAAGAAATTGTCTGTACTGCTTGGGTTGTAGGTGTCTGTATGTCTGACACAGCTCCATCACTGCTCTGAATTGGTTTTCTTTGATATGCAGAGAAATGTGGAATTTTTGACCTGCTGGGTACCAGTGCTGACTGCAGGAGCATGTTATGGTCAAATGGGAGTTGTCTGGAGCAATTTCTCACAGCCAGTTCTGCATAGGGAGAGAGGTACAATTTCTGAAGCAGAAATATGATAAATATAGTTGAAATCATATCTTTTTTGGTCAAGTTTTTCAATTACTTTAAATTAGTGATGACTGTGTAGAGTTCAGAAAATCTTACAACAACTTAAAGTTGGAAAACACCTTAATAAACTCTGTTAATGGTTTCATCCTGATTCTTATTCTGAAACCGATGAAATAATTTCAGAATTTAGCTCAATTAATCTTTGCACAAGGTAGATTAGATAAAAAATGTCTGAAGTGCTGTAGGATGGGATTGGGGTGAAGTGCAATGTGTACTTCAGCTATCCTATACTGCACTATACTAGCATGTCTGAGCTAGTCTTCCTTCATACAAAATGAACATTAAATTAAAAAGCTAAAAAAACCATTAAATACGATAACAAGTGCCTTCAAATTTCAATTTGAGGCTACTGTTAATGGCACAAAATGACTTTGTACCTCAAGCCAAACCTCTGGGAAGAATATTCACCTATATAAAGACCACACAATCTAATTGTGTGCAGTCTTTGGCACTAGTATAACCGTGGCAACAGTGGTGCAAGAAGCGAGTAAGGGATTGGATGAAATCAAGCCCTCATTTTTCATTCACACTCAAATAATTCTTCAGTGTCAGAATATAAAATTAAAAAATGATGTTGTAAAACACTTGAACTTCAAATTTTGACCACATGGATTGCAGTGGGTTTACCCAGGACATCCTAAGGCTGGGGTTACTAAGTGTTGGGGGGCCAATCAAAGAAAACTCCTAGCATTATGAGTCTGTTCACATTATTCTGTGTTTTGAATTCTGACTCCTGACAGCAATAGGACACTGGATTTGATGACTTCAAGGGTCTTTTCCAACCTGAATGATTCTATCATTATTTTTTGCAAACAATCTTTTCCTTAAAAGACCATTTTGTTACTCAATTCAAGAGCAGAAAGTAACTACTGCTCTGGAACCAGAAACTAATTCCTTTATACAATAACTATTT
>JAOXOE010000694.1:13399059-13409936 GCA_028565055.1 Phoeniculus purpureus
AATCTGGTATATTGTGCTGGCAGGCTGGAATTGGCTTCATCTAAATAAGATGAAAAGTTAGAGCAGTCTATTGGGTTGTCAGCTTGGAAGATCCAAATGATCCTGGAAACCCCATGTCAGGAAGCAGAGTATTTCATTGTATCTTTAACTTAGTGAAACTTTATTTATAAAGCTAAATCTACAGTAACCAGGCTGATTTTACTAGTACATGAAAATTGAATGGTTTTTGAAAATGAAATGAAAGCGTTTTGGAATTAAAGAATTTTGAATGGATTTATGTAAATGAGAGAATTTGTATAACTGAGGATTTTGTTTTCTGTTTCCTTAGGAGTTTCAGAGACGCTGCAATACTCTCATATCGTTAATAGAAAAAGAAAACATGGAAATTGAGGAAAAAGAAAGAGCTGAGAAGAAGAAAAGAGGAGCAAAAGTTACAGCAGTATGTTTAGCAGCACTTGTTTCCCTTCTAGTGGGGCAGAACTCAATTGTATTTTGTTAGAAAATGAAAAAGATAGTTGTTTATACTGAAACAATCATTCTATAAAGCAATTAGATGAGAGATTTAACAGGCATATATGTCTAGGCACTGCTCTCCTGCATTTTACATGAGTATTCTTATCTCATTTTGGGACTGGTTTTTGTTAGAAGAGTCTTTTTGTTTAGGCAGCAAAGGAAGACCGTATGAGAGAATGTAGCACTGCCCTCCTCCCTATTTACATTATATTTTCCTTAAATTTGATCTCAGATTGTTGTTCTTCCTCTTCATAGTAATTCCTGGCAGAAGAAATGATTAAAAGTGCTTCTTATAGTCTGAAGAATTGTGATCCCAGATACAATTCTATTTTAGAAGTCAAGATCCTATCTTTTCTGTATATGTACTGCTAAGACCACATAATGATTTAAAGAAGATAGGAAGGGTTGCAGAATTTAGTGTCTGAATGCATTTGCCTTTCCATTAAATTCCACAAGTCCAAATTGAACTGTATAATAAATTGGTGTCACTTGTCTTCTATTTAATTGGTAAAGGGGTTTTCTTTCCATTTTTAGTCACAGAAGAGAAAAGCAGATTTGGCTCCTGAAAACTCTGGGAAAAAAGATGCTAAGAAAGTGAAGTCGTGAACCTAAAAGCTGGATGCTAAACATGAAACTTCCTTCTCTCCATGTATTCATTGCCAACTTTGTATCCATGGTACTCTCCCCTGATGCCGAGGTTTCATTTGGCCAATTTTGTATACTTTACAATGTCTTTACCTGAGATATGTAGCTTTATATCTTACGCATTCCAGTATTTTTGTGAACTGTATTTTGTGAGTTTAACGTCTATGGCAAAATTCACTCAGTCCTTGTTTTTTTTGAAGCTTGTGCTGAGGTTTTAGCTTTTGTATGTTTTATATGCTGCTGCTTTGAAAGAAAGCCTAGATTCTATAGCTGTATTATTGTTGTTTCATATTTTAAATTTATATGGCTGTTGGAAAAATAAACTGACTTAATTATTTGAAGACAAATATACTTCACCTTTCTTTTCCCTTCCCTCCCTTTTTTGCATAGCTACATTTAGAGTGAATGTTAAGGTTTGTATAGTTGTGCCTTCATTATCGATCCGATTTCTTTTCAGAGGAGTGCTTAGATAGGATCAGGAGCATGACAGAACAAAACCAAATCTAATTAGACTGACAACCTTGTTTGCTGTCAGCATTAAATTGACATTTTTCTCTGAAGTGTTCAGAAGGAAAACCAGCAAATACACCTTTTATTTTCCTTCCTTATCGCCAGTTTTCTGCTGGGCTTCATACATGCCTGAACACAGGGTCAAGTGCTTTTCACAATGACCTCTAGATGAAAAATTTTCTCTGCCTGATAAAGTGGTCGTCAGCTTCTTTAAGTAACAAACAAAATGAATTCATCTTGTCGTTGGTAGGCTGTTCAGGTTGGCTGCCTTGTGCTAAAAGATATTTGTTGCTCTAATTATCTCCACTAACTTTCTGCTTTTCCTTTTGATTCAGCGTGTCAGTCAGAAGCAATGGGGATACGTTATGGAGTGCTCCTTTTTAGGATTTCTATTTTAGTGAAGGGATGAAAGCGCTGGGTGTATGATTTTTTTTTCGACTTTGCAAGAATCGCCTTTATTAAGCAGGTTCATAGTTTCTGCTCACCTTGGAGACTCTACCTTTCCCAGATCAGTAGAACAGTGACTGTGACATCTAATGCTTTGCTTTAATCTTCTGTCTGTGATCTGGTGTTTAGTATGGACCTTGCTACAGTGAGACATGCCCTCATAATGTCAAGTCTAGATTAATGCAGCGTGCTTCACGTGGAACTTCTCTTGAAAACTAACTGTACGTTTCTTCTAGTGCAGTTTGCTTCCTTCTAGGGTTTGAGGTGTTTGGAGATGAAAAACCCTCTTTAAGCTCTTTGTATTTCATGCTTTGCATTAACTACTTTCTGTATCTGTAAAATTGGGCGCTTTATAAAAAGTTCTTGAGTCAGTAGAGTGTTCTGCCATATTCTTTGACGTAATCAAAATATATTGGCATATCTTCGTAGTTTTCTGGAATTAGTCTCTGTAACGTTGAGTAGCTTCCAGCCTTTCTTGACAGTCTGTGTTTAAGGTTTGGGGCAAAATGTGTGATGTGACTCAGTCAAGTGTTTTGAAAGATTACTCACTTGAATTTGGATTTTTGGATTGGAGCTTTGTTTGGGGACCAAATTATGAATCACGTCACTCTGCTCTTATTCGTAAGCCTTGTGTGAGAAAGGGCATTTATCTTCTGAGATTAATTTGTTAAATGGAGAGCCGCATCTAGTAATGATGGGGCATAGCTTGCAGACAGAGTGTTAGCAATGGGTGTCAGTGCATGGTTTGAATGAGTGTGCAGCCCAGATGGGATAGGTCTGCTTAGAAGAGAGGGGGGTATCTTTTCACATAGTGCTTTTGGTACTGGAGTAGTTGACAATCCAGCTTTATCCTTGGGGGAAGGACATCCCATGTAATTATGTGCTGGAAAAAGGCTTTGCAGCTACATACATATATAATCACAAATCCCTGGAGTATTGCTATTAATAGAGGGAGGAAGATGCCTTATTTACATTTGCTTTTTTGGCTGCCATGTCACTCAGTTATGGCTTGAAATTAGAAGAGCAAATGCAAAGAGGAGGGAAACAAAGGCTGGAAGAGCCAGCTGAATTTGTATTGAATTACATGGCTAGGTCAAGACCTTATTCCATTGCTCATATTTATCATTGGGTGAATATTTGAATGTTTTAAGTCTTGAGATAATGTATTCTTGTTTGTAGATTAGCTTTGTTTGACTTGCATGATTTTGTGTATCCAGTTTCTCTGTGTTGTATGGAAAAATCTTAAAATGGTAATATCTCAGCTTGTTCTTTTTATACAGACTTCTTGATTTGAGTTACCACTGGAGTTAATGTACCCTTTTCTCCTCCTTCAGTGACATGATATACTAGCTGTATAGCAAAGGATCACGCAGTCGTTCTTCCAGGTATTATCCTCTTGATTAGCTTCTCTGAAAGATGATAGATGCTCCCATGAACTATCTGTTATCTCTTATGGTTTGTAGTTCCTAGTTAAACTGGATTTGCTGTTGAACAACAGTCCTTGAGAGCACTTGTACACGATATACTAGTTCCTCAGTGCATTGGGTCTTCTCATCCATCACGTCCCACAGTGAGAACTAGAGAAAATTGCTAACAGCTGCTGGTCAGGCTTAAAGCAAAATGAATCTCTTCCTTTTTTGTTCTTCTGGTTGCAGATAGACACCCAGTATGTGCCTGGCAGTGCCTAGATGATGTGTTGCTGTGACTCTACATGAGCTGAACTGAAATCAAAGAACCTTCCTATTTTTAACAAGAATTTCCTTAGGTGAGGTGTACACTGCCTGTAGAGATGTGTAAGCATTGAATGTAATGTGATACAAAAGTTAGAATTTACACCTTTTAGGTCAAAAACCATTACGTGATATAATGATTTTGAAAAGACTGTTTCCTGTTGAAAACAAAAATTTGGTTATCTTAGCATTAAGCTTGAAGAAGGTCACCTTCATCTAGGGCCTTTCATATATCCTACAAGAGGTCACAGCAGCCAAACTCTCTTTTCTCCTGTTCATCTCTTTAAAATTATCTGTCCTTTTGGTTTTGAGTTATTAGTAACTATCTTCATTATATCTTTTTCAATTTATTATAATGATGTAGGGAAGGAATGAAGTTTTCTCCCTGCTGGCTATATTAGACCATCTTTAGATACTGTTTGCACAACTAGCGTTACTATAATGAATTATTAAGTAAAAATTTTCTTGTAGATTAGCATTGCTCATTTGATTTAGTGTAACTGATAGTTAGGATTTAAAAATCCCCCAGCTTTCACCCTGGAGACCATAAGCAAGGGGTACAGTATACAGGAATTAATAAGACCCATTCAAAGTGGTTGTGCAACTCCTGCTGTGCCCTGCCGCGACACCCCAGGTGGAGGGATTAAATACTTCCAGCAGTCACAAGTCAATGCCAAAGCTAAAAAATATGGGCTTACAGGTTGAAAAAACTCATGGAATGATGCAGTCAACAGAATAAATACAGAATGATGTGGTTGGTGCAGACACTGGTGATGTGGGAAGGGATTGATTCCTACCTGTAGTTCTGATCTAGTTACAGTAACTTGGCATTTGTTACACTTCAGTTTCTTGCATCTGTGTACTTAGCTTCAAGCGTGTATGTAAATACTTTGGTGGGCCACAGTTATAATGTTTGTTATGTTCTTTTTTCTGAAGAAGTTAACATTGGAACTTGGGTTGCATATTTTGAATTGTAATGTGCTCTTTCGTTGCATTTGCATGGTACCCATCCTCTCATGAGAGCCTTAATAGGAGTAATGTTTGCTGCCTCAGAGGTGTGTCTGCATTGTGCTGTTGACAGGTAACTTCTGGACTTTTTGAAATGGAGATTCATTTCTTATTGTACATACATGAAAATAAAAATTCATACATACCTGATGTCTTCTGGTAATTGTACTTACGGTACAGAGGGGCCCACATGCTTGGACATGCTTAAAAATACTTGGGTTGTTTTCATTGCTCTTGTACTCCTCATAACTTCCTGGCTATGGTAGCTGAATGTAAGGGGGCACTTGGTATGAGGTTCCACATCAGCTTTCAAACGTTCTGATTCTCTGTGATCAGATAGCAAATTCTAGCAGTGCCTGTATTTTTGTGACAGACTTGCATGTGGACTGGATGATTGGGTAGTGAGGTGGATTGTGAACTGGCTGCAGGATAGAAGCCAGAGAGTAGTGGTCCGTGGGACAGAGTCTAGTTGGATGTCTGCATCAAGTGGAGTCCCCTGGGGTAGATCAGAATGAGGGTGGTTAGCAGGTCGAGAGAGGTTCTCCTTCCCCTCTACTCTGCCCTGGTGAGACCACATCTGGAGTATTGTGTCCAGTTCTGGGCCCCTCAGTTCAAGAAGGACACATTACTGCTGGAGAGGGTCCAGTGCAGAATGACAAAGATGATGGAGCAGAACACCTCCCTTATGAGGAAAGTCTGAGGGAGCTGGGTCTCTTCAGCTTGGAGAAGAGGAGACTGAGGGGTGACCTCATTAATGTCTATAAATATGTGGTGTGGTTGTCAGGAGGATGGAGCCAGGCTCTTCTGAATGTCATCTAGTGATAGGATGAGGGGCAATGGGTGTAACCTGGAACAGAGGAGGTTTCATATAAATATCAGAAGGAACTTCTTCCCAGTGAGAGTGACAGAGCACTGGAACAGGCTGCCCAGATAGGTTGTGGAACCTCCTTCTCTGGAGGTGTTTAAAACCCTCCTGAATGTGTTCCTGTGTGACTTTGTCTAGGTGATCCTGCTGTGGCAGGGGGATTGATGATCTTTTGAGGTCCTTTCCAATTTCCAATCCCTGGTGTTCTGTGATTCTGTGTTGTCTCTTTGTACAATATCATAAAGTACATGATGATCCTTTATTAAAGTATACCACTGTGTTTCTTCTATTCTGAACCTCTGATGTGTTACTAAAGTACTGTGGAACTATATCTAGAAGTCTTGTAAGTAGGGACCAGGACTTTTGCTGTTGCAGGTGTTGAACACCAGTAGACATGCTTAGGTGGTCCTAAATGAATGCTCAGTTTTCTGCTTTTTTTCTTCAGGAGAACCACCTAGAAGAGAAAAAAAAGGGAGATACTAAGGTCCAGAAGAGCAGCTTATCCTGGCATTGACTGGTAGTGATTCTCTCTACTTCACAGTGACTTCACAGTGACTTGATAGACCTCACTTTTCTTCAGCTAAGGTGATATCATAGAATCATTTAGGTTATGAAGACCTTTAAGATATAGCGCAACCAATAACCCAGCTGTACCAAGCCCGCTGCCAAACCATGTTCCTAAGCTCCAGAACTACATGACTTAACCACATCTAGGGATGCCTTGACCCGGATGAATGTGCTGGGAACAGAGATCTGGATTACACCTTACCTTGTCTTCAATAGCAGGCCAAAATGATTGTTGGGTTCCCTACAAGAATGCTAATTGATTAGTGCCACACTGAGCATGATCCTGTATTTAGTTCCTCCTTAGATACTTTGTGATAGCGTACCAACACTAAAATCTGCTGTTTTCAAAATGTCCTTGGAAGCTGTACCTGCCAGCTCTCCTGGAGAAGACGCTCTGCTCAAGCATCAGAATTTGTAGTGGGAATAGCGATGCTGTCTGCAGAACCTGCTGGGTAGCTGTGGAACTTGCAGTGGAGTTTCATGTTCTCACATGATGATCCTTCTCCCTGAGTGCCCTTGGTGTCTGTGGGAAGAGTGGGTTATAGACACCATTTTTCAGGGCACAGGCATTTTTATTTCTAGATGGCAGTTTCTTGCCGTAAGAAAATGGTCTAAAAAGTCATTTGATTTACTTGCTCATTTGTTAATTAGGTGGATGCTGCTGAAGGCCACAAAAATCTTAAATAGCACTCAGCAGTTTGGTAAACTGCAGTCATTATTGTCGTCTTCTATGGCTTAACAGGTGGATGTTCCTCAGGAGACCACCTGGCAGGGAGGGTTTAGAGTCTCTGTTTTCTTAAAATGCCCTTCTGGATTTCCAGATACTTTGGTTCTTACATCTCAAGCAGTTTGTGGAGTTTTTCTGGTGAGTTTTTGCCTTTTAATTTTGCCATTTCTGCTTAGGAAAAGGAAAAATGAGGAGTGTATTGTCTGCTAAGTATTTCAAGTGCTCCATAAGGATGGGAGCCCCAAGACTCTCAATACTGTAGTGGAGATTTTGTGTAGATAATACCAGTGTTGTACACTGCTAGCGTATGAAACTTTGACAGAATTCCAGGGAGATATATATATATATCCACATTGTTAGCAGTCAGCCCTTGCTTCTGTGTGAATGTAATACAGCGTTTGGTTCATGTAGTAACTTGCAGCTTAGGGATCTTGAAGAAATTGGCTGTTAGTTATTAATTGTCATTCAGTTTAAGGAAGAGGCTATAAAATACAATCTTCTAGTGAAGTCAGCAGTACAGTAAATAGCCATATCGATAAACCATAAACTTCCTCCTTGGGTTTTTATGTGTCAATAATAGTTTCCTTTACCTATGGATGGATAAAATGTTCACAATTTTGCTAATTAATTTTTCTTTGCTGCCTGAAATATATTTTCATTGACTAACGCCATTTAAAATGAACTCGTATTCCATGGTAGCAGACATGCTAACAGCATGGAAAATAGAAGTTGATTTTAAGCTTTTTATTCTTTTAATTTTTTTATGTCAGCTCTTTTTCATTCTTCAGCTCTTCATTATTTAGTCCTAGTTATTACTCAGTCAAAATATAGGGAGATGCTGAAATACTTTTTTTCTCTTCTGGATAGAATAACTGCTCATGAGATGTTTCAAGACACCTTCTGTAGACAAACACCTAGTTGATTAGTAATTGGGGGTCAGATTCACAGCACTGATAATGTATTGACATCATTGATTCAGCAGTGTGGAACTAAAGCACCAATCACAGTGTTTAAGTGATGCCCCTGAATTAGTTAGATATTCCCAGCTATGTTTTTCTGGGGGTTTGTGTTTGACCTCAAAGGCTGTTTGAGCTGGGTGTGGTGTAACCTCTCCCTGCTCTGCACCATCTCTCTTTCAGTCAGCTCCTCTCAGAAAACCACTACATCATGTAGCTTGTGCCTGCATGGTTTCTGCTCAGGGTGGCAGGAGAAGTCCTTTGAGCAGTCCTGTCTGTCTTCAGATGACACTTGTCCCTGGTCTTGGAGCTGAACAAGACCATTCACGGGCTCAGAAACCTTGACTTTTGCATAGGATTTGAAATAATGTGGGTTATTTTTTCATTCAGCACCTTGTACATGACACAGAAGACACTATTACTTCTCTGGACTCCCCTTTGTGTGTGTCAATGGCTGAAGGTTCCAGACCCTCCTCACAGGCACTTGGTGCTCTCCTGTGTGGAGTCTGCATGACCTCTGGACACAGAGTTGGGCCAGACATGGAGCCTGGTACCAAGCTGTGCTGCTGCATGCTGAAATATACTTGCAAGGCTGGAAAGTGGATGAGAGGAGAAGTTGCAAGTTATTACAGTAACCTGCTTGAGCTCTTGGTTGGTATTTGGATAGAAGGGTGGCAGAGTCCTCATAAGGAGCAGGAGGAAGCACAGGTATGTGTGATGCACTCAACAGAAATGTGGCCCTTGTTTGAGAGGAAGCCTTTGTGTCTAAACATTATTTCAAGTCCTGCTGGGCCAGTTGACATAACAGATTTTTTTCAAGTAGAGTCTCCTTGCAAATCTGTCCAAATTAACAGGCTGTGTGCCTTGGTGCAATTCCCTCACAGCAGGCTTCTCTTGTGATGTTTGAAGTGCAGAGGGAAAAGGTTGGGTCCTGGTAACAACTGCCCATGCTAGACTGGGGTGTCAGTTGGGCTGGGAAGCTGTGCAATTAACTGGAGATCGATGGTTAAATCTGTCTGTATTGGTAGAAATGTAGAGTAAAGCCACTGTCATTTGCTGGAGTTACCACCAAGGCACTGGGGCTGTGTGTGCCTTGGGATGGAGCATGGCTCTTGAAGACTGCATTGGGCTTTCCTCCTGTCTTCTTCTCCATTTGTAGTGTACTCATGCTTTCACCCACTCAGACCCGAGGTGTTGGTGGATCTCAAAAAGGAAATCTGAGGATGAAGTTGCTCATATCTCATGTGGGTGAGGCCATTGTTTCAATGGGGCTATAGTCCAGCTGTCTCTTCAGAGTCTGCTCATCCTTACCCAAGTGTAGCTGCAAAGTTCTTGGCTGACTGGATAGTTACCACAGGAGAAGTGATCCAGGTAGGTCTTCGTGTCCAGTAATTACATTATGTTCAACCTAGGAGGTCTCCATCAAAAGTTTAAACTAAGTTGTTAGCTGACATGGTACTAGGTGCAATATGCTGAGCAGCCCTGAGCTGGTGTGCAAGGGCTGTGCTGGCACTAATTCACATGTGTTCAGAGAATCACAGAATAGCAGAGTTTGGAAAGGACCTCTGGAGATCATCTAGTCCAACCTTTTAGCTAGAGCACATTCTCCTAGGGCAGGTCCCATAGGAACGTGTCCATACAAATTTGGAATTTCTCTAAAGCTGGAGACTCCACAACCTCTCTGGATAGCCTGGGCCATGGCTCTGGTACCCTAACTGTGAAAACTGAACCTCCAGTTACTGCTTGGAGACAGGAGCTTCTGCACCACAAAAACCCATCCTTGTGCCACAGGATTTAGCTTTAGTCACTTACAGTTAAAATTCGGTTGCTGGAATTTGAAGTAAATAAATAGGAACTAAATAGGCAGACAAAATGTTTGAGCATTACTTTATAGCTTCTGTAGGTCTCTGCTTTGAAATAATTTGTTTATGTTATAAAGTGACTGAAATTCACCTTTCCGTGATGGAAGAGTACAAGAAATTCCTTTCACTTCAACATCAGCCCTGGAGACTCAACATTTTACTTTCTATATTCAAAATTAAATTAAATTTTAGCTTGTGGTGATGCTTGCTGATAATTAGCTGCCCCTTTGTGTGCTGCATCTTGCCGTTCCACAGGGACAAAGATTTTTCTGGAAAAATCGATGTCAACAAATGCAGTTTTTGCTGCCTTATTAGGTTACGGTGCTCAATGTAAATTAATGTTTTGAATTTATGTCATTGATCAATAGGTGTAATTATTGATTGGGGCTGTCTGAGGGAATAAGTAAGTTTTTATCTTTTGTTTTTACAGCATGGAAACACGTCAGAGCTTATTGAGTTGTAAGTTCCATTGAGGTGAGCCCGAAGTGGAATCAGAAACACAAGAATAACATCAGTCTATTTATTTCTTGTGTGCTGACAGGATTTTCTTAAAACGTTGACTGATGGGTGAGTGTCCCAGTTTATTTAGAAACCTGGGGTGGAAGGGTTTGCTCTCTGATCACAGGGCCTGATGCCCATCTGATCTCCTGTGGGCCTGGTTGGAAAGTAGAGTTACCTTGTGTACAATCCTCTTCGTTGTGGGGTTTTCTTTTGTGTAAATGTGCTTGGGTACAGGTGGAGCCAGGACTTCACTGTGCTCATTCAGTAGTTCAGGGTTGGTTTCAGGTTTGAATTGAACCTAGCCACGGAGGTCAAAGGGAACACCAAGAATTTCTACAGGGATATTAATGATAAAAAGAAACCTAGGGAAGGTGTGGGCCCCCTCAGAAACAGGTGATGTGGTTACAAGTGACGTGGAAAAGGCTGAGGTTCTCAATTACTTCTTTATCTCAGTCTTTACTGCAAAGGTCTCCAGCCACACTCCTGGAGTCATGGAAGATAACAGCAGGGACTGGAAGGAAGAACTGCCCATCATAAGTGAAGATC
>JAOXOE010000694.1:13410036-13420379 GCA_028565055.1 Phoeniculus purpureus
GTCCCTGCCCATGGCAGGGGGATTGGACTAGATGATCTTTCGAGGTCCTTTCCAATCCCTAATGATTCTATGATTCTTGCTCACCTCCTTTTACATAGTTGTAGCGATGCTGGTTCTGATCTCTTCTCCCAAATTACTAACAATAGGATGAGGGAAAATGGCCTCAAATTTTATCAGGGAGGTTTAGATTGGGTCTTAGGAAGAAGTTCTTTCCGGAGAGAGTGGTTGGGCGCTGGAACAGGCTGCCCAAGGAGGTGGTGGAGTCACCGTCCCTAGAGGTGTTTAGAAACCGAGTAGCTAGAGCACTTGAGGCCATGGTCTAGGGCTTAGGGAGATGTTGGGATGAGGGCTGGCCTTGGTGATCCTGGAGGGTCTTTCCAGCCATTAAGATTCTATGATGGACAGCGATGCCTTGACTTGGCGGTGTTGAAGGGGATGATGGTTTTTGCTATCCCTTAAAGTGCTGCAGTTGTGAGACTGGAAAAGTCAAGTAGCAATGGAGACTGTTTAAGTGTTGATCTCACTCTGAAGTACAAATCCTTTTCTGCTGGTGCTGTTGGCGAGGAGCTAACTGGAGCCATCAGAAGCATGAAGCCTTTTACCAGGTGGTGCATCCAGCTCTGGAGCCTTCAGCACAAGGACAGGGACCTTATGATGTATGTTTGTGCCTGTTCAGCTATTTGATACCTGTGTTTTTGCAGAATATTCTCTGCCAACCCACAAAAACTGAGTTCCTGTAGCCTGCAGTGCAAAGCTGAGCCTTTTCAATGTCAAACAATAGCAGCTCATGGTCCTGGTTCTAGAGCAGTGGGATTCCTGGTTGAGTTCTCTGTGCAAGAAGCAAGTATCCCCTCTGCTCCTCAGCAGTAAGGACTGGCAGTCTTTTCTTGTTGATTTCATCAGAATGGACTTAAAATCAATATTTTGGAATTAAAGTGATTCTTAAAACCCAAGACCTGTCCTGGAGCAGCCCTTGGCTGCAGTGGCAGGTCCTTATTACTCTGCAGCTGCCGGTGACAGTTTCATGCGGTCTCCTGCCACCACAGCTACACTTAAGAGACTTGAGAGCATGGAGCAGACTTCCATGGTGAACCCAAGGCTTCCTTTTACTTTACTTACGATGACCCACTCTAGCCTACATGGCCTGAGTTCAGTGCTGGTGGACTTGCACTTGGTTCCCCAGGAGAGTACTTACAGATACCAACAGTGGATTGAATTTTCTATTCCTTCTGGTAGTTCCTTTGATCTAATCCAGCAGAATTTCTCTGGGGGTGGCTGTAGAGAATTAAGCTTGTTGCATCTAGGTATTATCTCAAGGTTGATGTAGAGCTGGTAGTTCCTTTTCCAAATGCGAGGTTTCACGTACACCTGAGTTGTGTAAGAACACCTCAAAAAGTCAGATAATAACTGTGTTCGCATGTGATAGACCTGCACAGTCATGACAATGGTAAGAGTGTAATTACAACTTGCTGGAGTGCTCTCAGGATCTCTGGGAGTAGAGCCTTTGTGCCCAGGCAAGGCTGGAGGGCAGCAGCTTGGTGCATTGAACACAGCACAGCTTTGAGAACCAAGACAGTGCCCTACATTTCTGGTTCTCCTCTGTGAGCACCACAAGCTCTTTCCTTTGCAGCCTGTCTGCTCCTTCCTTCCTCTGCTAAGGTCTGTGTATACTTTGTGTTCCCTTTAGGGTTAGGATGGATGATTATCTCTGTTACAGTAGCGCTGAGTGAAGTGGGCTCTGGTCTCGGCAGGGTCTCTGGATGCTGCTGCAATATTGATAAGGACCTTATAATAAGATTCAGTGTTTACAGTTCTGCCCAATTCATGTCTGTTCTGAGTGGTCCACAGTATCGAAGCCTCAGCTACGTGTAAAAAAATTGATTTGCTTCCTGTTGAATAAATGATGAGCTGGTGAAATGATTAATGAATAAGACATCACCAGTGTCACTGGGGTGCCAGTGGGAATCACCATTTCCTTTGCAAATTTTTTTTTCCAGTTGGGTTTAACTTTCTATTGGGAATTAAGAGTTTTACTAATTTAAACAAAACCACCCCATAAATAACTCATCATTTTGGTATTAATGTCAAAGAAATCTGCCCTGAAGTGCTGAGAAGCGACACTGGCAGAAGAAACACTGCGGCAAATTGCAGATGTGTGTTACACCTCTGCTGAAAACCAAAAGGTCTCATAAATACAGTCTGTAAAAATGTCTGTGGAAGAGTTAACATAACTGTACAAGCAATAAGCCTGACCTTTCACTGTAATTTATTTTAGACTTGCTCAATCCTTTTTTATTAAAACTAGCACATCTGAAGCAGAATTAAATCCTATTATAGTGGCTCTGCGATTGGATCAATTTCTCTCTGCCATGGCACACTTTATTAAAAATTACTTTGTTTTGTACAGGCTAATGCAATCAGGGGAGTAAATAAGGGTTTGTGCTCTTTGCTGAAGAGAGAAGCGTGTGGTTCCTGTCCCTGATAGCTCTGTAAATCACCTCGAGGCACAGCCGAGCCACAGCCTTGCAGAAATCAGTTCAGGGATTTCTTCTGTGCTGGTGAGACACAGCTCCCTGTTCTGGGTTGTACAGGGGCAGCTGCACTGTATGTTTGTGCCTTCTTAGCAAAAATATTTACATGAGCTAAGTAACAAATCTATAGAAAAGCTGTCTAGGTCAGATGGAGAGCCTTCACGTGAAATTCCTCTCACTACCCTCATCATACATCCAAGCCTCACAAAACCAAAGGAATCCTTCAGTCAGGCTTGAACAGCACAGGGGGTCTTGTTGCAGTTACTCAATTTGAGGTCATTCTCATAGGCAGGAAATTAAGCTGTTTATTCAACTTAAAACCCAGGGAAATGAACTTTTCACTAGTTATGCAGGAGTTAAAAGCAGTGCCTCCATCTATAGGGTCTTAGATTCAGGTAATTATATTAATAGAATCATAGAGTCATAGGGCTGGAAGTGATCTCCAAAAGTCATCTAGTCCAGTCCCCCTACAACAAGCAGGGACATCACTCGTCAGGCCAGATTGCCCAGAGCCTCATCCAGCCTGACCTGGAATAGTTCCACAGATGAACCCTCTACCACCTCCTTAGGCAGCCTGTTCCAGGAATTCCCTACCCTCAGATTAAAGAGCTTTTTCCTCATGTAGAGCCTAAATCTGCCCTTTTCCAGCTTCAAATGATGAACCCTCGTCTTGTCATTCCCTGCCCTTGTGAACAGTCTTTCCCAGCCTTCTGACAGGCCTCCTTCAGGGATGGGAAGGGGAATGAATCTGGGATTGATGAGAAGAGGTTGTTTTGATCTGGCAGTGCTGCACCCCAGTGACAGTGCCAGCTGTGCACTCATACAGAACCAGCTGCAGAGCACTGACTGCTCTGGATGATTTGATGTGCTGTCAAGACTTCTGGACTCTTCCCTATTCTGTGACAGAAAAAAGAATTATCTTACAGAAAGAAATGTAAGGCAGCGTGGCTTTTCTGTGACTGAAAGTGATGTGGTTAAGAGGGAAAGAGCCCCAGTGCATCTGCACGTAGAGGGACTCATTGAAAACTAAATGTAGGTCTGAAGCACTTTGCATAACGTGAGACCCAAACCTGCCCTAACTGAAGATAACTCTCTTTTCTATTGGGCTTTGTGTGGCTATGATGACTGGAAGTCTGTCAGCTACACGGAGTACAAAGGTCTATGTTCAAGTGTTCCTGTTAATGCTGCAGATGCATTCAGGAGGGATCTGCTGTGCTGTGTGGTCACATCTCTGACAGGTTTGCAGTTCTGTTTTGCACCTATCCTGAGCACAGTGTGTCTGAAACATGAGCAGTGGCCTGCATTAGCAGTAGTGTGGCCAGCAGGAACACGTTGATGATCCTGCTCCTCTACTCAGCCCTGGTGAGGTTGCACTTCGTGTACTGGGGGCAGTTCTGGGCACCACAGTACAGGAAGGACATGGAGGTGCTGGAGAGGTGGCAGAGAAGGGCAACTGGCCTGGATAGGGGTCTGGAGAACAGGTCTGATGAGGAGAGGCTGAAGGAGCTGGGGCTGTTCAGCCTGGAGGAGAGGAGGCTGAGAGGAGACCACATTGCTCTCTACCTGAAGGGAGGTTGGAGTGAGGTGAGGCTTGGCCTCTACTCACTAGGGACTAGTGATAGGATGAGGAAATGGAGTCAGGTTGTGCCAAGGGAGATTCAGATTGGATCTCAGGAAAAATCTCTTCCCAGAAAGAGTGGGAAGGCCTTGGAACAGGCTGCCCAGGGAAGGAGTGGAGGCACCATCCTTGGAGGGTTTCAGCAAAGGGGCAACCAGGGTGTTTCAGGAGGTTGATTAGTGCTTGGGCACTGATGATCTTGAAGGTCTTTTCCAGCCTTGTTGATTCTATGATTCTATGACTCCTCTTGGTAGCCAAAGAAATTGGGTTTTATTGGTTTATATCCATTCAGATGGTTGGTGGGGCAATGATGCAGTTCTGTAGGGCTACATCAAGCCTTCTGTCAGCTCAGCAGCTCTCCTAAAGCTGTTGTGAGCTTCATGCTACTTACTCACAATCATCTGACGTTATTTCTGTGGATGTTGGGCTTTCTTCCTCTTCTCCCACTGTCTCACTGGTTTGTTTCTGCCTCCTACGTAGTCCAGAGCAAAATCACCAGCTACCACCAGTGGAGCCTCATGTTTAGTGTTTCTGCTCCCTGAGCTGACCTTTGACCACTGTGTCCTTGTGGGTATCCCCTGCCTGTTATCTGTTAGTAGAGCCTGTTTCTCTTGGCAGTTACTGCAGTGCTACTGTATTTGCTGCCCTTGTGTGGACTTTTACCTGGTTGGTTTTCCCCTCAAATTTTGCTGTTCAGAGTTGGGTTGGATTGCAAGAAGGGGATCTAGAGTGGGACAAATATTCTTTTTGCAGGTTTAAAGTCTGTCCAGTGCTTTCTAACTGACGAAGATCTACATGGCTTTGGAGTATTTACTGCTTCTCTTTATTGGGCTTTTCACAGTACCAGACTGCCTTAGCAGCCCTGGTGGTGAATTTCCATGCTCATGGCAGGTTTACAGTGAAGAGTAAGAACTGGTGCACTTTGCATGTACAGGCTCATGCCCCCAAATCAGCTGCTATAAATTATTGAGGGTTGGTAGCTGGAGCAAGAGCCTTTTCTCCATCTGCTCTTTGCCAGATCATGCCATAAGGGCTGTATAAAACAAACATCTGTGTTCATTTTCCTCCTCCCTCTACTCGTTGCTGGCAAAGCGCAACAGTACCTTCCCCTCTCCCATGGTCTATGTTTAGACTGAGGGAAAAGGTATGGCCAGAGCTATCAGGAAAGGATGTACTTGGTAGCAGAAGATGATCTGAACAGCTTCAGAGCAGCTCTTGGTTCTCAGAGGATCATGCTTGTTGGATTTAGGACGTCCTTTAAAGCTGTAGACATGCAGCTCTCAGCACTCCTTGCCTGATGTCTTCCCTTTCCTACCAAGCACTGTATTCACAAAATTATAGAATCCCAGAATAATTGAGGCTGGAAAAGGCTCTGAGCTCATCCAGCTCAGCCCAGGACCTAACATCACCACATCAGCCAGACCAGGGCACTAAGGGCCACAGCCAGTCCTGTCCTTCAACACCTCCAGGAACGGGGACTCCACCACTGCCCTGGGCAGTCCATTCCAATGTCTGATCACCCTTTCTGTGAGAAAGGGCTTCCTGGCATCCAGTGTAACCCTCCCCTGGCAGCTTCAGGCTCTGCCCTCTTGTCCTGGCACTGGTTGCCTGGGAGAGGAGCTCGACCCCCACCTGGCTACAACTTCCTTCAGGTAGTTGTAGAGTGGGAGAAGGTTCCCTCTGAGTCTTTTCACCTCCAGCTTCATCAGTCTCTCAGTGTCTGGCTGCACGGCTGTCACTGGTGCTGGGGTCTTGCTAAAAGCCTCAGAACATCCTTCAAGAGCAGTCATTTTTTCCCTAAGACAAAACTGCTCAAGTTCTGGCCTTAAAGACAGTTTCCCAGTTTAGAAGATCTTGAGTTGCCTTCTGCCTTTTGTACAGTCAGTGTGTTATCTCACAGGAGGAAAAACAACTTAATATGCTGGTCAGGTATGGAATGAGGCCTCTGGGCAGTGTTACTGGCCGTGTGGGACTCCATAACACAGAAATGGCTTATTGCTTATTTCCATCTGCCCACTGCTGACCTTTCCAGGTGCAAGGGAGTTTTGTCTGGTGCATCTGGAAAAGCTCCAAAGCTGCAGTGTCCTAGGCTTTGGGACTGTGCATATTTCTTTAGAGAAACCTGAGTGTCTGCAAAAAGGATAGAAAAAGGAGAAACTTTTAGAGGGGAACATCCTGTTCATCACTGAATCACATCTTGGTTTAACGGGCGCTCTTAGCCTGTAAATGCTGCCTGGAACGTTTGCTTAGAGCAAATTTAATTCCAGTGACAAATAATGAGCTGATAAGCCCTGATGCCATGAAATCCTCTGTTTTATCACTGAACAACCGTGTCCCAGCCAGCTCAAGAGTGAACTTCCCTTTGTGGAGAGGAACTCTCAGGAAATGTGGGGGTTTGCTGCTTGCTGTGCTCACCTAGCCTTTGGCCTCACCAGCAGGACCCTCAGTAGTGTTACTCAGTGAAGTCACAACCACAAACCTCATTTCACATGGGCCATCAAGCAACCACTAGACATTAAAACTTTCTCAGTCCCTACCCCCTTGTGGAATCTGAACCAGTGACCTGGAGGTGCAATCCACTGCTGCAATCCTCTGGAGCCCACAGAGCATTTGGGCTCGTCCTGGAGAGCACTTTTCCTGTATCCAGAAGCAAATTAAGCTGTCACTGAGACTGTGTTTGTCTCAGAAGGAAACAGAGTTTTCAAGCACAGGCTGTTTGTGGGACTAATTCGAGACTATTTTTACGTTCCGAAAACATTTTGTTGCATCAGTTTGGTGGTTCTTTTCTCTGTGAAAAGTCGGTCAAACTGTTAGTTTTGACCTAGGAGCATCTTCCTGGAGTAAAAGTGTGGACAACAGTAGTTCCCTCTGGTGATATAGGAACCTTTCACTTCCACCAGGCAACTCTTTTTGTCTTCCATCACAGGTGGAGCAGTCAGACCCCTTTATATTTTTGAAGTCTCAGGTATTTATGCCAGGAGACGGACCCAGCTCTCATCCCCAGCACTGTGAGCTTTGCAACTCTTTCAGAATTGCCTGCCTCCTTTCAGGCCAGGGAATGCTTGCAGAGGAGGACAAGGAGGCAACTGCAGAGCTGCAGAAGTCATTTTATTGTGTCAAAATGCCTGCTTACAGGTATTTTTTGCACTGCTGCTGCTCCGGAAAGCTGCATGTAGACGCATTAGTTTATTAAATCAGTAGATTTGGTCTTGCACTGGTAAGACTCCATGAATAATCTGCTTGGACACTTTGTCTGGTGCAGGATCTGTGCCTGAGGAACCTGATCTGGTGAGCACAGCCCGGTTTCCGTATGGTTTTTTCAAGTGGAGTATTAGATAGCAGCTCACTGCAAAGGGAACCTATCTCCTGGTGTCTCTGGGCAGTACAGGATAGAGCAGCTGTTAGTGTTCCTGTAGTTAATATCTAGTGCCTCTGATTATGTGTATAAAAATAATTAGCTAAACAAATACTCAGGTGGTCTGGCAGGAGAGAGCTAAGGGAATTAGCTGCATGTGAAGGGACGGTTTAAGTTGAGAGCTTCCACAGGATTGGGATAATCAATGCCAAATCCACCATTACTGCTGATTTAGGCATAATGAGTTCAGATGGAGACAAAAGACTGTCATCTAAAATAATAAATTGAAGCATAGCAACTAATTAAACAGGCAGCAGCCTCCATCAGAGATGTCAGAGGAAGGTGTTTGGGTTCTCCCACAGTGATAATGTGACTCAGTGTGCTGCCTCTGGCTGGTTTGCGCCTCCACTGGGCACAGATGCTGTGCTACAAGAAAACTCTCTGCACTCTTCCAAGGCAGCATTAATCAGCTTGTTTGTTGTGTTGTATTTGCAGAGTGCTGCACTGAGCAGCCTTTCTCATCTGTTACTGTGTTAGAGATTTGGTGTGTTTCCTTCACAACTCGCTTTAAGACTGAGTTTGGTACCAGTTTGGAAATCTCATATAGCCACTGCCAGTTCTGAGCTCTTGTGGCTGGATCAGAACCTCAGGTTCTTGGTGTCAGTAGATGGTTTGAAATGCTTTCCCCTTACCTGACGGGCCAGGCTTGCTTTGAACTCTGTTCTCCACTTGCTCTGCTGCTTGTTCGTCTTCCGTGAAGTGAGGTGCTCCCTTAATTTTTCAGAGAATGTGTAGGGCAGGTCTAGGCTCACAGATGCGGTGTTACAGACTTGGCTACAGAGAAATCCCAGACTTTGCTCTATTTCATGCTGTGGCAGCTTATAACGGAGAGCTAAAGTTCATAATGTTGGCATTAGCCACAGAGCTGGTTATCTCACTCATGTTTGGCTTGTTTGTTGAGCATCCAGTTTGGTGCCCCCCTCTCAGCTGGCTCTGTAGGGTCCAAGCAACCTTACAGCTGGTAAAGCAGCACCCGCTCTCTTATTTTTGGGGTAGGGGTAGAATCACCTCAATCTCCTAATAAAGCATTAGGAGAACTGGTTGTGGACTGATGCCCTTTGCTTTTCAGGAGCTCTGATGCACTGAGTAGAGTTCAGGGGACAGTCTGGAGAGCAACGCAAAGCAATTACAGCTTTGTACAACTTGGTGTGCGATGGATGTTTGTAGGGGGTGAAGGAACTGAGTGGACCGAAAAAGAATTTGTGGATCAGAGGGAAGAAGTAGTTAAAACTAGAATGTTCCAAAGTGAGTGTGCTTGGTCTGGAGAAAAGGAGGCTGAGGGGAGACCTCATTGCTCTCTACAACTGCCTGAAAGGAGATTGTAGAGATGTGGGGGTTGGTATCTTCTCCCAAGTCACTAGTGACAGAACAGGAGGAGACACCCTCAAGATGTGGTGGGGGTGGAGTTAGATTGGACATCAGGAAAATCTTCAGTGAAAGAGTGGTCAGGTGTTGGAACAGGCTGTCCAGAGAGGGGGTGGCATTGCCATCCCTGGAGGGATTCAAGAAATGAGCACATGTGGCTCTGGGGAACAGGGTTAGTGGGCAGGGTGGGTTTGGGTTGATGGTTGGCTTTGGATGATCTTGTAGGTCTCTTCCAACCTTAATGATTCTGTGATTCTCTGCTCTTCTCTAACCATCTCTACTCTGCTTGGTGCTGCAGTTTTACCTGAATTTCCTAGCATTGTTCATATTTTTCACAATGAGTTGCTGACCTTGCACTAGATAGAAAACACACTGAGTACACTCATCACATTCTGCTGAGCAGTATCTTATTCTCCCAGTTGAAGCTGATCCTGAAGCCCCTGAGCTCTGGGCTTGGTCAGTTCAGCTGGCTGACTGGGAGCTTCAGTAACTGGCTCCATGCTAGGGGAGGATCCAGCAGCAGCAGGGGAATGCGTTTGGGTTAGTGTCATCCACACTTTCACCAGCAGCCTATAAATGTGTCAGATGAGGAACAGCGCACTGAAAAAGTGTCCTTGAATACACTGTCAGGATGACTTGCTGTTAGAGCCCTCTGGGAACAGCACAGTGTTGCCAGAACCCAAATGGGTGCTGTGGAAAATGGTAAATGGGGATGGCAAGTGGCCAAAGGTGTGAGAGCACTGTCCAGCTGGACAGCCTTGGCTCTCCAGAGAGTCCAGTTCTCTGCAAGTAGCTTCCAACCATTCTACTGAGGTTATTTCTTCACATAATAGAAGGTCACCAGTTACTTTCTGGCTGATGAGCAGAACAGCTTCCAGGCTGCATAAATTTAATGTGGCCTTTTATTCTTTTGTGTGGCTACTTCTTCCAAGGGGCACATCTTTATTACTGAAGAATGCCGTGGAGACAGCTCTGCTCCAAGCAAAGTGGAGGAGGGGTATGTGCATAGATAATCTGCTTGGGACTTAGGCAGCAAGAGACCAGAGAGGGTTGTTTAGCATCTGGCTTAGGAAATTAAGTTAATATTACAAACTCTTGATCAGGAGCTGGTTCCTCAGACACCAGGAATCAATGTAATTCACTGGTACCGAGATGGATTGTTGCTGGTAGAGCTGTTGGCTTGTATGTATTTCTCTCTTAATTTCCATGGTGTTGTTTCCTATTTCTGGGAAATGAATTAAGCAAAACTGAGGCCACTTAGGGCACGTGTCTGTATGAAGTTGGAGGAAAACAGAGTTGGACAAATCTGCTGGTTCCGATTCATAGCTGTGCTGAATGTGAATGGGGTCTTTCAAATGACTTTGTGTAGAATCACAGAATCATTTAGGCTGGAAAAGACCTTTTAAGCTCATAG
>JAOXOE010000694.1:13420479-13455817 GCA_028565055.1 Phoeniculus purpureus
ATGAACCCAACTGTCCCTAGCCTACTGCTAAACCCTGTCCCTAAATAAGCTGTGTGGGGTAGGCTGGAGGAGTGGGATGGGAGCAAACTGGATGTTGTCCTCTCTGGTTTCTGTGCACATTGGCCATAACCAGACACTGGATGGTGATGCTGGACTTACTGAGAATCCACCTGTCCCTTGAGTGAAAAGGAAACAAGATGTTAATACTGCCCTCACACATAGGTCAAGGTTTTCTCAACCAGTATTGAAAGAAAACTAGGGAAAAGACAACACCAGTGTGAATCTGCAAGACAAGGTCTGGAATGCATTTTGGTTCCTGTTGAGACAGAGATGCTCTGAGGACTGTGTGTGCTGCTGCTCCTCATGGATGGCAGCTGCGGCCGTGTTCTACTAAAGCCATTACCTGTTAGTGGAATAAAGAGTTTAAAAAGGCAGAAATCCTAGGAAAGGCAAAAAATGTTGTTTATAATAAGAAAGTACAAATTAACTAAGGAGAAGAAAATAGCACGTTGAAAACAGATTAGTGAGGCACATGCACGCCAATGCCTGGACAGCTTTACCAACTGGTCAATTAGAGTCAATTATCATCTTGAAGGTCCCAGCACCATGCTTAGTATGCCTGGACTGTGTCCAATTGAGCCTGCTCTGTTTCATAGGGTTACAATTTTCTCTCTGTGTCTGAAACGATCTAGCTGGAGACATCAGGGAAGTGCCAAGCATTAAGTATAGAACAATTGTAATTCTTCTGACTGAGACCTGATTTGATTCAGTTGAAAATGACTTCAGTGTATTGGATTTACGGTTCATTTAACGAGTGCTGTAGATGTCAATACATTAGTGTAAACCTGATGCAGGTAGTAATTTGGTTTCTAATGAGGTTCCCCAGCAGTACCCAGCTATGAAAAATGGGATGTTCTCCAGTGGAGCACAAAATGGCCCTGCCTGATGGCCGCTGTCCGCAGCCCTGCCACTTGCCTTCCTAGGAATGGTGTAGTGTGACGCCTTGTGTTGGGTTCTCAAAGGGCCTGGAACGGATACAAAAATTAGAAGCACAGACTATGAAGAGTAAAGGGTTGCTTTTCAGAAAGTTTGTTTTCATTATGGTTTTAAATTACATCTTTATCTCTCAGTGTAAATTGTGTAGCTGTTGCAGATGCCAAATTTCATCCAGATTCAGTGGAACTGCAGTGGCTGAGACATCTTTTTGTTTTTATGGGGCTATGTGATTGAACCTTCTTCCCATCCCTGCTCTCTTCAAAATAGTTTGCTGAATGATCTTTCTGGTGAAGGAGCCATTGTACACCTTTGGGCTTTGATGGAAACACAAGCAGTGTAGAGAAGACAGTGAAAGGTGTAAGTGCGGGGGGGGCGGTGTGAGACTGGTGGGAGGGCGTTAGAGGAGACCACTACCCTCCAGCAGAGCTTTAGTGCTCATGAAGTATTTCACATATGGATACACTGCAGCCCAGCAGGTTGGTTTAGTTTCAGCGTTAAGCTTGTCTCCACAGGTCTAGAAATACCTGATCACTATGAGGCTGTATGATAGCCTGACCCCAGCAGACTGTATTGGTGTGATTAAGGGTAAGGAAGGTACATTCAATCTTACATAAAGCAGCCTTTCACTGTCTCTGGATTCACTTCACATCTCAGCTGACAATATGACTCCTCTCTCTCCTCTATACTTCTTAATTTCCTTCCTTTGCTGTTATTTAGCAGCTAAGTGCTACGTGCTGCTGTAGATAATGGAAGAAGCTGTTTGGAATGAAATTGCGTGGCATTTTATGCCCTTTTGTAAAGTATATAAAATAAAGATGAACGTCTCCGCTTTGTTCCAGACCATGCACACCTTGGTGGGGGTTGTTGGCTCTTGTGTTCTCCACTGGCTGATGGCTCAGCTGACTGGGACAGGAGTGTGTTTGAAGCACCATTCCCAACCCTGAGCTGAAGTGTCTGTGGGGTTGCTTGCCCATGGTCATCTTTAAAATTGTCTCTTTGGGGTTTGTCATCTCTAGAGGAAGGAGAAAGATGGTAAAGTGAATTCACTGACTGCACTGAGGTTTCTCTGGGGTAACCAGAGTGCTCACTGCTGCAGCATCTGTAAAGACACGACAGTCTGAAAATGCTGCTGTAGGTGGGAGCCCTTAAGCAAATTTTTCCCATGTAGCATTTAAACCAAATTATCAAGTCCTGGGTAGACTTGTTTCTTCAGAATTTGCGTCAAATTTCTCAAAGCCTAGTCTTTCCCTTGGAAATTAATACACCTCAGTTGAACTAAGACCACTTTAATTCTGAGTGAGAATGTCCGTACAAGAACTAGGTGCAGTTTAATGGAGCCTTTTGGTTTGTGTTTTTAGAGTTGATTAGCTTCCTTGAGAGTGCCCTGGTCTAGACTAGTTGCCAGTTTTGTGTACCTGTTTCAGAGAGAATTTATCTTCTTCACCATGACACCAACTTGGATGGTGGCAGACAATAGCCATCGCTTGAGCTTTAGGTTTGCTGGGGAGAGTAAGATGCTGGGCAACCTGTTTTAAGCAATTGTTCAGTCTGAAGTCTGTTCATAAAAGCACAGGACTGCTTTGATAGTGTGTTAAATATTAAGCTTAACATTTCAGAACTACTTAACACACTCAGCTACTCTGAAGCAGCATTGGTATTTATAGGTCTCCCAAGTCAGCTCAAGCCAACAGTCCGTTTTCACTCTGGTGTCTCAGATGAACAATTGCGCTGTCTAGCTCTGCTTCCAAACTAATCAATTAAAAGTCACTGGGAGACCATCACTGTTATGTACGGAAGAGGATGCACCATATAATAACTCCTATGCAAATTTCTGCTCCTGTGCCCAGCACCATTAACAAGCACTTGTGACATTTAATGCCAGAATGTGATTAATCTCAGTTATGCAAGAAGCTCTGTCTTCTCTCTGCACTCTTTTGGGATTTTTTTTATTCTAGCTAGTGGAAGCAGTGTGAGTTGCTGGAAGGGGCTTCTCACTCTGCAGTCCTGAGCTGGGAGACAGTTCTTGCAGTGTGAATGCAGGTCATCTGGTGGTTATGTTACTGTAAGAGACTAAAATTCAGCTCTTGGTGGGCAGGACTTTGCTAGAGAATTTTACAAATTCCTCACCATTCACTTTGGGTTAATTTCTGGTCTACTGATTGGTTTCTTGCCTTTTCTTCAAGAGTTGAAGTAGACTTCTGGTTTCTTAATCCCTTTTTCCCTTCAGTCTTCAGAAATGATAGATTTAACACCTGTCTTGCTTGCTTTTCCTGGGTTCTATGCAGTTCCATGCTTTCTCCCTTCCAGGAATGAATTCTCCCCAGAATTTACTGCAGGTCCTGTATGTTAGTTTCATTCTCTCATGTTCTATATTCACCTTTAGTGAATCCAGATGGAGTTAACAGTGTGGACATACCTCATTGCTAATCTAAAATAAAAACTTACCCTAGTGCAGCTTCAAAAGGTAGAGTTCACAGCTTGGCACCTTTCTCAGCTCCCCTCTCCTACCTGCGATGAACAGAGCTATGACTTTGCCACAGAAGATGACTCAACTGTCTGCATAATGGCTCTCTTGAGGATCTGTGTGGTACTAGTATGGCCACCAGCTAACAGCATCTCCTGCACAACATTTTGTAGCAGGTGAGACTTCTGCCTGTGGTGATTTTGTGTCTTCATACCTTTTCTCTAGGCCTGAGCTTGCAGTACTGTGAAGATAAGACAGAGCAGAAGTACCAGCATGGTCATCAAATAGTCTAAAATCAAAAGGAAGGTCAGAGCAGTCACAGAACTGCAGTATGTAAATGCAGGTAGTTATTTTTCTTTACTCCATCTTTCAGCTTTCATCATTCATGTTTTCTAGGCTTTTATGAAGATAGAAAAGAGTTTAATTTCTTTTTTGGTCCATCTGCTTTAGTGACGTTGTGGATCTGACACAACTTCAGGTTTCCAAGTCCTGAAAATTTGGAATAAAGAGCCTTTTTGTTCATATCTGAGAGCTGGCAGTACTGCTTCTTCCCCTCCTGGTCCTTTTCATCATGCAGCTTGACAGAAATATTTTGTTTGTTATTTAAAAAAAATGCATTTGTTAAAAGTGAATCTTTTTTCCTTGTAAAGGCTCATCCATCCTGCAATTACATTAGCAATCTACTTTGTTCTTCTGTGAAGCAAGTTTCAGTTTGCAGGTACATCTGCTTTCCATTCCATGGCCTGAAGTTGTCAGAAAAATCTTAAAACCCCCTTAATGAAGTCTTTTAAATGCTCATCCTGCACTTCTGAGTGAAGTGCAATTTATATTTCATAAAACTAGAAGCTGAGCTGCAAGCTGTAAGTAATTATCATATAATTAAATATCTACTATGAAAGAAATGAATACTCAGGATTCTTGGGAAGCTTCCACAACCGGTTTATGCAATTGCAAATTCAGTTACATTTCTTTACCTTATGAAATGTTCTGGAGATACATTAACCCAGTTTGGAGATGAACCTCAGAGACTGCTGCACTCCTTTCGGTGGGGAAGGGTGTTCTTCCAACCAGTAAATTTCACGGGCCAAGAAAAATATATTAGTATCTGTGACTTCTGCAAGTGGGACCAGGCTTTTCTTGTCTGGAAACGCAGGCAGCTGATAGTGACAAAGTCAACCCCTGTTCGAGCAGTAGTTGAATGTGATCCTGCTGTAGCAGGGGGATTGGACTCGGTGATCTTTTGGGGTCCCTTCCAATCCCTAATGTTCTGTGATTCTGTGAACTGCTGTGATATTTGGCATCTTTTCAGCCAGCATGGCTTTGTCAAGGGCAAGTCCTGGCTGACTAGCAGAGTGGCCTTCTTTGATGAGGTGAAAAAATCAGTGGATGATGAAAGAGCTATGGACATCATCTCTGTATTTTTGTAAAACCTTTGACATGGTTCCCCTCGATATCCTTTTCTCTCTATTGGATTTGGATATGCATTGGATATGTATGGATCTGATGGGTGGACTCTTTGGTGGGTAGTTCCATGGAGAGGGTAGAGGTCAGTGGCTTAATGTCCAGATGAACATAAGTGGTGGCCCTTAGGAGTCTATAGTGAAACCAGTACTACTTAGTATCTTCCTTAGTTACATGGACAGCTGAATCATGTTTGCAGATGACACCAAGTGGAGTAGTGCAGCTGACACAGCTGAAGGAAGGGAGGTGCATGTGATTGTGGGCTTTCTCTGCTAGAGAAAACATCATCACTTTGTTGGGAGGGGGGATGCTGGATATTGGGAAGTCTGGACAGAGATCCCCACTCCTAACTCTGTGCGTTTAGCCTTATGCATGTTTAGCTTGGAGGCCTCTGCCACTACCTGAGGAGGGCAGTGGATTTGGAGGTGATGCCTCTGCTGGAGGCTGCAGGGAGGAACCTCAGCTCTGGTTGTGAAACCTTCCCTTCATTTCATAGGGGATTAACTCCTTGCTGATTATTCAAATGATGGTGTTGAGTGAATAAAATCTCAGGGCAAGAAAGAGGTGCAGCGGTAGCATTTCAACACGTGCACTTTGTATTCCATCTGCTCATGCTGTTGGCTTGTTAGGGCTGGAGGGATGGACCTGGTTCAGTTTCACCTGAAGGTGAGAAAAGCAGAGTTATTTAAGGATAGGAACACCTGACTTGGAGCTAGTTCTGATATAAGAAGCTGCTGCAGTGACAGACTGTTACGGCCTTATGCAAATGCTGAATGAAAGCAGCATTTAAGTACCAGTTTCTGTATGACTTTGCTTAAAGAACAGGAAGAGTGAAAGTCTCATCACATTTTGTAGAGTGTTGAGCTTACCTGAAACCCATCACTACAAAAATGACAGTCTTAGCCATTGCTCTCTGGAAGGTTCTGCTAATGCACTGCTAAAGGGGCTTCTCTTAGGTCGAGTGGCTCTAGACCACAAGAGCATTGTTTTTATTTCCTCAAATGGAGCTAAAACTCCTGATGCCTCCAGGGTATAGTCCAGTGGTAGTTAAAAACATCGATTCACAGCTATACACAGCAGGGTGACGACAGTGTAATGCTATCGTTTATATGGCACATCAAGGGGACATATAATTGGTGTTGGCTTTTCTTTCATCTCTTTCTTTTTTCCTAAGGTTAACTACTTAACCTTGACTTGAGGCTGGGGTGGTTTTTTTCTCATTCCATTTCTCCATTATACATTATTTGGTTTGGTTACAGTCACTAGACTTTAACTGCTCTGACATATTAATTTTTAAGGGCATAAATGACTTCATTAAAGTAATGTCCTTCAGATGAATGTACTTGGCACTATGATTGGAAGTGGACAAAGGGACACATGAAGCATCAGCTACTCTACTTTAGTAATATATTACAGGAACACAAATCAGTACAGTATGTATTTTAAAAGCTACTTGGTTAACTTTCAGAAGCTCAGTCTATAGCCTCTACATCCTCTAATAGGTTATGTTCAATCATTTATCAGGATTTTCTTTTGTATTGTCCTTTTAGTCAAAGCTTTGTATTTGGACCCTTCTTTCATGCGTGTCTGACGCAGGTTTCCTAGTGTCCCCACTGATTCTGCATTATTTATTGCAATAAGTGCCCAATTATGAATCAGAAACTAACAGGAGCACTGTTTTCTGGATCCTGATATCACAGAATCACAGAACATTAGGGATTGGAAGGGACCTCTAAAGATCATCTAGTCCAATCCTCCTCCAGAGCAAGATGTTTATTGAAGGATATTATAGCTAGAGCAGGTGATTTGGAACCAAAACTGCTCTCCTGTTCCCACTTCTGGATTCCTTTCTTCTCTGTCTGTATACAGAGCAAGCCATATAGGAAGGTCATGGAAGTGCTGGAGAGAGAGGGGTCAGAGAAGGGCAACTGGGCTGGTAAGGAGTCTGGAGAACAGGAGAGACTGAGGGAGCTGGGGCTGTTCAGACTGGAGAAGAGGAGGCTGAGGGGAGACCTCACTCCTTTTTACAGCTACCTGAAGGGAGGTTGGAGTGAGGCGGGAGTTGATCTCTTCTCCCCAGGTAGTAGCAATAGGACAAGAGGAAATGGGGTCAGGCTGTGCTAGGGAAGGGTCAGGTTGGATCTTAGGAAGAACTTCTTCCCAGAAAGAGTGGGGAGGCCTTGGAACAGGCTGCCCAGGGAGGGGATGGAGGCACTGTCCCTGGAGGGGTTCAACAAAGGGGTAGCCAGGGTGTTTCAGGAGATGGGTTAGTGGTTGGAGATTGTAGGACAGGCAGTTGGACTTGATAATCCTGAAGGTTTTTTCCAGCCTTGATGATTCTACGATTCAGTGTTAAATAAATTCTGCTAAAAGGTGGACATAGTTTCTGCTGCTAATATTTTGCTGAGAGGAGTGGGGAAGGCAAGAAGCTACTCGAGATCCAGCATTATTCTTCCTGTGATGGTGCTGCTCTAGCCCTTGCCAAGAGTGTGTTGTAAATGCTGATGCATCCTGTGTCAAATCTTTGGAGTAAGGTTGTGGGCTGAGATGTGCAGTAGTTACAGTGACTGGAAACCAGTCCAGATCTCTGCAGTTTTCCTTTCTGGCTTCCCTCCTACCAGACCCTCCTGCTGTGCTGTCTGTGAGAGCTCCAAGAGTCCTGGTGTCACCTCTGCTGCAACTGAAGGATGATCATGTAGAGGTGCCCTGGAGACTCCTCTGACATCTCGTCAGCTTGTTTTGAGGTGACCTGAGCTGAGCAAGTTATTTCAGATGTCTGCTAGCACAACTGAGAGCTTTTAGCTGAGTGATGATTTCTGCTTCCCCTTCTGCAGGGCTGTCCTTGGCTCTTGGAAGGGCTTTTAGCTTTCTTCACTCATCAGCAGGTTTATGAGGTCCAGTGGCCTTATGGTCACACGTGTGCTGGGCTGTGTGTCCCTCAAACCTAGCATTACCAAGCAGTATCCAAGCTGGAGGCTTGAGGAGGAGCTGGAATTCAGCCTGTTTGTCTTGTCTCCCTCAGAGCCTCCCAACATGTTCGATGAATTTTGCTGCTTACTTTGGGGTCACGAGGCCTTGGCCACTTCCTTCATTTCTGGAAAATGAGCTGTATAAATGCTGAGCTGCTGCAGATTAAAAACATTTTTGAAAAAATAAAGTTAAAATTGAAGCTGACCCAAGTTAAAAAGCAATTTTCTGAGAATGTAGAGGCACAAAGAAAAGTACCTGAACGTGATTTTAAGTGGCTCTGTGAATGTGGGAGCGAGGCGGCTGGAATAAAGGATGCCAGCGTCAGTGGGGTGCTGCAGCCCTGGAGTCACGTGCTAGGAGCAAATTCCAATTAAATGAGCATACCTCATGTAACTATTGAATTCTGTCTGGACAAATGGGTTTTAGAAGAATATATATGGGGCTTTTTTGAAACCACAAAGTCACTTGATAAGGTGGTAATAAATCTGTCAGAATTTCCGCTTGGACCAAAGCTGAGCTGTAGTACAGGAATCATTTCAATACCTAAAGCCATTTTGGGGTGGGAAGAGACTTTCCCAGCTTTGGAATTAGATTTCTGTGCAATGGGTGTTATGTTCTTGACCCCATATCATCGCCTTTGAGGAGCAGCAGTATTTAAAGTTCACTGTAATGCAATAAGCCTGGGCTCAAGCTGAGGGTGTGCTGTGCTGTTGTAATGCAGTGCCAGTGGTGGCCCTTGTTAAAGCCCTGAACATACGTGAGGTAAACACAGTATGTTCTGTAGGAGTAATTAATAACTGAAGCTCTGTGAAGTACAGGTTCCACTTCATTTATCCCAACTATTCTTTGATTTTCCTCTCTAGTCTGTTTTAGCTGGCATCCCTCCCTTTCTCCCCTTCACCCCCATGCAGGTTGCCTTTATAACAAGCTCCTCCAGCAAAGCCCAGCTTCATTTCTTTCAGGTTGCACTAAGCTTTTATTTCTTGTAAAAAAACAATTGAGCTGCTGTAAAAGACAGTCTCTGATTGAACAGGCCATGGTGAAGAGCTGTGGTCCCTCCTGGGGCTGCTACCTGCTTTGTTCCAGCCATTGTTCCCAGATCAGGCTGTGACCGTTTGGGCACCAATCTAACATCTTTATGCAGGGCAATGTCTCTGGTGCTGCAGCTTGTCCAGATCTGCCCTAACCAAGACAAACCATGTCAGCAACGCTCTTGGGGGGGTTCTTAACTGGGTCTGAAATGGGCTTTCACTGCTCTGCTGTTTTCCATAAACAGAATCATTCAACAGACAAATACTTGGCTCCGAGGCTGCTACCAGCAGAGGTTTGGGTTTTTTGACCATGGATTGACTTCCTATAGGTCAGGCCTGTTGTCAACAGGTGGGAATAGCCTATCCCACAGGGGGAGAAGGGTTTTAGGAAGTGAATTGGCTGGGCTCATTGGTAGAGCTTTACACTCTATGTAAAGGGGGCAGGGGTGAAAAAGCAGTCACTAGGAAGGAGCCTGAATGTGACAGGACAGAAATTGTGGGAGAGGAGTGTATTAGTAGGATCTTACAGTCTTGTGTCCTGTCAAAGGAGAAGGACACCCCATAATACAGGAAGAACACAAATGTTCTGGGGGGGTTAGAAACATCTGAGTGTGCTTAGGAGGGTGTTAGGGCTTCTCCCACCCAAAAGGTGGCTCAGCTGAGGTGTATCTATACTAATGCACACAGCTTCGGCAACAAACAGGAGGAATTGGTGGCCTTTGTGCACATGGAAAGCTATGATATAGTTGCCATTACAGAAATGTAGTGGGATGAGTTATGCAACTGGAGTACTGCAATTGATGGTTATCAACTAGTCAAAAGAGACAGGCAAGGTAGGGTGGGGTGGCCCTCTACGTTAGGGAGAATTATGAATACTTAGAGCTTAATGGTGGTGGACAGGGTTGAGACTTATGGGTTAAAATCAAAGGAAAGGCTAATAAGACAGTTGTTCTTTGTGGGAGTCTGCTACAGACCACCCAACCAGGATGAAAAGACAGGTAAGATACTTTATAGACAGTTGAGTGAGGTCTCTCAATCTCTACCCCTTGTTCTCATGGGGGATTTAAACTTTCCGGACATTCACTGGAAATATAATTCAGCAGTGAGGGAACAGTCCAGGAGGTTTCTCAACTGTGTGGGAGATAATTTCCTGACACAGATGGTGAGGAAGCAAACAAGGGGAAATGCAGTCCTTGACTTGCTACTTGTTAACAGAGAGGATCTTGATGGGGAGGTGATGGTTGGAGGCTGTCTTGGACTAAGCGATCATGAAATATAACAGTTCTCAATTCTCGGAGAAGCAAGAAGTGGGGCCAGCAGAACTACCACCTTGGACTTCCGGAGGGCAGACTTTGGTCTCTTTCAGAACATGTTTAAGAGTCCCTTGGGAGATTGTTCTGGAGGACATGGGAGCCCAGGAAGGCTGGGCATACTTTAAAGAATTGATTACAAAGGTGCAGGAGCTGACTATCCCCAGGTCACGTAAGACAAGACAACAGGGTAGGAGACCAGCTTGGCTGAACCGAGAGCTTTGGTTGGAACTCAGGAGTAAAGGGAGAGCTTATAGTCTCTGGAAGGTGGGGCAGGCAACTTATGAGGATTACAAACATGCGGTGAAGTTATGCAGGGAGAAAATTAAGAAGGCCAACTAGAATTAAAATTGGCTACAGTGGTGAAGGATAACAAAAAAGTTTTTGTAAGTACATTAACAGTGAGAGGAGGGGTAGGGGTTATCTCAACATGTGGTTAGATGCAGAGGGGAATAACGTGACCAGTGATCATTATAAGGCTGAGGTGCTTATTGCCTTCTTTGCCTCAGTCTTTAGTAGTAAGATTAGTAGTTCCCTGGGTGCAGAGCCACCTGAGCTGGAAGATAGGGATGGGAAACAGAACAGACCCTTCATAATCCAGGAGGAAATCGTTATGAACCTACTTCATGATCTGGACGCTCATAAATCTATGGGGCCAGATGGATCACACCCTAGAGTACTGAGGGAGGTGACAGATGTGGTTGCCAAGCCACTCTCCATAATCTTTCAACAATCTTGATTAACTGGGGTTGTCTCATTGGACTGGAGGCTGGCAGATGTGACGTCCATCTTCAAGAAGGGCCACAAAGAGGATCCTGGCAACTACAGGCCTGTCAGTCTCACTGCAGTGCCAGGGAAGGTTATGGAACAGATCATCTTGAGAGCCACCATGGAGCAGTTAAAGGTCACCCAGGCAATCAGGCCCAGTCAGCAGGTTCATGAGAGGCAGAAACTGCTTGGCAAACCTGATCTCATTTTATGGTAAGGTGACCTGCTTAGTGGATGAGGGAAAGCCTGTCAATGTAGTCTATCTGGACTTCAGTAAGGCCTTTGACACTGTCCCCCACAACATCCTCATGAATAAGTTGGCCACCCATGGCTTGGACAGGCAGGTACTCTGCTGGGTGGAACACTGGCTGGATGGCTGGGCCCAAAGAGTTGTGGGCAGTGGAGCCAAATCCAGTTGGAGCGATGTCCCTCAGGGCTCAGCGCAGGGGCCACTCCTGTTCAACATCTTTATCAATGATCTTGATGAGGGGATTGAGGGCACCCTCAGCAAGTTTGCAGACGACACCAAGTTGGGAGGGAGCATCGATGCGCTGGAGGGTAGTCAGGCTGTACAGAGGGACCTTGACAGACTGTATCAGTGGGCTGAGGATAATTGTGTGGGTTTCCATAGTGCCAAGTGTTGGGTCCTGCATTTTGGTCACAACAATCCCATGCAACATTACTGGCTTGGGGAAGTGTGGCTGGAAAGCAGTCTGGCAGAAAAGGACCTGAGAGTTCTAATTGACAGGCGGCTGAATATGAGCCAGCAGTGTGTCCAAGTAGCCAAGAAGGCCAATGGCATCCTGGCCTGTATCAGAAACTGTGTGTCCAGCAGGAGTAGGAAGGTGATTGTCCCCCTGTACTCAGCACTGGTGAGGCTGCCCCTTGAGTACTGTGTCCAGTTTTGGACAGCTCAGGACAAGAGAGACATCGAGGTGCTGGAGCGAGTGCAGAGGAGGGCAACAAAGCTGGTGAAGGACCCAAAGAATAAATCTAATGAGGAGAGATTGAGACAGTTGGAGCTGTTTAGTTTGAGGAAGAGGAGGCTTAGGGGAGACCTCATCGCTCTCTACAACTATCTGAAAGGACATTGTAGAGATGTTGCTGCTGGTATCTTCTCACAGGTAATTAGCGACAGAACCAGACAGAGTTTTGTGATTCTGTGACTCATGGAATCATAGAATGGCCTGGATTAGAAGGGACCTCCAAAAGTCATTTAGTCCAACTCCCCTGCAGTGAGCAGGGACATTGTCATCTAGATCAGGTTGCCCAGAGCTTTGTCCAGCCTCCCTGGAATATCTCCAGGGATGGGGCCTCAATCACCTCCCTGGGCAACCTTTTCCAGTGTGCAACCACCCTCCTGCTAAAGAACTTCTTTCTCATATCCAAGTTCAATCTGCTCTTCTCTAATGTGAAACCATTGGCCCTTGTCCTGTCACTCCAACCCTTCATAAATAGTCCCTCTGCAGCCTTCTTGTAGTCCCTTCAGGTACTGGCAGGTGGCTATCAGGTTCTCCCTCCGGAGCCTTCTCTTCTTCAGGCTGAGCATCCCTAGCTCCCTCAGCCTGTCTTTGTAGCAGAGGATTTACACAGCCTTGTTTTATGTGAATTTGTATTTTGTGCTTGAATTTCACTCTCTGTCTATTGTGAAGACTTTTTGTCAAGAAAAGGCATTTTACCTTTTTCCTAAAGATCTCTGCAACGTCTCCTTTGTGTGAGTTTTCTGGTGGTTGAGAAGCAAAGTCCGTGGTTCCCCTTTTCTTTGACAAAGCTGCTCAAGTCTGTCTCTTCACAGCAACTTGGGCTCGAAAGCTTTGTGTTGGTTGAGTGAAACTGGACAATGGGGGTTAAAATTGTTAGTGGAGGATAAATGGAAAAACATAATGAATGATGTCTGGCCCTTCCCTGGAATGTTGGTTGGGGCTCTGGGCAACCTGGCCTGGTGAGAGATGTCTTTGCTTGTGGCAGGGGTGCTGGAACTAGAAGATCTCTGAGGTCCCTTCCAAGTGAAACCGTTCTGTGATTAAATGAGGCTAATTGTTCAGAATATTCACACAGTTATAAAATAATAAAAATTATAAAATAAAACTTACCAGAGTACTGCAAAATGTTACCTGGAAAGGGAATCGCTTCCTCCCTTCTGCACATGTTGCTTAGCAGGAGCAATCCCAGACAGCAGATCACAGGGTTTAGGTAATCCTTTTTCTGGGTTTCTACTGCTGTGCTTGTTCAGTCACTGCAGGATAGGGCTTACGGAAGTCTTAGAACAAGCTCAGCCCTGCTTTCTTAGCCTTTCATCAGCTCACTGCAGGAGAGACAAGCTGGCTGCTGGGTGATAGCTCCAAAACTGCATCTTTGGGTCAGATCTCTACTGTTGGCGACAGCTGGATGTCTCACAGCTGAGAAAGATCTGTAAAAGTCAGCGGGCAGAAGCAGAGAAGAGCATGAAGCATCCTGTCTGGCTCTCTACCGCTGCCCTTTCTGGTGTGAGCACTTGGTCAGATGTGGGGTTATGTGGGTTGTTTCCATTAGCAGAACTTGATGAAAGGACTCATGTATTTTACATGCACTTTTTTATTTAAAAAGAACACGTAATGTTCCATTTTATTAAGCATGGCAGGAGCTGAGCAGTGGGGGAGAGACGTTCTCCCTCTCGGCTTTGCATTTTTTAAGTCCTTTTTAGCAAATCTGAAATAGCCTCTAAGTAGCTGTTGGTCTTCATTCAGGCTTCCTTCTGCTTTCTCCCCACTAGCCTGGTCTCTGCTGCTTCTTTGCCTCGGGCACACAAGTCACTATAAAGCAGTAGCAAACAAAAACCTCTCCATTCACTTCTGCTTTCTATATTGTTTCAGGTTCCTAATAATTTCCACAGGGTGGCCCAGCACCCCAGAGTGAATCTTCTGTGACAAGGGCTGTGTAAACTCTGGCATATGCCCCAAACATGTTCTAATAGATTTATTTATTAGGTTATTTTACTTCTTAACTAATAGGTTATTTAACTTCTTGTACTGCTGTGAAGAGGTTAATGGGGGTTTGGAGGGGATAGATTGTTGTGCTCAGGTGTCCCAGGAACGTCTGGTGAGTCAGGTCCTTTGCTAGGTCCATTGTTGTGCCTGAGTAAACTGAGATTTCAGTACAGTTTTGCTCCACTGGATTAACTGAAGGTAAACGCTGTAACACTGGTGGAGTGTCGCAGGGTACCAATAAGGGAAGGTGTGAGAGCCTGGAGCTATAACACCATGAGCTACAGAAGTTGTAGACCATGGAACTGTCACTTCTAAAAGTGCTTTGGCACTTTCCAAAGCCCTTCTCCTCAGTAGGCTTGCGGTCAGTGCTAGCCCAGGAGCAAGCAGTTCTCTAGTAATTCTTTACTTCAAGCCCAAGACATAGAAAGGTGCAGAAGAAGAAAGGATAGGAGTCTCAGAATTGAGCAGAGGATGCTGCGTGGATCAGCAGGAGGGAAGGAGCAGAAAGTCGAGGTTTGCCTGCCTGCAGCGTAAGAGCTGCTGTCTCTGCTGTTGCCCAGCTCTGAAGACATCTCATAGAGTCATAGGGTTGGAAGTGACCTCTGAAAACTATCTAGTCCCCAACCCTCCTGCAACAAGCAGGGCCATCACACACCGGATGAGATTGCCCAGAGGCCCAGCCAGCCTGACCTTGATGGGGCCTCCATCATCTCTCTAGGCAGCCTGTTCCAGGGATCCACCAGCCTTGCAGACCTCACTGCTACCTCCAGTACCATCTACCAAGAGAGTGAGTGGAGATCCATGCTGGATGTTCCTCATCCTACCTGGAGCTGAGCTGGAGACAGTGCTGGATGCTTTGACGTGGGATTTGTGTACCCCGGCATTTTAGATTTACCCAGCCCTGGGACAGCAGCCTGCACCAAGTGCATATCACTAGGCTTGAATTTTGAGGCAAATAGTGACAGTAATTCAGTACAAGACTGGGGACGTGAGGTGAGGGAGTGTGTCTCAGGTGTGTATTTCTGCTATAACATGCAAACAGGTCACAGAATGATTGAGGCTGGAAAAGCCCTCTGAGCTCATCCAGCCCAGCTCAGGACCTAACATCACCACATCAGCCAGACCAGGGCACTGAGGGCTACAGCCAGGCTGTCCTTAAACACCCCCATGGATGGAGACTCCACCCCTGGGCAGGAAAGACTCCAGTGTCTTTCCTTGAAGTGCTTCCTTATACCAAACCTAAACCTTGATGAACAGTTGCAGCAAAATCTGATTCCATAGCAACTGATGAGCATTTTGGATCTATATTTTCAAAGTATTTTCATCCTCAAATTTCATTAGAGCCAACAAATCTTTGAGTGCCCCAAACTCAATAGGCTGTGGCACTGTCAGGCTGCTTTAAGTATCGCCCTCCCCACTGCTGGTGGCTGGAGCAGCTGTGCTTTTGTTTTACAATTAATATTCAGATAAAAAGTTGTAAGGTACTGTAGGCATAGATATTTCATCTTGTCCCCCTACGCTGCTTTATTGCTGAGCTTGGTGCTAAGTTAGTCATTCCCACTGAAATGCAGATAAAACACTAATGTGAGCAGTTTAAATCTACATTTTTCCTAAGCTCCCGTGGTCGGGATGACTGTGTTCTAGCGATTCAGAGTTATTTACCTCTCCACTTCAGCTGAGTGCTGCTGCACATGATAAATGAGGGAAATAAAAGTGCCTTTTGGGCCCGAATAACTGTGCAGGAAACCTAATCATTCGCACTAGCATAAAATAATTGAGCAAATGGAACTGTGCTATCTCAGCCTAATAAGAAATTTCTGAACCCTGCACCACAGCTGGCCAAAGCCTCTTCAGCCATCATTCAAGCCTTGCCTTTTTTCCTTCTTTCTTTTCCTAGCAGGTTTGTTTCTTGGCCTGCATCAGGAATAGTGTGGCCAGCAGGAGCAGGGAGGCGATCCTTCCCCTCTATTCAGCTTTGGTGAGGCTACACCTCGAGTCCTGTGTCCAGTGTTGGGCCCCTCATGGCAAAAGGGACATTGAAAGGCTGGAGAGGGGACAGAGGTGGCTACCAAGCCAGTAACGGATTTGGAACAGGCATCATGTGAGGAATGTCTGAGGGATCTGGGGATGTTTAGCCTGGAGAAGGGGAGATTGAGGGGAGACCTCACTGCTTTCTGCAACTACTTGAAAGCAGGTTGTAGAGAGGTGGGGGTTGATCTGTTCTCCCCAGTGACCAGTGATAGGATGAGGGGAAATGGCCTTAAGCTGCACCAGGGGAGGTTCAGGTTGGATGTCAGAAGGAATTCCTTTCCTGAAAGGGTTGTCAGGCACTGGAACAGCCTGCCCAGGGAGGGTAGATACTGTGTTGGGCAACAGGGTTTAGTGGTGCTGATAGGGCTAGGAAAGCATTGGACTTGATGACCTTGAAGGTCTCTTTGTTCTGTGATTCTACACTTAACATGGAACAAAACTTGCAAGCAGCACCCCGTTTTGTTGGTTTAGAGTTTATTTCCATTCTTGTTCTGGACACAAAACAGTACTATTTACCTTTCTGCCATGATAGCTGGCACTGCTTCACCTTCTTGGTAAAGATGTTGGAATTGGTGGCACTTTTCCTCAGGAGACAGCAGATTGCTGGCACTAGGCTTGGATTTTCCTGTCTTCAGAGGACACAGCTATGTCATCTATGCCAAACAGGATGCTGTCTTTAAAAGCAGATGTTACAGCCTCTGTCCCACTTTGCCTTCCTCCTGTTCCTTTCCTTCTCTTTCTGGCTCCCACAGAAGAAGCAGACAGAGATATTACTGTCCCATAAGAGTAATCTTTGCTCAACACTGTGATGGGCTTGTACTAGCCGAGGCAGTGACACCAGGGTGTGCATTTTCAAATGCCATTATTCTTACCAGCATTCCCATTCCAGGAAGAAGTTGTTAATCCACTGCTTTGCTGAGTTATGTCCCATGGAGATGTGCTTGTCAGTCTGAGGGAATTTCTCTGGGACTTAACTACTCCTGCTTGCTCAAGCAGGATGAAAATCTGGGGTTTCTGCCTCTAGTCCACACTGGCAGGAAGCTCCAAACAGAGATTCAATTCCATCTCAATTTCTTCTCCAAAGCACCATTTAGTTGCAGGTTTTGTGAGTTTATCAGAAGAGTCAATTTGTGCCCTAATCCCACCCCTTGATCCATTTCTAAGCCTTTCCAGTTTATCTTGCAGATGCCAAGGTGGCTCCTGGGGTAATTCAAACAGAAGTAGAGCCGAGGAGAGATGCAACTTTATTAGAGCCCTGGGATGGTGAAGAATTGCTTATCCTAGAGCCTGCTGGTTCACACAAGCACAGGGGCCATCTGTGAGTGCATCTCAGTTCTAGCTGCTGGAGTCCAACCACTACCTGAAATCTATAGATACAAAAGACTTCTTGGCCTCGTTAGGTCTTGATTGTGAGAGAGCTGGGTGTTGCTGGTGTGTTTTGCACAACCTTCTATACAGAGCTCCTGGCAGCCATGGGGATGAGCTGCCCCTGGTGAATGGGTGGCAGTGGGATACGCAGTCAGTCAGTCACCTTGCGCTGCTCTGGCTTCCTGCTAGCTGGAAATGCTGGGCTCAGCTTCGTGGCTACGGGTGCATTCAACATCATTTTGGGGTGGGAGAACAGATGGTGCATTTTAAAACCAATCCAGGACACACTTTCAGGTATAGGAGGAGTTGTGCTAATTGTTGCTCTCTCCTTTGGTGCCTGTTGGAACCAAATGTTAATGGGGTTGGGCACAATAGGTATTTCTCTCTTAGGTGTCCCTGTCTTTGGGCTGATGACAGCAAATGGAGACAAAATGGGGATGAATGTAACTATCCCTCTCCCCTGCAAGCAAAATACTCCAGTCTCGGCAGGGCGGGAGTCAGAACTTTGCTGATGAGCAGCTCTGCTGGGAGGGCAGTTGCTGACTTTGAGCAACACTGATGAAGTGATAGTGCTGCTGACAAAGGATGTGTGAGAGTTGCTGGGTGGTTGGGCACTGCAGAAATGTTTTGGGAGACCAAATTAGGAATAGCTTGGCTTTTGTCCCTGACATCCGGCCTGAAGCTGATGGGTATATTTTATGCTGACATCTTTCTGTCAAAGCCATCTATGGGAAAATGCATTTTCATTTCAGTGAATGTCTGGTTTGAAAAGGTTTTTAAAACATATTTCCAGCTCAAAGTGCATTTATAACTTGATGTTTAAGTTCTAATTAAAAAAAACTCTTCCAGATTTTACTGAAAATAGGCTAAAGTTGCTCAGAGGTGGTTTCAAACCCATTGAAGCAAACTCAGTAGGATAATTTCTTTTTTCCCTTAGATTTTTTTCATTCAGTAGCATTTTTTAGACTTTGGACATTTTGTTTAATTGTTCAATATTGAATTTGATGTACTTTCAATTCTCAACCTTTCTTTCGGAATGGCAGAGCAGTGCAGCTGCTTATCTACAGGGCACCATGTCCCAGCCTTTCCTTTGAGTGATGGGCGTGGGACACTAGTAGGAATTCTGGAGCTGTGACACCATGCAGGATGGGGGCAACACTGAAGTCTTGCTTGGTTGCCCTTCTCTTAACAACAGCTTGGGGATGGACACTTGTTCTTCTGCAGCAGGGTCACAGGTCAGCTTTCCTAAAGGGAAAAATCCCGTCCATTCATTGAGATCCTATCACAGCGCCCTCACGGAATGCTGGGTGGCGTGTAGCAAAGATAACTGCTATACCGGTATGAAGCCTGGGGCTTGTCGGGTTGTCTTTTAGAATTCCTAAGTAAAATGCTGTTTGGAAGTAGTGTGATGCTGGGTCTGGCTCTGTGTGCAGCTCTGTGGCTCCAAATGATGTTGCTGCTGGTTTCAGTGCCTGTGAATGAGCAAGGAGCAAGGCTGGTGGATCACTGCAAGTGCAGCCTGGTCACCTGCAACCTCGGGGTGAACTTTTTGCCTTCAAGAGACTTGAGGAACAAGACTGAGCTCCAGCTTGAGGTGTCAGGTTGAAGGGAGAAGCAGCTTGACTTAAAGGTATTTGCTTTTCCTATGGATCTCTTGCTGTTACTGGTGCATTGTCATCCTGCCTTTTCCCAAGAAGTCCCACAGAACCTGCTAAAGTTAAATCGGTGGGATTCAGACCACAAACAGTTTCTTTTACCGCTATTAGTTTGTTTGGAAAGTCAAAAAGCTGGAGCAATCAGAAATAATCCTTGGTGTCAAAACTATTATGAATTATTAAAAGGAACATGGCGACAGGAGCGACAGCTAATTCCTCATTCTGCAAATGAGCACGTCTGCTGTTATTGCTGCAGTAATTACCTCCAAACACGTAATACTTAATTACTTCCAGTGTGTCAATCTTCATAACAGTTTATTAGAAAATTCTAATGGATGGAGCAGCTGCTTCCACCAGCAAATCTATTTGTGGCTGAACCTGACATTCTGCTCTAAATATTATTCCACCTTGATCAACATTATTTCTCCGCGTATCTATCTCATTACAGCTGCAACAGATTGGGAAGGGAGGGCTTAGCCAGCTGCATTGGGAATTGCTCTGCTCACTCATGACTTCCAACTTCGTGCTGCTACAGCAAGTAGAAATATTTGCAACCAGTTTGTAAGGAGGAAGAAGTAGGAATGGTTGGTTCATGACCCTGGTCTTGGCTGTTTGAAATTTCAGCCATACAGATGGCTGGTTGATGATTCAGAGGCTCCTCCTTTGGGACTGACAACTGTATGAGAGTGTTGGTGCAAGTGGACAATATTCACTGGCCTCTGGGTGAGGCTTAGGGAAGGGGGTATGGACACGGCTGCTGTGTGCTGGTGTTACTGGGGGCAAGGCTGTTCCAAGAAGTAAGGAGAACATAGAGTCTTTCAGTTAAGAATTCCCAGTCACTGTTCATGCATTATTACTGGTGTGGATTGGCAAAAGCACTCTTGAAGAGTCAGGAGCTCCTCAGAAGTTCAGCCTTTGTGCAGCTCAGTGGAAACAGTGAGAGAAGCAGGATCAGTTTAGTCTGAAAAAAATTAATCAATCTGCTGTTTTGTGCAGAAAATGTTTTAAAAGCCCCAAATAAAGAAATACACCGACAGAAGCAACTGGAAAGCAGTGGTCTTTAACAGCACAATTTGCCTTAACTTGATTAATATTGAATTTTATAATGCAGTGTTTATAATGTGCTTCTGCATCGCTGTTTCTGTGCTTTGCAAAATCTGCTGGATCAGACACTGCCAAGACCTCCAGGAACATCCCTCCTACATCTCAGCAGCAGGAGTTTCCTGCCTGTAGAAGCACAAGGGTTTGAATTTTATCCTCCTACTTCTGCAATTTCTTTGGAGACAAAGACCATGTTAAAATGTACTTGTTTAGTCCTTGGACTGTCCTGCTTCGTGTCATAGCACTGACTGAGAAACTCCAGATCTTCTAGGCTCTTCTGAGTTGAAGAGCTGCCCGGTAGAGAGGGACCTGTGGGTGTTGGTTGATGGTGGCTGAACGTGAGCCAGCAGTGTGCCCAGGTGGCCAAGAAGGCAAATGGCATCCTGGCCTGCTTCAGCACTAGTGTGGCAAGCAGGACCCAAGAGGTGATCCTGGCCCCTATACTCAGCCCTGATGAGGCTGCACCTTGAGTACTGGGGGCAGTTCTGGGTACCACAGTACAGGAAGGACATCAAGGTGCTGGAGAGGGGTCAGAGAAGGGCAACTGGGCTGGTTAGGGGTCTGGAGAACAGGTCTGATGAAGAGAGGCTGATGGAGCTGGGGCTGTTCAGCCTGGAGAAGAGGAGGCTGAGGGGAGACCTGACTACTTTCTACAGCTACCTGAAGGTTGGGTGGAGTGAGGCAGGAGTTGACCTCTTCTCCCTAGGGACTAGCAATAGGACAAGAGAAAATGGGGTCAGATTGTGGCAGGGGAGGTTCGGATTGGATCTTAGGAAAAACTTCCTCCCAGAAAGAGTGGGGAGGCCTTGGAACAGGCTGCCCAGGGAGGGGATGGAGGCACCGTCCCTGGAGGGGTTCAACAAAGGGGTAGCCAGGGTGTTTCAGGAGATGGGTTAGTGATTGGAGATTGTAGGACAGGCAGTTGGACTTGCTGAGCCCAAAGGTCTTTTCCAGCCTTGATGATTCTACGATTCTAATACATCAGCACTGCTAATGAATTTGCATCCTATAGATATTTGGGGCCAAACACAGCAGAAACTCCAATTCCTGAGCTGGGACATGGCTCAGATTGTCCCTGTAGCAAACATGTATTGGTCCACCTCCACTATGAGCAACTGATGGAAAATTTGGGGTGAAGGCTTTGCAAAGATGAATTGAAATCAGACCCAATATTTATTCTGAGATTGTTGTGCCACGCGCTCAATCCCCTGGCTCTCCACAGTAAATCACTTGGGTTCCCCACACACCATCCTGTGTCACATCTCGACAGCACAGCTCAGAACACGCAGCTGTGTTTATGTGAAAGAGAAACTAATAAATTAAAAAATGATGAGTGGAAATGGAATCAGCTTGACGAATGCTCAGCAGTAGATTAACATATGCTGGATTTGCAAAAAAATAAATACTGTAACTCCAGTGTAGATGAGATACTGAAAGAGCTGAGTTTTCCTCAGCGTTCAGCCCATCTCGCTATGTTGTAACTGAGCACATTGCATTAGCTGCAGATATCCATATCGCTCTAATAACTTTCCAACTGCTGGACTCCTATCATTTGGAGTTAGATTTGAAGAGACACTTGAGACCTATAGAAGAAAGAAAAAAACCCTCACTGAAACCCAATAGCACATGTAACATGCTTTCACAGCTTTTGTCAGTGGGACCTTTCCTTTGAGCTGTGTAATTGAAAAGCAGTGCAGGAGCACAAAATATTACAGGAGCTGAGGAACGCTGCGGCGACGGGCTCGCAGCCCGCCAACCAAAACGTGATGGTTTATCACGGGGAATTGCAGGCTTCCCAGTCCCTTTTAATCCTTTTGTTGCTTTTTAAACAAACTCTCTGTCCTAATTTATAGATGAGAAATAAGAAAAAGCTGTTTGCGTTCTCTGCTGAAGAATCGTCATTATCTGCAGCAGCCCAGAGAATAAACTGAGGGTGCTGCTGAATATCCCCCCTTGCTCCTGGTGCTCCCCTTTGTGAGATACAAGGCAATGAACCATCACAACACATTCCCTTTATTTCACTTTTAGGAAGCTGTGAGTAAGCTTTAAGCTTCCCTGTTTAAGTCCCTTGGCTTTGAATTCTTTCTCTTCCTTATTTTAATATTTTCCAAATTGAAGCCCCAAAGCCAAACCTCTTTTGTGCAGATCAGGAGGTAATTCAGTCACACGTGTGTCCTTTAGAACAGGCATCAATTTCAAGAGGAATTTTACACCATTTTGTACAGGCTAGGAGTGGGCATGTCATGGTAAGATGTTTTTCTTCCCGCTTGGACTGCTCTGAGGAGCAGGCACAGTCTGTATAACATCTGACCGGCTGAAAAATCCATGAGAAGGTCACAGATGTAATTCTGTCACCAATCTTAAAGACTAATTCAGCCAAGGCCATTGAAGGGAGAGGAAAAAAACCCCTTACTGGTCAGAAGCCAGAGAGAACTTTGCTAACCCACAGGCAGCATCCGTAGCATTAAATGAAACATACAAGTTTAAACATACAAACCTTTATGTTTCATGACATCAGCTTTTTACTCTCAGAATTAGTGGAAAACTGCCAGAAGTAAGAACAAGGATTCTCCTTAGGCTGGGCTGAACTCACTGCTCCTCTCTTTTACACCGCTGGACAGCAGATATCTCTCTCTGTGCTGTGACTGTTGTTGTCCCAAATTCAAATTGGGGTAGAGCAAACCTGGATCCAGCCTTAACTTTCCATGGTGTGGAAATGTTTGAAGGATAGAATCACAGAATCATCAAATCATCAAGATTGGAAAAGACCTTCAAGGTCATCAAGTCCAACTGTCCGCCCTACAACCACTAACCCATCTCTTAAAACACCTTGGCTGCTCCTTTGTTGAATCCTTCCAGGGCTGGTGCCTCCAACCCCTCGCTGGGCAGCCTGCTCCAAGGCCTCCCCACTCTTTCCAATCACTGTATTGACAAGGATCAGATGATGATGATAACAATCCAGTTGCTTCTCTTCTTCAAGGACCAACAACAGTCCTTTTAATGTAAGATTTTCTGGAATTGGGTAATCAAGAAGCCCGTAATTTTGAAGACACATTGAGAAAGATGTGATTGTTGTATCTAAGCCCTGAGTCTGCCAGTCATCAAGTGTCAGCTTGTTTTAGAGTGGTGGTTCTTGGAAAATTGTTTAAAGAAACAAACCCCAGACAAGAAAGCAAGGCTCCCCGCCATCTCCAGTGGTTTCAGGCCACGGTGTCTGTCTGGAAATCAATATGTATTTTATTTAAAATTTCACGCTAGGTTTCCTCCTTCAGGCTCGGCACCTGATATGCAAGCGGCTGCAGCAAAGCTGAAGAGAAGGGTTGGGGGAGTTCAAGCCAAAGCCTTCTCTGAGGTGATGGAATAACTTTTCTTTGACTCAAGTGCGCTGCGCTTGACCTCCTGTACTTGGCTGAGTCCGTGCTGGCAGGGATGTGCTGAATAAAAATATCAGCTGTAGGTATGAGGGAAATGAGTTCAGTTGGGTTTCTACTGATCTCCCTACAGACAAGCTCAATTCTCATCTGGCCAACCATTCCACCTGCTGTCTCCACTCTACTGTCTCCACTCTGTTGCTTGAGCTGTGCTAAGACACACAGACTCGTTTGGTAGGTTGCTCTAGGACTTGACCCCTTCTTGCTGAAGGAATATTTTTCCCATCTCTGGTAAATGGACTTCCATCCCCAGGTTTTTCTTCATATGTGAGCCCATTCTTTCTCTGGCTCTATGGAGTGGGGAGCAGGGGTCATGGTCTTCCAGAAGGCACTTAGCCCACCTGCACCCCAGTGTGCTCGCCCCGTGCTCTGCTTAGGGAAGGAGGGTCTCTGAGCAGACATGATGCAGTTTAACAGAAGAGCTGACAGAATGTGGAAGAGGACTTGTTTCTAAAATAAAAATAAAGACAAGATAAGCTTGTCTTTATTTTCAGTCTCAGTTGGCTTAATAAATCCAGAGCTTATCTGCAGGCCTTCTCCTGATTGCATCCTTTGGTTATCATGGCCAAGACCTGCACTGACAGTATTTTTGAAGCTGTGGGGAATCATCAGTGTGGTGTCTTTATGATCTGCTCTGGTGAAAACTGTCTTGTGAGTGTTTTTCCTAGCAAACTATCCTCACTCAGCACTTGGCTAATGGGGTGCTCCAGCCCTGTGCTGTTTCTAGGCGATGCAGTGGTGCTGAAGGGAAGGCTATCTCAGATAGTCCTACATGCAGTGCTTGCCTGTGTCCACTAGGCGTTGGCCTTTGAAGTGCAGGCAGTGATGTTGTGCAGAGCAAAAGGAGACTTTGTGGGTGACAGACTCGGTGTGACTCTGTGCTCAGATGTGCAGCCGTGGCAGAACCCCTGTGGGGAGGTGGTAAATCACAGAATGCTTTGGGTTGGAATGGACCTTTACAGGTCATTGAGTCCAACCCAACAGTGAGCAGGGACATCTTCAACCAGAGCAGGTTGCTGAGAGCCCCAAGGTCCAGCCTAGCCTGGGATGGTTCCAGGGATGGAGCTTCTCCCATGTCTGGGCAACCTGGGCCAATGTCTTACTACCCTTATGGTAAAAAATGTCTTCTCTAAGTTCTGGTCCAAATTTCCCCTTCATTTAAAACCATAATCTCTTGTCATCACAACAAACTCTGCTAAAAAGATTGTCTCCATCTTTCTTGTCCCAGGGTGCCTTCCCAGAGGAGTTGGAGTTTAATGCAGATTGAATGTTGCTGGGAAGATCCTGAGCTGGGAGTCACTGGAGACTGGAAGGGTATTCTGCAAAACCATTGCTTGAGCTATTTCTAAGCATTTGCTGATGGTTATTCTTAGAAATGAGTCAGTGGGTTAGTGAAATCTTTGGGCTGATCCAGTACATTGCTTCTGTGTTCCTGAATAATTGGCATGCTAAACACTGCTGTTAATTGCACTGGAACCTGGAATGATTAATTCTAATTATTATGCAGCATTTCTGCAGCGTGTCAAGCCCACCAGAAACAATATCTGGTAGGTACTCAGCATTCAGATATGGTTACAGCAGGAGATAACTGCTGATTTCTGTTGTTCTGGGAGCAGTGGTTATTTCCCCTGTATGTGTTGGGCTGGTTCCTTGTGCAACATGATGTAAAGTTTGCTGGATGCTCAAGTCAGGCCCTTCAACTGCTTGTAAATCACTGTATTTTCTAGCTTCTGGAGTCTAAACCTGACCTCTGGGTTCTGGATGGCTGCTCACAGCACTAATTTTTCCAGTTTGGTGACAAGCCACCTTTGCTTTGGAGCAGCGGGCTACGAGGTGGCGATTCCCACCTCAGAGAGATGGCAGGTAGCAGGAGGAAGTTCCACTTGTTGCCCCACTAGATTAGAGCTGTGTCCTTGGAGAAAGGGACAGAGCATGCTTGGTTCTTGTTCAGTTTTCATGCAGTTATCACAGAATTATTAAGGCTGGAAAAAACCTCTGAGATCATCAAGTCCAGGCCATCACCACAATATTTTCTTGGGAAACACAGGTGCCAACCTCAAATGGGAATTTCACATTGAGATACCTGCGTTACCTGTTCCAGTCACACTTCACAGCTGAGGGTGCTAGGACAGTGAGGTGTGGGGTTTTGAACGGGCAATGGCAGGGGAAGCATGGCTCTGTCAGGTGCACCACAGAAAAATGGGGTGAATTGCTGCTTCAGTGCTTTAACTTACATCCTGTGTACTGCAGGATTAGCAGATGTGTGACAAGTCCCGTGGAGAGGCTGCTGCCTGGCAGAATGTGCTTCACAGCAGCTGATAACTTACTTGTGTACCTACTCTTCACTATTTTCATTTTTCAAGATAATTTTTAATGAGTCTCTGATGAGCCGTGCAGGGGCTCCTGACTTATTCTCACAGTAAAAGTGAATTGGAAGGTTCCTGGGGCACTGCAGGTGGGTTTCTGGGGCAGCAGCACCTGCCTTTTACTTTGTGCTGACCTGCTGGGGATGGCCCTTTGCAGCAGAGGAGAGTGAGCAGGAGAGGGAGTTGATTAGGCAGATACAGCTTTCCATCTGCTTGTTTCCACTGATGATTTTAAGACTCATAACAAGCAAAATGTTAGTCTTCATGGAGATGTTTTATTTCTCTTTTTGTTTCCTCTGGCAATCCTGTCTGAATTAATAGACAGCTGAGGAGCTACTGACTGTGGCCACATAGATGTTGCTTACAATATAATCGTTGGCCTTTGGGCAGACCTGCAGCACTTACTAAACACTAGTCTTGCGGTGGTGTGGTGATACACGCAGTTACAGCTCCTCGTTTACAGGGAATGTCTGATTTAAGCAGAATTATATGGGTGGTTGGGATAAGGAGCGTTCTCCAATCCAGTCTTGCTGAACAGACAATTAGCAAGATCATTAAACTGCCTCATTATTACCATGATAATTACAGGATTAACACACTTCAATATCTCTAATTTGTTTTGTAATATAAGCAAGATGGGAAGATGATTTTGCTGTATTTGAGGCTTCTGGACAGCATCAGGAATCAGGGATTCTTGGTAGTTAAAGAGCAGTGGGGATGAGATGGCTGGAGTGGGGTGTGCTGGGGGCATGTGGAGCTGCCAGCCCCTGAGGAACACCATAGGCAGTCCTTTTTACTCCAGTTTTGGATTAAATCTAGTCTGTGTGCTTGGTGCTGCTTTGGGCCTGGGAAGAATTTGCACATCAGTTGCCTGTGGGCAAATCATTGCATCAAGGGAAAACCTCCTGCCATGTGGGACATTTTGATGGCTTCAGAGGCACTGCCAAGGAAATGCATGGCCTAGAGTAACAGAGTGAAACTTTGTGTAATGCATCAGAAAAAATGGGTTAGGGGTGACCTGGCTGTGCTGGGTTGAAGGTTGGACTTGATGATCTTAAAGGTCTCTTCCAACCGGAGAGACTCTGTGATTCTCTGTCCATGGGAGCAGGTGTCTTCTCCTGCAGCTCACCTATTGACACTGGAGCTGGAAAGGCAAATACTGGAGCTGGAGACTGACAGTGAAACCCTTTTATACTTTGCATAGTAGCTGAAGCCTGTTTCTGGAGTGCAGTGGGATGCATGAAGCTGTGCCAGGATGGGTTCAGGCATCCTAGTGAGGGAAGGTGGCTAGTGGCACCTGCTAGAAATGCTGGCACTGTTCATATTATCACTGAAGGACTCTTCTGGGCTCTGTCAGGGACATGCTGCAGGATCATTCTCAACAAGTTCAGTCAAGTATTTGCCATTGATGTGGCTCTTGCTTCAGGTCACCTCAAAGGTTTTCACCTTTAAGGTTGCGTCACCATCACCAGTGAGGTGACAAACTTCCTCCCATAGCCTGCTGCCCAGGATACAGTAGCTGGGGAAACAAGACAGGTTCCTGTGTTTAGGGATGGATTGTACACCACCGTAACCATATTGCTATCCACTGGGAATTGCCTCTTTAAGAGAGAAAAGAAGGCTTGAGGCTCTCAAGAGGAAAGTATCTGAATAGAAGAGCTTGCCATAGAGTGTGGGTATTCTGCCAGTGAATTTGAAGGAAAACTCCCACGTTTTACCATGTTAATTTATCTGGTAGAAGAGAAGAGAGGAAGTGGCCACCCCAGGTGACTGGCTGTGACAGACTGATGAGCTGCTCAGAGTAACTGTGCTGGCTTTGTGTAGTGCAGCAAAGCACCATCCTTGAGGGCAGCCTAGTAGGAATTTACCTGAGAAATTCCCTTGGATATCAAAATGGGCTGAGGCAGAGGTAGCTGTGCATCCACACACAGCCAGAATATCATCCATATTAAATAGATCTACAACAGCTACATATGCTAATACGCAGCGGGTCTGTGCGCTCTAGGAATCATTTACTCCAGAGATGAAGTAGTAGGTGCAGAGTTTGATCACGATATCAAAGGGAATCCAGGACCTGTCAAGTCTGACTCCTCCATGTTCTTCTGAACATTTTAACATGAAAAGACAAGGCAGAAACAGGTCTGAAGTTATTAACAATGACAGGAGCCTTCCCCAGCACTCCTTGCTTGTTTTCTCCTAATGAGCTTTGGTGGGATGGATTATCTGATGAGGCGCTGTTGCTGTGATGCTGAGACGTGGAGCTGGTTACACCCACAGGCTTGTTAGTGGTGGGACAGAGCTTGGGCAGCTGTTTGCTAGGGGTTATAGAGACCAAGTTTGTCAGCAAAGAAACACAACATGAGCACATCACCTGTTGGGAGCTGAGGACTGCTAATGTGAGTTCAAACACTCTGACAGGACTGGGAACACTGGGAGAGAGAGTGCAGGGAAGCAGATGAAAATCTGAACTGGTTTCTCTTTGAGCAAAACCATTCTCAGCAGTAATTGCATGGCAGGAAGATAATTCTGTTGGGATATAACCTCAACTGTGTCTGTCCAGGCTGATGCTGTGGGCTGTGAGCTAATTCCTGTATCGCAGCTCTCATGCATTGCAGCCCTGTTGGCAAGGCTGGATTGCAGTGAGAGGAGTTTGAAAACATCCCATGACATTGTGTCAGAACACAGCACGATGAGTACAGCTTGTGACGGGCCGAGCATGTTAGAGAAGGCCTGGTGTGGTCCCAGCTTGCCGAGGAGAAGTTCTGTTATCAGCCATTGTCTGTCACCGATATATTGTGGCTGTAGAGGAAAAGAGTCAGGTCAGAATGGGATGGGTGCTTCTCAGGGCACTTTTCTAGGATCATGGCTCAGTGGGAAATACGTCTTGCAAAAAACATCACTTGTCTCCCTCAGCAGATCAGGTGGATCTCTGCTGCTGCTTGGTCTGGGCAGAGGCTGTGCCAGCAGTAACACTGGGACTCAAACTCAACAATGGTGACGGCAACTAACGTGCCCTTTAACTGGGAGAAGGGCCATCTCGCTTGGTTTTCAGCCAAGGCAGGACTAGTCTGGCTGCTCGCTGGCATGGTGGAGTGATTCTGTCCTGGGAGAGCCATGGCGGTAGGAGCTGCAGTGCACTTGCTGAGCACTGAATAAAACATTTCCCTTCCCCTTCCCCGGCACTGCCTGCTAAGAAATGCAAAGCTATCAGAATCAGCACTGGAGCTTTGCTGTGTTCTGTGTTCCCATTGTGCTTCCAGTTCCTGCACTACTGGTTAGCTGCAGCTGCAACTGCAAAGTTTAGGTGCAAGAGGAACCAAGCAGGCAGTCACAACCGTTTGTTGTTGCCCAGCTGCTCTATAGTTGAGGACCCAAGCTCTATATCTGGAGCTTGACTTGGATCCCAATTTTCTTCACTTTTGTTTATGGCAATGACTTCTTGTCTGGTATCCACTCACATGCAGCTTCATGCAAGAGCTCTGCTGTTTTCAGCATGGGTTCTACCATATATAGGCTGAGAGAGCTGAGGTTGTTCAGCCTGGAGAAGAAAAGACTCTGGGGGGACCTTAGAGATGCCTTCCAGTACCTGAAGGGAACCTACAGGAGAGGGACTTTTCCCAGGGGGATAGAGTGATAGGACAGGGGGAAATTATTTTAAACTGAAGGAGAGGAGGTTCAGACTGGATCTTAGGAAGAAGTTCTTGGGTGCAAGGGTGGAGAGACAGAGAAGCTGTGGCTGTCCCCTCCTCCCTGGAGGAGTCTGTTTGAGAGGTGTTGCTGCCGATGGCAGGAGGTTGGAGTAGATGCTCTCTAACGTTCCCTTCCAACCTGGGCCAGCCTGATTCTGGGTGAATTGCTGGGTGTGTGGATCAGGTTTGGTGGATTTCCCACTGATTTCAGCAGAAGATGGATCAGGCCAGTGATGTGTGAGGCTGTGGCACAATTCTTACAGCCCATCATACATGAGAAGTGCACGGGCACAAAAAAGGTGCTAAAACTCCTCTGTGTTTTATGCTGCTATTGAACAAAGAAGTGGTAGATGTACAGAGCTGCTTCTTCCTCTGAAGAACAAAGAAACATCTCCAAGGGTTTTCTTCAGAAAGATCAAAGTTTGTTTGCACAAACCTCTGTGAACTGAAAGTCCAGGAGTTCAAGGGTGCTGAGGCCATCTTCTGGTAAGGAAAAGGCAAATCTGGTCTGTCTTGTTCTGCCTCCCCCCACCTCCCTTGCCTTTCTTCTCCTTAATCAGGAAAGAAAGTAAATGTGGCCAAACTGGAGTGCAAAATGCAATCTGACATAGACTCAACAGAGTTCCGGGGATCTAGGAGCTGGTAAAAGGAAATGTTCACAGCTTTTCAGGTAAAGTTTTAACTCTGTGATCTCAGATATTCCACTCCGTGGTGTGACCTGGGTGCTGAAATCTTTACTCTTTCAGGACAGGGCCCCTGAGACTGCTGTGCAAACCTGTGTCTGCCCTTGGGATGTCTTACTGGGTGCCACCAGCACCAGTGGGAGCCTGGGACTGGCCCTGAACTGGCCCAAGCTGTAGCACTGCTGGCTCTTTCAGCAAGTTGGTGTATTTCTGTTTGGGTCCAACCAATGTGAAGCAGAATGTTGGAGTCAGGCTGCTGGCAGGGAATGAAACAGCGTTAGCAAGGCACCAGTATCATGGTGGACTGTGGTTGGCTGCCGTAGGGATGATGAGAGCTGCTTACAGGCAGTTTCCAAAGTGCAGGGTTTCAGAAGGAGGAGAAAGGGGCTGACCCATCTCCAGCAGCCATCATAATGCAGAAGCAGTGTGGGAGGGTGGTGGGCTCCCAGATGGGGGCGAGTCAGGCTGAGTCCCCACTCTGCCTGTGCTGGGGATGGTGCCCATCCTGCCTACGTGTGTGTGCAACAAACCCCCAATGAGAAAAGGCTCCCCGTTTCTCACAGGAATGTTTTTGATGGGGGTTTTTTGGGAGTGGGTTTTTTTTTCCCCAGATGCAGGCCAGGCTGGATCTCAGATACCTGAAAACCTCTGCAAAGCATCTTGCTTTTATTTCAGACTGGTAATGCAGGTGAACTCTACAGCAGCAGCAGAGCCTAAGCAGCTGTTTTTTGCTTTAGCTAGGGGCTCTGGCTTTTTTTGTGTTTAATATTTGAGCAGCAGATGGAGCAAAGGACCAGACAAACACTTGCTGGATCAATGTGCTAAAAGGAGATGGAAGGATAGGAGAGGAAGAGGAAAATCAGACTGCTGCAGTGTGGTCCCCTGTAGCAAAGGGACCATGAAAACAAGAGCTGGTTGTCACAGAGGGCTGAGGGGTGTTGTGGGCAGCTCAGGGGCCCTTTTCCAGAGGCAGCTTTTCTTAGACTGCTCCATCCAAGTCTTGTCCAATGCTGGAGGGCAGCAGTTGTATGAGATTTTGGGCAGCCAAGCTGCGAGAACTGAAATGAATAGTGCTTGTGAGAAGTGCATATGGTTTCACATTAGAGAAGGGCAGATTGAAATGGGATGTTAGGAAGAAGCTTTTTAGTAGGAGAGGTGTTGAACACTGGAACAGGTTGCCCAGGGAGGTAGTTGAGGCCCCATCCCTGAAGCTGTTCCAGATGAAGCTGGAAAAGGCTCTGGGCAACCTGATCTAATTGAGGTTGTCCCTGCTCACTGCAAGGGGGTTGGACTAGATGACTTTTGGAGTTCCCTTCCAGCCTGGGCCACTCTACGATTGTTCGCTACTCAAATTCCACCATCAAGCATTGGGTGATCGTGCAAAGCTCAAACTTGTGTTACAAAACCAATCCTACTGCAGGAAGGCTGGGAAAGAGAAACTTTCAGGGTTCCAAAACTAAGGTGGAAAATGAAAGAACTCAAGATGTGTTTTAAGTCAGTGATTTTAGAGCCTGACACCAGACTTCTGTGTGGGTTTCAGACTGGCAAGCTGAGGTGGAGCTGTTGGCAAGCACCATATCAGGTTCTCTAGGTAAGCAGTCTGTGCTGAAGGAATTTTTTAGGGTAAGTTAGGCAAAGATGAGTCAGGGACATTCTGTTATGTTCTGGTTGGTTCTGTGTTAAGATAGGGATTAGACATGACTGATTTCTTAGGGTTTTTCCAGCCTTTTGCATCCCCCCTGATTCGAGGCAGCTTCTCTGTGCCAACATCTTCTGCAGCAGGAAAAAAAAAGATAGCTTGGATTTGTCAGTGATTTACATCATTCTGTTGCAAACCTCTGTGCAAAATGAGTGAGAAAACAATTGCTGGTGTGTTGAAGGGCTAACCAGATCATCTTTCATGTGCACACTCCTGCTCACTGCATAACTACAGGCATGGAGGTTTGTGATGTATTTTGGTTCACGAGTCTGAAAGAAATGTGAAATTTCTCTGAGCCTACACAAAATATTGGCTGTTGGGTGTCTTAAAAGAACATAAATCTATGCCACACTTCCAGAGCTGTGTATTTTTACATTATCTCCTAAACAGTGACAACTGTGGTGACTTATTAGTTCGTACCACACTTACAGTGTTATCACAATAAGTCATTTCTTCCCTAAGCACCCCGATGTTTCAATTGTAGACCTGATTGCAGTTCTGCTTCAACTCATTTATATTCCTATTAAATTTGGCTGAAAGGTGTCATATCTTTTTGCTTTGCATGAATTCAGTGCTGACAGTTCTACCAGTGAATTTAAGCAGCTCTTCCATCTGCAGGCAGACACCCATTATAGGATCCCCTGCAAGTCAATGCATTAAAAATGCTCAAATCTCTGCTTTGCTTTTGCCCAGAGATGTTGACTACATGGTGGTTTGTGCTGGATAATTCTCCTAATGGATCAGAGAGGTGGGCAAGTCATTGCCTCCCGAATATTGCAGGTGTAGTGTCAGATGCAACAGAAACATTAATAGAAATGTAGCTATGGAGGTTCCTTTTGGAGCTTCTCAGAAAGCTGATGTGTCACAGTCAAGTCTGGGCCAGGTCCTTGTCTTGGGAGCCTGATGTATCGATAAAAAAGCCAACCCTTACTCTGTTTCTCTCCCGATGCTCATCTTTCATATGCAACCCTTTTCTCTTACATCTTATGCTGAATTGTAAGACACTTAAGGAGCTCTTAACCTTTTCATAGCTGTTCTAATCATGCCAGGCTTCCCATTTATGGGATTGATTTGATCTGGTCATCAAATGATCAGGTTAATTATGAGAAGTGGAAGGTTTCTCAGCATTTGTTCTTTTGCCAGTTCTGCTTCGACAGTGACTTCATCCATTTTTCATGTCCCATTTGCTTGTTGAGTGTCATCAAGTGCTATCAGGCCAATCCATAAAGTTCTGTGAGTTCAGCCCTTTTCATTTGCATTAGTTGCAGCCTCTTCACAAATCAGTTATTGGTTGATGAGATTATTTGCAGAGACCTGGTTAAGGCTATGAGTTTCTTTAGCCTGTTCCTGACACAGTAGCGCTGATTCTGCTGTCCAGTTAGTGACCTCTAGACTGTTCTGTCCGGTGTCTAGGGATTTGCTCCTTCAGTAAGATGGGCATTTTTAGAAGAACACAAACGACCAAGGAAGGTTTGTTCAGCCTGAAAGGCCACCTTCCATTACCTGAAAGGGGTCAGAAGGCTGGGGAAGACTGTTCACAAGGATGAGGGGTCGTGGTTTGGAACTGAAAAAGGGGAGATTGAGGCTGGACATCAGGAAAAAGCTCTTGAATCTGAGGGTGGGGGATCTCTGGAACAGGCTGCCTAGAGAGGTAGTGGGGGCCCCATCCCTGGAGCCTTTCAAGGTCAGGCTGGATGGGGCTCTAGGTAATCTAGTCAGGTGAGTGATGGCCCTGCTTGTAGGGAGGTTGGACTAAATGACCTGTGGAGGGCCCTTCTGACCCTATGATTCTGTGATTCTATTCTTAGATTTTTTTAAGAAAAAGGTGATTTTTTAGTGAGCCAGTGGCATGATACCTCTTAAGCAGCTGTTCCTCCATGGCAGCTGTCTATCACTATAGATATGATGGCTGTATCTGTGTTGGCCCCTCTGACAGCCACTCACAGTGTGGCGAGTGCACCACGCAGTGCAGAGCACACGGTCCTTCACTGCAGTGGTTGGGTAGCCCTGGCACTGCAGCATCCTGATCCTGATGGAGTAGCGGCATCTGTGTGTCTGTCTGTCTGCAGTTTCCTTCCTAGCATTAATAGGTGCTGATGAGCTGTGGGGTCTCTGATGTGGTGCATAGTACTGCCTTGTTTTCATTCAAATGTGTCTGAAGAACAACTATTCCCCAGACACTGATGTGCATACAAATCTGCTTGCGAGATGTTTGCAGGTAGCAGATAAAACAGACAGATGAGGCAGTCAGAATGAAGAGTATGAATTCAAATGAACGTAAAGAGAGAGTCTGTTTTAGGGTCCTGCCCTCTGCCTGGTCATCTTTCCACCATGGTCTATAGGAAGGAAAGAGCTTTAAAAGAAGCTGCCCAGCTGCTGTTGAGCTTCAGTGAAGTGTGAGCCCTGTTCATGAGCAAGTACTGGTGTCTTTAACAACACAGGCTGCTTCATAAACAGCCGTTTCCCCTCCACCCCCTTTTATTTTCTTTCCTTTCCCCAGCATAAACCCTGGTCTTTCCTCCAGGTTGACTCACAGTAACAGATCCTGAGAAGGTTTAGGGACCTAAAGGAGTAGAGGAGCAGGAGGAATTTGGTGGATTTGAAGACAGGGAGGGTTAATTTCCAGTTCCCCTCTTTCAGCATGAAATGCCTGTTGCAGATTTGACAAAGGGCTGTAAGTCTGTACCTCCTCCTGCCACAAGAAGGAAGGAAAGCTGTTCCTGCCCACACACGGCTTCGAAAAGGAAACAACCCCGGAGAGTAAATACAGTACAACTGAAGGACAGCAATTTCTCAGCCTTTCTGTGGGCAGATTTCATTAACTTTCCCAATGCTCCTGTCTGGGGCTGCCTGGTGATGTTAAAGAATTCTTGCACAGGTCAACAAATGCCCTTGTGTTATATGGAGTGCGGGCAAGTTCTGGGGAAAGGGGGAATAAGGGCTGGAATTTTCATAGACTCACAGAATCATTAAGGCTGGAAGAGACCTCCCAGACTGCCCAGTCCAACCATCAACCCAGTTTCACCCTGCCCACTAAACTCTGTTCCCCAGGACCACATCTACCTGTTTTTTGCACCCCTCCAGAGATGGCAACTCCCTCACTGCTCCCTGGGCAGTCTGTTCTAACTTCTGACCACGCTGTCAAGGAAGACATTTTTCCTGATGTCTAACCTAAACCTTCTCTGGCACAACTGAAGTGTCTGCATGCAAATGCATAGAGCTTGGGCAACAAACAGGATGAATTAAGGGCCACTGTGCTGCTGGGATGCCAGGACATAGTGGCTATTACTGAAACTTGGTGGGATGATTCCCACGACTGGAATGTAGGGATAGATGGGTACAAGCTCTT
>JAOXOE010000694.1:13455917-13478741 GCA_028565055.1 Phoeniculus purpureus
TGAGGCTCTGGCCAGCCTGATCTAGGGTGGGGTGTCCCTGCCCATGGCAGGGGGATTGGACTAGATGATCTTTCGAATCCCTAATGATTCTATGATTCTACAACTTGAGGCCGTATCCTTTTGCCCTATCACTAGTGACTTGGAAGAACAGAATGAACCCCACCTCTCTACAACCTCCTTTGAGGTAGTTGTAAAGCGCAATGAGGTCTCCCCTCAGCCTCCTTTTCTTCAGACTAAACAATCCCAGTTCCATCAGCCCCTCCTCATCAGACCTGTCCTCCAGGCCCTTCACCAGCTTCATTCTTTGGACCTGCTCCAGCACCTCAATGTCCTTCTTGAATTGAGGTGCCCAGAACTGACCCCAGCACTCAAGATGAGGTCTCATTAGTGCTGAGTACAGGGGCAGGATCCCGTTCTTGGTCCTGCTGGCTACACTACTTTGTTCCTATTCTGGTCCAGCTGGACCTTTATAGACCTTCAGGCTTCTTGGCTGTTTATGAGCTCCCTTAGTTGTTTAAGTCAGGGGTGTTGGAAAGAGCCAGATGTGTCAACGGTTGCTTTTGTCCCTCACAGGCACTGACATTAATTTTATTCCCACCATATCGTTGCATGCTCGGGGTTGATTGCTTCAGGTGCCTGGATGCTGTGATACAAATATGCAGCATTTAATTCTGTTGCTTGGCACATTTTCTTTAAAGAAATCTCAGAGTTAATTTCCCAGTGTCATGGAGGGCCATAAATGATATGGAATGTGTCAGAAGTAATTAAGAGAAATGATGGTGAATGCTACAACCTCACCAACAGACATGATCTACAGATCACTTTTGGCTAAATTCATGAGTGTCTCCACTAGCAGGGAGGATCTGTTGGAAGGGGCTGAGATGTCATTTCATTTTCTTAGCAGTGTTTTGTGTTGTGAGGGATCAAGAGCAATTTCATACCAACCTTTTGAAAGAATTGAAGGAGTCTCCAGGTATTTTACTTTCCTAATAATGAGACAACAGGCTGGACTCGATGATCCTAATGAAACAATAGGCTGGACTTGATGATCTCAGAGGTCTTTTCCAGCCTCAGTAATTCTGTGATCCTGTGAAGGCACAGCACATCCCCAGCTCATAACTGCTAATATTTCGTGTGCACAAACACCAGAGATCACCAAGTTTTGTTTCTGCTTGGGTACAGCCACTTTTCTGCTTACCTAAATGACAAGATTTCCTTGGGTTTTACGCAAAGTTGGGTGTGGAGCCCTAAAGGCAGTGTTGGTGGGATTAGGAAGTGCTGCTGTTGCATTAATTCATGCAGGGGTTTGCTCTGCCCCACTCTTTGATGCCATGCTCAGAACCGAGTAGGGCAGTTGTTTTAGAGCTGTGCCATGGGCTCAGCACAGTCAGGGTGAAATCATGGGGTTTCTGACTCTCAGTTTGGATAGGATGGACCCTGTAACTTCCTCAGCTCAGGCTGCTTATGGTGATTTGCGTTTCCTGTCGCTGTTACCTTAGCAGTGGCTTAGTACAGACAGGTAAATAAAGCAAACCCTGTTCCCCAGTTCTGCACACTGGTAAATCCAGACTGCCCTTGTGGGGCCAGTGGGAGGACACTGCCTGCTCACTGAGGTGCCAACACATGCAGTGAAGGTTGACAAGTCTCTTGATGCTTTCTAGTCACAGTGCTTACATTTGTGCTGCTAAATAAGAGCAGCACTAGCTCTGTTCTCACTGTCCTGTGACTTCCTGACCACAGGGACTGTGTTTTACAATGGCGATGAAGTAGGTGCCATATAAGAACAGGGTGCTGTGGGATGATTTGGTTTTTTCAGGGCTTGACTAAGGAGTCTCTCTTCCCTTCTTTCTTCTCGCATCTCTTTCTGGGAGTTGCAGAAATCCTGCTGTGCCTTCTTCAGCCCTCCATCTCCAGCAGAACTAATGTTCTTCTTTCTTCCCCTCTTGTGTTCCCACCTTGCTGGGGGAAGGGACCACAGAATCCAAAGAAAGAGGAGGAGTAGGGAAGAGAGTAGGGGTGTAGGGCTGGAATGGGACCCCAATGAGAAAGATGCCAGGGCCTGAGGGTAGGATGCAGTGGCTGTAGCAGGGCTGAGCTGTCCCTGTGCTAACCCTACACCTCTCTCCTGCTTCTCACAGAGCAGGAGGCTGTAGAGGTTTGAAACTGTTCCTGTTGGTTCTTTGGCAAATGCAAAGCACACACGCTGTTCTTTTCTACAGGCAGCAGCCTGGCAGCTGCCTCCTTTCCTTGTGCCCTCTGCAGGCTCTGTGTGTGTCTGCTGTTCTGTTCCAAGATCTTAATGGAGACACGGTGGGGTTAGTCTTCACTGGGAGAGGTCAGAGCTGTGTTTCTCTCTCTGCAGTTGTCCTCCTGACAGAATGACGGTTCCAGGTCTCTACCAATGTGGATTTGAACCAGGCTGAAGCAGCACTGGGCTCTGGCAGAGCCCAGGTTGGTGCAGAGACATGCAGCTCAGGGAGTGTGTGGTGCAAGACAGAGCATCTGCTGCTGTCTAGGAAATAGCTCAGCGTGATAGGATTCTTTTATCACTGGGAAAAACAAAAACCAACTAAAAATAACAGATGATGCTGAGGAAGCTGGAGGTGCTAAGGTAAAGCAATGAAAGCAAAACAGAAAGCTTGTGTAGGACTGCTCAGTCTGGACATTCCAAAGCCTGTGCTGCACTTCCTTCTGCCCTGACTTAGATCAGTTGTTACTGCCCAAACTCTGGGATTCCTTATTACAGAGGCTGGGAAGCAGCACAGAAATAACCATGGTCCCTGCTGACAACTTGCTAATTCACTTGCCTGAACCCAAGAGCACAGAATTACTGAGGCTGGAAAAGCCCTCTGAGCTCACCCAGCCCGTGCGCTAACATCACCACATCAGCCAGACCAGGGCACTAAGGGCCACAGCCTGTCTGTCCTTCAACACCGCCAGGGATGGGGACTCCACCACTGCCTTAGGCAGTCCATTGCGGCGTCTGATGGCCCTTTCTGTGAGGATCCCCTTTCAGTGGATACTTTCAGAACTGTTGTGTGTTGGTGTAGCTAGAGACCCCCTGACACAGCTGGGCTGTCAGGCTGTTTTCAGCTGCACGTTTCCACATCCGAGCAGATTTGTGGTGATGGTTCTCACAGGACCTGCTTCCTGTGCAGGTCTGGAGAGGTTCTGGAGAGCTGCTGTTATTTCTAGCATCGATCAGTGAACAATAGGCGAGTGCTGGCAGAGGCTGAGCACCAGGTACATGCGACTGGCCCGCTACACTTGCCCTCCCTTCTTTCCCTTCCAGCATGGCGCCAACACGGAAGCAGCCGGGTGTGAGCGCCAGTTGCTGCTGCTGCCAGTGGCCGGCGCCCCCTGCTGACTGGAGGCCAGAACTACAGCCAATTGCCTTTTGTACACTGTGACTCCCTTACACCACCTCCCTAAATTTCCCTTTTCTTTATTGTGGGGGTTTTTCCGTTGGTTTTTTTTCTTTCTTTTAAATTTATTTTATTTGAAATAAACTTTACATAAAATTTATTTTAGTTTTCAAATCCATTTCTATTCCCTTCCTGTATTGGTGGAAGGGGAATCTAACAATCCGTTCTGGAGGGTTCCGCCGTTAACCCTCAAACCAGCACACTTTATTCTTATTTGTTCCATCTAAAATTTATTAAACATTTCCTGTGGTCTCTTCCTGAAATGTACTGGTTTTCACTGAAAAATACAGATTCAGGGAATACTAATACTGCTTCCTCTCGCAGAGGAAGGGCTCCCTGGCCATGCTGTCCTCTAAGAGAGTCGGCACAAGTCAGTTCTAGGTTAGGCAGAATACGAAAGGGAGCCTATCAAAATGACCAGATTCTTTTTCATACCTGTTTGCTCAAAATCAGACATTCAGAAATGCCTGAAAATTCTTCAGTGCAGAACTAAAAAGGAGACTTCTCTCAGCTGGAGGAATTTTTTTTTCGCTTTCCTTCCAAATTGTGGTTGGTTTGTTTTTCTCAGCTCTCTTGGCTATTAGGGACTCTACTCTTTGATCCATTTGTTAGCAGAAAAGCATATCTGTCCATTCTGAGGTTTCCTGAACCATTTTTTTTTCCTGCCATGGCCAATGTGATGGTGTAACTCAGAGGTGTATGTGGTGAGGTCTCCATACTAAGAGTCTCACTAACTGGAGTCTGCAGTGACTGGAAGTCAGAAGGGATCCATATTTCATTCAGTGTTCACCACAAAATAGAGGGTACTGCCTCTGGATTTAAATAGGTATCTAGAAATCTTGTTCCAGGGTTGTAGACCTAGGGGGGTATTTGGTCCAAAGCCCCTGCTCTAGGTTTCACAGAATCACACAGTCTATTTGGTACGAAGGGGATGAGTTGTGAAATACTGAGAGGAGATTAGGAGTGAGAAATTCCACTTCATGGCTCAGAATCTCTTCTCTGAATATCTGAAATGTGTTAAAATCAGGACTTTTAAGAAGTGGACATTTAAACTGGATGTTAAGGTGTTAAGAGATACTGAAACATCTTGGATTCATTGCTTTTGGGTAGAGTGGCTGTGAATCATTTAAACAGTGAGGTTCTTCATTTGATGTATTTTTCTGATGGATCACAGAGAGCATTTAAACAAGGGCACAGTAATGCTAGGAACAAACTAATTTTCCATGGTCTCTTGTTGAAGTTCTCGTTGCTGCTGAGAGGTGCTGTATTTACACTGGCCCTCATACCTGTTCAGCTGGGAGAGGGAAATGAAAAGGATTTATTGTATAGTAGTTTATCAAAGGTCAAGTATATGAAACAAATTCCTTTTTATTTCAAGTAGGCAGAAATAATCCAGCTAGTGGTCTGAACTTTCTGTACCACAAGACACTTTTTTCTTCATGTAAAAGAAATGAAAATGTCAATTGGAGGCAGGTGAAGAGATTCTTTCCCCCTCTGGGAAGAAAAAAACAAACCCCATACATCAGCCTGGTATCTAATCAAATTGGACTGTTAACTTTGTAGAGCTGTTCTTTAATATAATCTTATTTACTTCTATCTTGTTCTACAGCCCAGGGAAAGGAATCAAATCTGCCGCTCCCTTGTTAATGCTCCAGCAAAACACTTGATTGACACAGAGCTGCTGCCTGACAGTTCCATTCCCCCTTGGCAATTCAAAACTTTCCTTTAGGAGCCAAAATTAAATATTGCCATTAAACATAGGGGAAGAACCACTGGCTAATGGTAACACTGATCTCCTAGGCTTGTTTTGGGCTGGGTGGCCAGGGACCAGATAATGAACTGCTTGTACCTTGGGCTGCACCACATGCAGAGAGCAGTGAACTGTGTCACCTTCTCAAAAGCCTAACACTGGTCATGGCTTGAGAACCTAAACTAGTGGCTTGGCTCTCACATGCACGTGTGGCCACTCTTGAATAAGAATAGGCTTCATTTTTAAGGGCTGCTAACCTTGTGACAGCATTGTTGGTAATGAGGTGTGCTCCAGCTAGGAGGACTGGTTTAATGAGAACACTAGTCATGTCTAGCCAAGCAGGATTATGCAGCCCCAAGTGTGGTGTTGTCACCTTGGGATATGGACAAAGGTAAACTGTTTTGCAGACTGGTGAATTCTTCAGTTCTTCAGTGCAGCTTCTCCAGCTCAATGGTCATCGGTCAGGCCTTATTCCTCAGCACCTGAACTGCATCCCTCAATGCAGGAGACACGCTTTCAAACAAATATCCCAGACTCTGTCTTTCATGCCCAAGGTTTAAGGATTCTTGAGTCCCTCTGCTTTCTTCAGCTAAGCCTGAGGGAGTTCTCCCCAATACTTGAGCATCCCCAAGTTTCCCTCTCCCTCTCCCTCTCCCTCTCCTCCTGTCTCAGCTCCAGGAGTTGAAAAAGAGGAATCCCATCAGCTCTCCTCGAGTTTCTGAATGGCTGCTCCTTGGTGGAGGGGGAAGTGATGGTTGATCTGCGCTAAGGTCTTGCTTCTCCTCCCTGCAGTGGAGCGGGTCCAGGGTTTGGGCTGGGGTTGGTGCCGCGTGGAGCAGCCCTCCTCCACCCCACCATCGATGGGAGTGGAATGGACCCACCAAGCCCCCTCTGTCCCATCTCCGATGGGGAAAACAGAGGAGGAAGCCACTGGGAGCAGCAATGAGCCATCTTTCCTCCACTCTGCCACCACCTGGGGAATGGGGGTGGGGGAGGTGCCAGAGCCAGCTGCTCTGTGCTGGGGTAGAAAGACCCCAGTCCAAAGAGGCAGGGCTCTGGGTACCCAGGCCTTTTATCTTCTCACGTAGCGACACCCCTTAAGGGCAGGTCTTGGGACAGTGTCATCTCCCCCCAGGACAGGTAACTGGTGGGGTGGTCGTCTTAAAGCAACATAAATTTTTCTTCATGAAAGCACAAATCTGTACATCTGAAAATTCTGGTGATTTTCAAACTGCAACAGGTGGCTTCATTCCCATGTTCTGATACGGGAGTGGGTTCCTACAAGAAGCTGCAGACTGCACCCACCATCCTGCATGAAGATCACCCTGATATGAATGTACGTGGATTTGCTTTCCTTCAGCCCTTAAGACTGTGCAGGTAAGCACAAATATTAAAAGCACAAAGTGCAGACTCTCACCCCAACATTCTCAGTCTTATTGTCGAGGTTGTCTGGGTATGTGAAAGCTACCAAGGCTGAAAGCCTCTAAGAAATCGGAAAGGCACCTATTTGGGTGGAAGAGCCCTCCTCTCCACATGAGGCTGATTGGTTTTGGTCTGAGTGAAGTTTTAGCATTTATTCTGTTGCTTCCACCCTTTTTGCTTGCATAGATTTCTTCCTCAATATAAGTCTGATTTCAGTGTCATCATAGCAGAACCCTCACAAGACAGAAGCTGTCCAAGAAAGCCAGGGAGCTGAAATGAAATAATAATCTCCAGACTTCTCACAGGTAATAGCATGGGAGGAAGAAGTGCATGTTGGTTATTGAAGCAAATACGACTTTCTGTCCCCTGATTATTTTACTTCTTGGTGAACATGTGTTACAGCTGCTTAGGGTCAGTGTTTTCTGTGTGGCTGGGATCACTCTTCCAGCTTAGAAAGCAATTACTCCTTTCATTCTGTTTCAGATCTCACTGCTACTGGCAGGGAATGAAGTTCAAACTGGTTTTGTTAGATGACTTAAAAGTCCTGTCTTCAGCTGAAATCTTCTTCCTAGTGCTGGACTGAGGGAATTAGGGGCAGGGGATGGCATCTTGTTGCTGATTCAGAGTTGAGGTGCTCCATCTGTGTCAGATCCCTGAATTGAAGGGTGGGGAAGGCAGCTGCTCCCAGGTAGACGCTAGCCTGTGCATCTTCACAGAAAGAGTTTTTTGAGTGATCTCTGAGAGGTAAAAGTATGTTTTACAGCTCTGTGTTTCCTCCACAAAACATGGGTGATGGTCCTTCCCGTGTGAGGTTTTGATGCTGACTCGATCCACTGCAGGGGAAGAGACAAAAGCCCAGCATGGCTGGATTGACAGCTATTTATTCCAGGAGCTAAAATCTGAATCTCAAATGTTTGTCAGATGTTTTGCCCCATTCTGGGTGAAGACATATCACTTAATCAATAAAAATGAATAATTTAAATTCAATATCTTCCTGTCACTATCAATAATACTTTTATGAGTGATGTATTACTGTCGTAATTCAATTTGGCAGGTGCCATCAGTTCTACGTGACAGTTTGTTAAAGTTTTAAACTTAATTTACTGGAGTCAGTTGACTTGGCCCGTTTGAATTACGTTGATGTTTTACCTTAAAAACATTGATTTTCCTCAAAGTCTCTCTTTTATCTGCCTTTGTGTTTATTGCATTACCAACCAATGAGAGGAAAACCCCAGTGGGAAGGCGTGGGCAGGGCTGGACTCTCATCTCCCACCACCCAAGCTAGTTTTGACACAAGTGGAGTCATTCCCAGGAAGTGGCTGAGCTGTTCAGGCTGTGATATGTCGATTCTCCATCCTGCCCTGCTCCTTCACGTAGCTTGTGCTTCCCTTTGGACCAGTGTAGGTTGGGGACTGACCTGCTGGAGAACAGTATAGGAGAAAGGGACCTGGGGGTCCTGGTGGTCGGCAGGATGACCATGAGCCAGCAAAGGGCCCTTGCGGCCAAGAAAGTTAGTGGCATCCTGGGGTGGATTAGAAGGGGGGTGGTTTATAGATCAAGAGAGGTTCTCCTCCCCCTCTACTCTGCTCTGGTGAGACTGCATCTGGAATATTGTGTCCAGTTCTGGGCCTCTCAGTTCAAGAAGGACATGGAGCTGCTGGAGAGAGCCCAAAGCAGAGCCACAAAGATGCTGAAGGGAGTAAAACATCTCCCTGATGAGGAAAGGCTGAGGGAGCTAGGTCTCTTGAGCTTGGAAAAAAGGAGACTGAGGTATGACCTTGTTAATTATTATAAATATGGAAAGGGTAGGAGTCAGGGGGATGAAGCCAGGCTCTGCTCAGTGTCGTCCAATGATAGGACAAGGGGCAGTGTGTCTCAACTGGAACAGAGGAGGTTCCACATCAATATGAGAAGGAACTTCTTCATGATGAGACTGACAGAGCACTGAAATGGGCTGCCCGGAGAGGTTGTGGAGTCTCCTGCTTAGGAGACATTCAAAACCCACCTGGATGTTCCTGTGTGACCTGATCTAGAGGATCCCACTGTAGCGAGGGTGGGGTGTGTGTGTGGACTGGAGTGGATAATCTTTCAAGGTCTCATCTGACCCCTAACTTTCTGTGATTCAGTGACTCACGTCCAGGCTGCTCAGGCACCTCTCCTGGGTCTCAGCCTCAGTCTTCCCAGTTGCACAATGGTTGCGTGGAGCAAAGTCAAGTGGCCTGATTGAACTGGAGCCACATGGGTGCAACCACATTCATCAGTGCTGTGTGGCTGGCAATGTGATGGCTGCAGAAATGGTGGCTCACCTCAAGAGACAAAGACACAGTTAATCTCTCAGGCACATGATTGCTTTATTGCTCTGTTAATTGGCAGCCATAAATGCTCCACACAGAGATGTTTGCACCTATAGCTTTTCCCCATTTATCTTCTCTCCTTTTGCAGTGTTTTACCTTTTCCTGGCAACTGGCTTCCAGTTACAGCCACCCTCTCCCCTCCACACTTTGGGTTCTAGGCTCTGGGCAACCTGATCTAGTTGAGGATGTCCCTGCTCACCGCTGGGGGCTTGGACTAGATGACCATTGGAGGTCCCATTCAACCCAGGCCATTCTACGATTCTGTGATATTAGTGGGTTTGAAGACCACACAACTACTCAGTCAATCAGGTTTATTGTCTGTGGATCTCTCACTCTGTACAGGGCTGTGTGGATGAAGGCAGCCCACTATGGGTATGAAACCTCAAATGAGTGAGCAGCAGAGGATAAAAAGCTCTCCAGTTGTATTGAGGTGTTCAGGGGAAAACCAAGTTCTGAATAGCAACCTATTTCATGGAAATAGCCACCTTCTCAAAGCTAAACTGAACTTTCTACAACATTGGGTTAAAGTTATTGATGTTCTTGTCCACTGCATGGCAAGGAATAATCAAACTGTTACAGTAATCCTGATAAGCAGGTGGGAAGAACCCAAAACACAGTCGTCTGCGGCTAGAACCTCCTCAGAAAGGAAAGGGCACTGTGTGGCTGACGAGGGTGTCCTTTGAGCCTTTACAGCACAGTGTAGCTCCAGTTGACTTTTCCTCCCCTTAATGCAATCCCAGTAATTGCGTCCTGGAAATGGCAAGTAGACAAGAGCAGCCTCATGGCTGCTGCTATGCTCTGGGGCAGGCACCTTGATAGCAGCATACTGGGTATCTTTGCATGGCAGTGGGCACACTGGGAGAAATCCAGCCTTGCTGAGGACCGGCACTGGGGCTGTGCAGCACTTATGCTATGCTGAGCTCATTTCCTCCTGCATGTAGGTGGTTCTTGCTCCCTCTGTGCTGTGGTAAATCTCCTTGTCCGCATTCTTGCTGAATATAAGTCTCTCTCTGGGAAGCTGGATGCTCCAGCTCTATACAAGTAGTTTTACTCTATCCTGTAGTTTTACGCTGGCTGGACTGAGCCCCCCTAGATCTTATTTCACCATAAACATAATGTCTTTGACTTGATGTTTAGGGATTGAAGGCCAGGAGAAACAGTAGGAGTGAGCATATATCTGGGCTTTTCATATTTCTCCCCTGCTATTTTCTTATGGGTACTGCTTCTGGGGCCAGAGGAGGCTGGAGTGTCACTCATGCACCACAATCCAAGTGGACAAAGAATCATTGACTTGTCCTGGCTGGAAAGGACCTCCAGGATCATAAAGTCCAGCCCTCATCCCAACATCTCCCTAATCTCCCTTGATGCAACTTAAGACCATTTCCTCTCATCCTATCATCAGTAATTGGGGGAAGAGACCAGCACCAGCCTTGCTACAACCTCCTTTTAGGTAGCTGTAGAAAACAGTAAGGTGTCCCCTGAGCCTCCTCTAGACTAAATAACCCCAGTTCCCTCAGCTGCTCTTCACAAGGCCTGTTTGCCAGCCCTCTCACCAGCCTCATTGCCCGTATCAGGACTCACTCCAGCATCTCGATGCCCTTTTGATACTGTGGTGCCCAAAGAAACAGTTGTTGTGCAAAAAAAGTACACTTCCTGGGCAGGAAATGATTGATTTGGACCATCTCAACAACCCAGGGGAAACATAAGGTGGTATCAGCCAGTAGTAGTGAGTTGCTGCTTGTGAGGCTTTTTGTTGTCACTGAAGAATTAAAAAAGGGATGGGAAGAGCAAACGGGGCTCTAGTATGTTTTACAGAGGGTGTCTTTGGAGGATGAGGGTCAGCATGGGAGAAGGGTGTTTGTGCAGGTGCCAGGTGGCCCATGGCTCAGAGGGGAAAGGGCTGAGCATTGGAACAGGCTGCCCAGAGACGTTGTGGAGTCTCCTGCTCTGAAGACATTCAAAACCCACCTGGACACCTTCCTGTGTCAGCTGATCTAGAGGATCCTGCTCTGGCAAGGGGGGTTGCACTAGATGATCTTACGAGGTCCCTTCCAGCCCCTAACTTTCTGTGATCCTGAGAGGCAACACCCAGCCAGTTTTCCAGAACAAACAGGAGTGGGTTAGAAATCTGCTGCCCACATCAGTCTCCCAAATGGGCTTGAGCAAGGTGTTGCACTGGTTGTCTCACACAGCCCGTGATGGTGGTGGGTTGTGTTTGACTCTAGATCTGTGATCTCTGTGGTGCCGGGAAGGAGGGACAGAGGTTCTGTCACTGTGGGCTGTGTGTGATGCTGTGGACACATGGGCTGTGTGTCCTGCACAGCTTCCAGCCCTGCTCACAGCTTTGGGCACTCACAGTCTGCTGTTGGAGGGGCAAAACTGGAGACATTGGCTGCTGCCCATTTGGTTCCAGGGGCAGCACTGCTACCCAGCCTTCCTCCCGAGGACTCCACAGCAGCACCATCTTCTCTTTGCCAACACCACAGTCATTTTCACAGCATCCTACTGTAGCCACACAGAGGGAAGATTCGGAGTTCAAGTGCAGAGAGGAGAAAAATAGCAGCAGCAGCAGCAGGCATGGGTGAATTTTTTGAAGCAGAAGGTGCTGTTTTTCATGCAAATGTTAGTAATGACGAGTGCAGGGAAAGGAACACCAGAACATTCATCAGGCTGAGGCAAAATGGTTTCAGAATAGGACATTTTTCATAGGTTGCTGGGAGATGTTGGCTGCTCTTAGAAAGAAGTGGCTTGGTGATGTAGTGGGAGTCACTGCTTTGAGTGTCAGCACAGGACTGAGCAGTGTCACCGTCTAGGGTAAGGTATCTAATTGCTGTGCCCCAGTTTCTCAGCAGGATACATGACCCCTGCCAGGTGACCACCATGAAAAGCAGTGGAACAATAAAATCTACCATGTATGTGATCAGAACTTGTTTCACTTCAGTGTATCAGCTCTAGTAGCTGCTTTGCTCTGGAATAGGAGGCAAACTGTTCACTGGCTATAGTAAGAGTCTGTTAGGACAAGGATGATTACAGTCTTGACGTGTCCTGTAAGTCAAGGATAATAATGAGGATTTCACTATAGTCTTGTCAGGTTTTGTAGGAGCAAATTAATTTTCTCACCTGTAGTTTCTGCACAGAAAGACAGAAAGATTTGGTCCTGGAAGAGTTTGAGGGATTGAGATTTTTCTGGCCCCCTGAAAAACATGTGGAACCACAGAACCATACAGTGTGTTGGGTTCTCCAAAGTTCATCTAGTCCTATCCCCCTGCACAAGCAGGAACATCTCTAACTAGAACAGATTGCTCAGATGGGTTCAGTAGCACTAAGGACTACATCTGGTTTTTCTTCTGTTTGTTGGATTGTTCCTGGGTGGAGGTGGGACTGAGAGATGAAAAATCAAGTTGCCAATAAGCAGTTTGAATAGCCCAGTTGGGGGTTCTACAAAAACGTAATTAGATGGAGGTGGTCATTTTGCATGCTTTTGTGAAGTGGGCTCTAAGTGTGTGGTTGTTCCACTAACAGGTATCAGTGGAATTAGGATTCTACCCAAGCACGGAACTTTTGTAAAGCTCTAGGAAGGGTCTGCTGCACACTCTTGTATCTAAAAACCTTTTGATGCCTGACCCTGCTGGAAAAAGCCGGGCTTCGTGTTATGAGTAGTAGAAGGACCACTCCAGAGGTTGCTTTGAATGCACTTGTAATTAGAATTTTTTCTGATGTTATTAGTGAATTTGAAATGTAAATACCAGACCAGTTTTAATTACTTAGCAATTTAATACGGGCAGGATTTATTGCTGTGTTTTGTGACCTGTGATTTATTTGGTTTACTGCAGCCTGCTTAATAGGAGATCTCATGGCGGAGTGCAAGAAAGAGCGCATGTTGCTATAGTAATTATATGCCCAAATCTCTAAATCTCCCTGTCTTGTTCATTAACTTCTAAGGTTTCTCCTACAAGTCTTACTGGCACATACATGAAAGGCACCGAGTCAAATTCATTGCAAAATTAAAGCTGCCGGAGCCCCAAGGCATTCTCCTCTCCACAGCATCCTGATGAAGTGCCAGGATTGCCGGCATCTGAGAGATTTCTTGCTAAGGGCTCACACCAGGATTTGGAGCTGGCTGTTCAAGCACCTCTTTAGATCAACAAACCTCTCCAGCAAAAGACCTTAACAGCGCAGTAGCTTCTTCCCAAGGAGTACAAGGTTTGGCCTTTACACACATTAGCAGCCCAGCCCCACACAAACAGCAGCTTTGGTGTCCCAGGCTCCCTAACTAGTGTTTGTTTCCCCATCAGCTGTCTCTGCACCATGATGAATTAGTATGAGGGTGGGTGAACAATGGAACAGGGAAGTGGTTGAGGCCCCATCCCAGGAGCTATTCAAGTTGAGGCTAGACAAAACTCTGGGCAACCTGATCTAGTTGATGCTGTCCCTGCTCACTGCACGGGGGCTGGACTGGGTGAGTTTTGGACATGCCTTCCAACCCAATGCTATGACTCTATGGAGGAAGGCAGGTAGATCACTGCATTTATTGTTATTCCACAGCTGCTGAACCAAAGGAAATGTACTTGAGAAACATTCTGTATCTCCCTGGGCAACCTGTTCCAGTGTTCAATCACCTTCCTGCTAAAGAACTTCTGCCTAACATCCCATTTCACTCTGCTCCTCTCTACTGTGAAACCATACGCACTTCTCACAAATACCCGCACTCTTAATTTAATTTCTTGCAACCTGGCTGCCCAAAACCTCATACAGCTGCTACCCCCCAGCACTGGGCTGGGGTGTTTCATGCGTGTGAGCCGTGCTTTGTGAGAAGATAAGGCAGGAAGCCTTTAAGAGCCACATAAACCTAAAACTGGCCTCTGCTTTATTGTGTTCCCTGTATTTTTATGTAGCCAATTTAAAACATTTTACAACCTTTATGTTATGAAGCGACACAGTAAAAGAGTGTGTCTTGGGCAATCCAGATGGAAGTTTATTAGTCAGGCTGCAAAGGCTAAAAAGAATTCAGAATTAGACACGGCATCATTTTTTTGCCCCTTACTGGAATTTTTACGGGAAGTTAAACCAAAAGGCACTGTGGTCGTTTGAACTTGGAGCAGGTGAGATTCAAAAGGAGGCTCTTCTGCTTGTAAGACTGATGCTGTTTCCATGGAAATCGGATGGCTGGATATCCCTTCTCATAACCCTATTCACCAAAGGAATTTGTGGGATTCGGGACTGCATTGCTCTAGGGCTTCAGGTAGGCACCATCTTTTCAGACCTTTCTGCGGCTGCCTGTGCAGCAAACTGTCTCTCTTCAAGCTCGATGGTTGTTTAGGACGAGTAGTGGATAGTTCATGCTCTACATCTATTTGTTTTCCTCCTTTTCTCTCTGTCAATAGAGTGGGAGCTGGGAGTGCGACACAGTGGGTTTCACCCGTACCACGAGAAAGAGGGAGGAGAAGCAGTGGGTAAAAGGCTCCAGGCTATGTTTTTTCTATCTTTTAAAACACTTCCTTTACTTTTCTGTTAACAAACTCCTTCTCTTTGTAACAAGTAGCTGGATTTTGCTTTCAACCGTGAGAATAACAAGTCAAAACCAGCATAAGCACGTTCGATACACGAGGAAGAGCTTTCCCTGGCACCTCTTCCTCACCTCCTGTCATGCCCCTCTCTCTGGTTGGGAGGAGCACCACCAGCTGATAATGAACTGCTTTCTATTCAAGGCTGCAAGTCAAATGCTCGTTGCCTATTAATAATGCAACGTGACAAATTTATTACCTTGAAGGTGCTAGGAGGCAATTAGACAATAGGAAATTGTGTCTTCCTTTCAGCCCACTTAATTGCCTTTCAAATGTGACATTCATCAAAACCTTGACTCTCCACGTAAACTTCCCAGTATGCCAGGCATGCTTCCCTGGGACTGGGAGCGTTTGGCAAAACTCACCTGGGGGGTAACTGCACGCTTCTTTTCCTTTAATAACAAGGACAATGTGTGAGAGAGGCTTCAAGAAGCTTAATTAAGGTCAGTGGAGAAATGATCATCGCTTGGTGCTTTGCACATGGTAAAACGGCCCGTGGTTACAATGCAGTTTAGGAGTGATGGCTGTTTGCTCTCTCTCTCAAGGAATGTTGCAGAACCCTCAGTGAAATGAACATCTTTATCCTGTTCTTTCAAGTGTTTTAATGTACTTTTGGAATGGAACGGACTGAATTTGGTTTAAATATCATCTTTTGTAGTCCACATATTTTAAAGCACTTCTCAAAGTAATGGTGTGCTATTAAGCAGTGATAGAAAAGAGATTACCTTCCTAATAAAGACCCCTGAGCAATGAAATAATCTGAGTGCTGGATTTCATGTTCTTGGACTTCTTTTCCAATGCGACTGGCCGGCGCTGACCTTTAAAACTCTATGTACGAGCTCTTGCGTCTGCGGAGCAGCTTTGACTCTAGTAATTTATTTTGCAGCTCTTGCATGTGTGTTTGCAGTTGATGACATTCACCCGTAGATTTGTGTTATTTACGTGGCTTTATTTCATCTCCTGTAACTTATTTGTATGTGGCTGCAGTCTTTCAAGGCCACCCTTAAAAACCACCCAAGAGTTAGTTTCTAAGGTCTGATTTGTCCTTGTAAACTCCAACACAATTGAAAATTACACAACAAGCAGCTTTAAGGACGTGCAAGGTTCAAGAATTTTTTGGTTCCTTTCCTTGATGGTAATTACTTTGGTTTATTGAAAACACTTGTCGCCAGCATCTCCTGCCCACAAGGTGCTTTTAAAAGTAAGTTGGAAAACCCTCATTTCTCGTTCTCATAGATTTTTCCTGTTTGTCTGTGCTTGTCCTTTCTCATGCTCTTGTGTTTTCTCTTCTGAAGATATTAAGGCATTGTACCACGGAAGTTGAACATTGGTCTTGTGTTCACTCTCCCAATGTTTTGGTGTAATGTCTGGCAAACAGTGGATACAGGGTGGGAGGAGTGTCCTATTAGTATGGACTTATGCACCACATGCAGCTGGGTTTATGAATGCAGGCAATGGGAGTGTTAGAGTTGACATACATGCAGAGGTCTTCTGCTGACCTCTAAGTTAATTGCCTTTGCTGGGATTTATTGGTTTATATAAATGGGTGCTTGGCTCATTTATAGATATTCCATGCTTGGATGTTTCATCCTTCATTGTTAAATTCCAGAAATACTTCATACACGAGTGTAGCTGTAGTGAGATTGATCTTGGGAAATGAAGCCGATCAAGCTGAACAGCCAGATCATCTGAAAAATCACAGCTATTGTGGGCTAGTGTCACAGGATTGTGGCTCAATGCCTGATCCCAGAGAAGGTCTGGACTCCCAGAAGTCATGTCCCACTGCTATTGCTCAGGGCTTTGTCTTATAGAGTCAGAGAATCATCACGGTTGGAAGAGACCTTCAAGATCAGCAAGTCCAACCATCTACTTTACAATCCCCAGCCACTAACCCACTCTTGAAAAATCCTGTCTGCCTGTTTTTTGAACCCCTCCAGGGACGATGCCTCCACCCCCTTCCTGGGCAGCCTGTTCCAAGGCCTCCCCACTCTTTCTGGGAAGAAATTTTTCCCAAGATCCAACCTGAATGTCTCCTGGCACAACTGGACCCCATTTCCTGTGGTCCCATTGCTACTCTCTAGGGAGAAGAGGCCAACACCCACCTCACTCCAATCTCCCTGCAGGTAGTTGTAGGCAGCAGAGAGGTCTCCCCTCAGCCTCCTCTTCTCCAGTCTGAATGGCCCCAGCTCCCTCAGCCTTTCCTCATTAGACCAAAACAATTGTGCCTCGTTGAAGTCAGTGCTCCTTCTCACCTTCCAGATCTCCACCAACAAGTTTGTTGTTTGAATGATTGTTGTTTGGCACCTTAGAGCAGAGAATGCTGCTGTAGAGTGTGTTTGGATGGTCCTAGTTATGCTCACTGGTCTGCAAGCGCTAACAGCCTGGATGAATAACCTGTTGGATGAAGTCCACTGTTGTCCTAGCACAGTGGCAAATTCTTCCTCTCAGACAAAACACAGGAAAGGAACGGAGATGAGGTTTGATCCAACACCCAGTAGCAGAAATGAGCTTCTACTCGTGCCCAACAGTCATGGAAACCACAGCAGACACAGCCAGTTGTGAAGAAGATCTTGTTATCTGAACACACTCCCTGGAGAAGGTAAAAGCCACCCAGATGTCCTATTTCCAGGCCTGGGCTTGCAATTACTTGCTACGAATAGAATTTCATTAAAATAAGATGTGTTACCTTCAACAGATTTGCAGATCTTGTAGGTTCCTCAGGCTTCACATTTTTGTACATAAACTGCCCAGATTTGGAATAACCTGTTATTTTTTAATTCCTTCATCTTTACAGAGACCTCATCACATGTGCAAATTTTCAGAGCAGCAAAAATCTTATAGAACTAAACGTCCTTAGAATCCGCTTACCATGCATTCGTGACATTATATATACAAGGAAAATGATTGGTCTCATTCACATCTGGGTAGAATGGAGATTGTAGAGGCTGGTATTTGAAAGACATAGGACTTGCTCACTTTTTTAGGGCATTTTGTGCGATGTAAGTAGGTGATGACTAGAAGAGAGATTTTAAACGTTCAAAATTATGATTTAAATAAAAACCCCATACAACAGCCTGAAACAAAGTGGTCCATAAGGACAGTGTTGACTTTGGGTGCAGCTTGACATTTAAGACATATGTTGTTCTATTTGAAATTCTAATTTAGGCTCCGGTCCAGGACAGTTAAACATATCTTTAGCTTTCACTGCTTCTGTGGTGATATTGAATATTTGGTGGATCAGAGACTTATGGGGATAATGACCTAATTTAATTGGTATTCTAAGAGAATGCAAACATAATCTTTAGCATATGGAGCTAGTACACACGTGTGTCTGGCAGGTGTTCAGTGACACATGAATTACTGGCCCCCTGAGTACTGGCGTATTCCATGGGAGTGAAAATGAGGCAGTACCCTCCCAAGAGAAAAGCTAAACATTTATTACCCTCTTTACACAGTGTTTTATTGATATAGAGCCAATTTTTTAATTAGTGATGCCAAGGAAAATGTGGAGTAACTGCCTTGTTCTCAGGGAAGGTGCTATGTAGCCAGAGACATTAGCGAGTCAGTGAAACCATTAACCCATTCGATGGTGACTGCCCCAGTGCAGCGGGGCTGGGAGGTGGCTGTGCAGGGTTTTGCTGGATGGAGTCAGAGCGGGTAAAAATGAAGTAGCTTAAAGCGGTTTCAGAAGTCAGCGTGTGCGTGTTGAGAAGAGCTGAATGGAAACTTTTAGATCACCTAAGCACTTTGGCAACTAGATTGAGGGGAACAGTTGTTTGAAGTGCATGTTTCTGTGTTCTGTAGAGAGGCTGTAAGTTTTGGTGACTGATGTCTGTGCCTCCTCATGAACCTTGATGATCAGCCTTACAGCTCTTACAGCTAAAGCAGGGAAAATGTTGAACCTCAGTATTCCATCTACCTGCCTGTTGGACTAACATCTAACTGAATCTAGCTCTCAGTGATTTGTTTAGCAGCTATTTGTGCTCTATACTTTAGGTAGTGCTGCCAAAGGAAGACTTCCAGTGTCTAAAAAGTTACCTTAGTGATATCTTGTCTTTCCATTCCCCTGGAGACATCTGAACCATTCCTTGATCAGGCAGATGTTACTCGTCTTACTCTGTTAACACTCCACCTCAGAGAGGTGAGGCAGCACTGACTAGTGCGTCCCAATGTTATGAGTTCACAGTGTTAGTTAATATTTATTGCCTTGAGGAGGTCTTGTGGTGGTTTGGGAGTAGCTTAAATCATCTCTGGATTGGACTGTTTTTTGACTTGGTTGTGTTTCCATGGGAGCCCAAGTCATCTGCCCACACTGGCAGAAAAACTTCTACAAGCAATAGGATCCTCGTCTCTCACAGTCTGTTTCAGACCATCCTTCCCCACATCTGTCAGAGCTTTTACAGCTATTGCCTAGCAAACCTGTTTGGGGTTGATGAAGAGGGATTTGGACAGTCAGGATCATAGAATCACAGAATCATTGGGGATTGGAAGGGACCCCAAAAGATCATCTAGTCCAATTCCCCTGCCACAGCAGGATCACCCAGACCAAGTGGCACAGGATGTTTGTGAATAAAAAATAGATATAACTCAGATTTTAAATAGGGTCATAAAATGTGGCCTGATAGAGAATGGAAATGACAAGAAAAACATTTATAATAATTCTAGTACTTACAACAGCTGATTTCTCTTTTGTTAACACAGTGGGTCGTACTAAACACTCATTTTGCAAGGCTTTTGTTGCATTAAACCGTGATTAACATGTCACAATCAATCTTCTTCCTTTTTTCTTCTTTCCAGTCAATCAAAAATGCTGTATTGTCGACAAGAGAAAGGGGGAAGAATGAAGGTCAACATTTCATCAGTCTTCACAAAAAGCTCTGCGGTGTAAATTATTTAGGTGCTCAAATCAATCCATTTTTTCTTCTCAGTGGTCGGACAATAAAAGCAAGATTTACTGTAGCAAGTGAACAATAATAAAAAAAAAAAGAATTAGCAGAAAACAAACAAAAAGCCGCTCGCTTGGCAGCCTTCTGCGTTAATCAAAACCTAAAGACTAAACGGAAAGATCAATATTTGGCTTCAAGATGAAATACAGCAAAGCTTCCATTAAAAAAAGAGGAGTCCTGAATAAAAAGGAAGATAGGGCTGTGTTAATCATGGAAAGGCGAGTGCACAGATCCATGCAGTCTTTGGGTTATCGGTGATGAAGTGGCCCCATTGGAGCCTGACCAATAACGTTATTTTTGTGCACGTATCAAAGTTCAACCGGATTGTCTGGTATCGGGGAAGAGACCATCTGTCTGTGTTCTAGAAATAATCTGCATAATTGACTTTCAAACAAGCCTCAAAGAAACAGGCATTTATCACCTTAATTGTGACAGGCAGGATGTGTGTCCCTGCTGTTTTACCAAGATAGTAGCGATAGCGCTGTGGGTATCTGGTATCTTGTCTCACCCTAAATTTCTTTCAGTTTGTGTGGGTGGCAACGGGAGCCTTTGAGTTATGGCCGCGTTGACAAATCACACGGGAGGCAGAATCACCTACAACAGACACAGCCAGCAGTGAGGCACCACCAAAGGGGCTTTTCTCAGCAGAGAGACCTGCTAGAAGGGGTTGAGAGGAGCAGAGGCTGCTGCAGGAGGTCTGTGGGTGGGCAGCTCAAACACCAACTTAAGGAATCTCTGCAGGTTTTAACTTCAGAGACTTCTGAAATTGCTGCTCAGCAGGTGAAGTACTTGCTGATCATTCCTGAAGCTGGGGGTGTAGGACAGGTGAGATGAGCAGTGCTGCACCATCCTTGATGGCCACCATGGGCCTGTATCTCATCTCTGGCGGGCAGAGGTCGTGGCCCTGCTCAGCAGTTTTACAGGAGGGCTTTGAAAACAACCAAGTGCTGCAAGAGATACAAGTGGGACCCAATTTCTAACCAAAGCTGAAACAGGCTTAGGTGGGATTCTCCAGTGCAGGGAGTGAATGAGAAGACAAATCAGGGATCCAAACTCAGTAAGTTTACCTAATACAGCTCCAACAAGAGTTTAAATCTTTACAATAACTAACGGCATTATTTAGAATCAGAGTCATTGAATCATCAAGGTTGGAAAAGACCTTCAAGATCATCAAGTCCAACTTTCCAGCCGAAACCCCTCAATCACTAAACTGTCTCATGAAACTCCATGTCTGTCTGCTCTGGGCAGTGAAGTGAGCTTAGCTAGATCTGCCTTCCCATTTGAAATTATACTTCAGCTGTTGGTCTCTTCTTGCAAGGAACAAATGATGAGATAAGAGCCTCAAGTTGCTCCAGAGGAAATTTAGTTTGGACACTAGGAAAACCTTCCTGGAAAGGGCCATCAGGCTGCCCAGGGCGGGCTTGAATCACCATCCCTGGGTGTGTGTCACAGTTGTGGAGGTATGGAGCTTAGGGTTAGGGGCTAGCAGTAGCCTTGGGACAGTTGAGTTACCGGTTGGACTCAATGACCTTGAAGGTGTTTTCCAGCCTAAATGATTCTGTGGTTCTATTAGGAGATTTAAGCTAACAAATGGTCTTAACCTGAAAACGAGGCTGAGTTCACAAGGGTTTGTGCCAATGTAGTTAGGATCCGCTCGTCGTTACCTTGACAGCGTGGTAATTTAACAACGAATTCTACTTATATATTTTGAACTGCTGTATTTTCTTTCTTTAGAGTTTCACTTTGAGAGTAGATGGGTGTCTTTGTAATCCAACCTTTTACACATTGCACAGTCTGTAAAGGTTTCTTTGACGTTCTGCTCTAACTTCCACCTTCATTTCTCCAAAACAGGAGGGCAAAGCCAAATCCAGGCTATAGCAAGTAAGTTTTTACTTCCAAGCTGGAATATCCTGGTGAGTGTTACCTGGATGTTTCTGTGGCTTTTATAAACCACCACCAGATGTAACTCTACATTTTTGAAACCAGTGGGTTTGGGAATAGCTGGAACTATTAAAATGGAGCAGTAGGTGGAGATCTCACCAGCGATACCTGGGAACATGTGGGCATAGCGGGCTGTTTATAGAGCTCTCTCCTGCACGAGTGTCTAAGCGCCTCACTCCATAAAATTTTGTAGTAACAGCCCCTTTATGACTTACTCCTGGTTATAACATAAAGGATTGATTAGGTCTTGACTTGTACAAGGAGGGTAGACAGCGTTTAAAGTATATAGCCTGACAATATATTTTTACCAGATGACCCAGCACACTCTCCTGTGAAGTCAAGCTGGCAGACGTGGCTGGGACTGGGGGCAGTAAGTAAGGGGACTCTGGCCACACTGGTGTCCTCCAGGCCATGTGCAGCCTCTTTGGAGCTGGGGGTATGAATCACAAGAACGAGCAGTAATTCTTCTCACCGTGCTTGATGTTTGTTTATTCTTTAGGTCTGGTCTTGGAGGATCACCAGGAAAAGAGCCCACTCTCCCCCCAGCCCTCCATTTGGCAAGTTTATGTTAATGTGGCCTGGTATTTACAGGGGGACATAAACAACCGACAGCTTTATGTTGCTAATAAACAAGCTTTTTGTTTTTTCGGTAAGCAAAATGCTCTTGCATTACGTTCAGAAACCCAGTCGAGGAAAACACACCTGCATGTAGGGAACAGCAGAAGTGCTGGTGTGTAAATCTGAGATGAGATGCAGGATGCCACAGGCACACACAACATTAAAGGGATTACTGAGAGAAATAAAATCAGTGCCCATCAGCATGGCTGGAGGAAATGTTTCCAGTAGTGGGGACTGGCTGATGCAGGCTTCTGGGAAAAGGATTGTAAGAAGGTGGACAAAACTATGATGATATCGTAAAAATTGGCTCGAAGACCTGAAAGCTGCTCTTCTCTCTGCCAGTATGTGTGGTCTGATGGCATCTTTTGCCCTTCACTAAGTGCTGAGTTTTATCACGTCCATCACATTTCTGTGGAAGGATCGAGTGTTTTAATTATTTTGTATGTGTTGCATTTCTGTAAATGTCAGTGATTGCTTTGTGCCTGTGACTTTAATGATAAGGTGGTCAGAAAAACAGGTACATGGGGTGATCTCTGCTGGTGTAAGGTGGTGGAGTGGTCCTGGGAGTACGAAAAGGACAGATGTGAGACGATCAATACGATCCAGTGAATGCCGTTTATTAAGCATCAGCTTAGCCCTTTTATACACGGCCGGGTAGTCCATGTGATACGAGTGCATCGCTGATTGGCACAACACATCTGTCCATGCATCTTAAAAGCTACTGCTGTTGGTTAAGTCCGTCTGTCCACGCGCTGTTCGTGTGATAGTTTTCGTTCCACAACCTGTTGTTTTCCTTCTACGTGC